>RCWM02000843.1:0-335366 GCA_003667255.2 Euschistus heros
CGATTTACCAAAAGTAGGAAATTTTCCCCTTGGCAAAAACCTTTCATCTCTTCTCCTTTTTCCAGCAAGGTGCGAATTTTATGAAAATACTTATTACCTTTGATGTAAACTTATTTACTAAAATTTAAACTTGTATAAAGCAATGCCGCAAATTAATCTCAGGAATAATGTATTTAATGAAATGTAAGTAAGTGATTAGTAAAGTAAATACATATGAATAGTACTTCAATTAAGATTCTATATTGGAAGGTCCCGATGCTATTATCTTTTCAGACGTTTCAGACGACCATCCGGGATTGAGCAGGAAGAAAGTTGAGAAAAAAGAGGGCTTAAGTGGATTAGGAGTTTATTAAGAAAAATAATGTATCTGATTTAGGCTATAGCCAGATACCTAAGATTTTAAGTATTTTAAGATTTTAGATTGTAAGGATGGGATACGAGATGAAGTAGGTACCTTTACGTGGCTTAACTCCGTACGTTCGAAAACGTAGTTTTGATTACGATTTGTTTGTATTTAGTTGACTGCTCAGAACAATTGTTTAGTCAATGTTGTAATATCCGAAAACAGTTTCGGACTGACTTTTCAGACTTGTATGCCGGATTTCTGGTATCGAATCATAGGTAGCGAATCTATGCAACAAGTACATAGATAGTATTTGATAGATAGATAGATGCATAGACATCAAATAGTGGGATATTTTAATTAAATATAGCTGGATTGAAAGTTGTATATGATGAGAATCGAATCTCGTACAACACTGCGAGCTATATGCCAACCTATGTGTTCCAGACCTGCTTGTTTATCCTTCGTTTGGCTCCGTCAGGAGTTTTACCTCCGTTTAGCCAACACATTATTTTTGACAGTACCATTAGTGAAATTGTGTGTTACGAAAATGGATACTCGATATTTACTCGTATAGCAACGTTGTGCCATCACGGTTTGTGTTAAACTTGGGAAATCCGCGAGTGTGACCTTTGAAAAGATGAAACAGGCGTGTTCTAAGGATCCTCTATCGAGAGTATTAGTTTTTCGCTGGCACAAATTATTTTGAAATACTGAGCACATGCTGATGATCAATTAATTAACAGTTAAATTTAAATAATTTTGCTGTACATCAAATTTGACCGACCATTTGGACATGGAATAGGTCGGTGCCAAAGCGGTGCCCAAAAACCTCTTATCTTAACAGAAAGACAATCCTAAAAACGTGTGTGTTGATCTTCTTAAGAGGATTGTTAATGACCAGGTATTCTTTAACCATATGATCAAAGGGCACCCCCTTTCTTTGATATTTTATTACGATCCGGAAACAAAGCGGCAAAGCGATGAGTGGCATACTCCGTCATCTCAGCCAAAAGCAAGTGTAGAATGAATGAATACCAGGAACACCTGAATAAAAAGGGATGAGTGGGAGAAATTATGCTTTACTTATAAGGTTTTAGCACTGAGATTCGAGTGGTTAGAAAGGAAGTAATGTAGGAGGTAGGAATTTACTGAATTTATGAAGCTGTCTGGGATGCCAGTGCTCTGAAATAGCTCCCAAGGTGTACTTTTTCCGCTCTACTACTGAGCAGCATTCAAGCCTATGTAAGTTTAACATTATAGTTTGGTTTAAAATCTAAAGTATAGCTCTAAAGCTGATTTTGAGTTTAAATAAAATTTTATTTGCTTAAATGGTATTATAACCATTTGCTTAAGAATGTATAAGAAAAATACCCGGATAAAACCAAGGATTAACTTTGAGTTATTAATCGAATAAGATTTTTGTTGCTAATACTATTTTATAGATCCAATATTTCGCATAGAGGGTTAAACCTCTAAAAATAAAAAAAACAACGTTATTGACGTAAAGGTTTAGCTTTGGCATTTGTTTTAGAGTCTTCTCTTAATCCAAATATTGACCTGACCTTTGTAAAGTGTCATAAGGGAAAAGGACTAACACTTTTCGTCACAAGTATATACGAGTACAATACGAAAATAGGTCCTGGTAATTTTGACGGAAAAAACAAACAAACACATGCAACTTCATTGGGTTGCTAAACACACAGCAAACTAATCAGTCCAATTGAAAATAATAACATTAAATATAGAAATATGATATAGACAATATAACAATAATTCATAATATTTATAATGCGAGTATAATTCTGATGTTTTATGTTTAATTGATAAGACAATAGCTTCATAATAAATTCTTTTCACTTCAATATCTTTTTTTAAATAGTCTATGGAATGGGTAATGAGACACACTTACCATTGATATAGATTGCCTTCACATGAGACAGATTGTTAATATTGGACATTTTAAATCATATACGTCTTGAAGCAATCATCTTAACTAACTTGTTATAGTTATGAAATGAAATGAAAATTTAAAAAAAAAATTAAATTAAATGGAAAAAAAAAATGAATATAAAAAATAAACTTTATCCCGAAAGACATTTATTTTATTTATTTTTAATTATTTGAGGTGTATCAATAATTTAGACTGAAGGAAAATAGACCATCATTTTGCCACTCTTTCATCTCTTAATAATATATTCATTGCAGTTTTCAAAATGCATAGTTCCTGGTAGAGGAGTCCTTTCATCACGACCCGAGTAAAAGGTTCCTAATGAATAAGAAAGGATCAATTTGATGCATGCATTAGCCAAGTGTTTGCTTCCTGAAGCAGATTGTTCAAACATTTTGGACGACAGTGTTCCTTCTCTTAGCCCTTTTTACTTTCTAGGTGCCACTGGGTTAGGGGTACAAGTGGCTTCTTGCTTCGTAAAACTACCTCTGAGGGCCCTCGAGTGGTCTTTTGAGCGGGGCTTTTGTCCCTGGCTGTGTATATTGTTTCTGCTGCGTCTTAGCCTCATTTATTCGTTAATTACAGCGACAGAAGTTTTAGAAGTGTCGAGGAAATTTAAGATAAATGTCGCGTGTTAGTTCTTTATATGACAATCTATGTTTTGATATTATTGTTCTGTTACATAAGTATTTTCTTTGCCTTCTTTTCTTACGTTCCTTCATTTAATATTTTACGTTTTTTCCACATAGGGTACATTTGTTTTATTTAATGAGTTTTTAGATGGATATATAATTTTGACAAATTTAAGTTTAATTAACATACTAGACCTAAAGGCAAAAAAACTGCTACTCGTTTCCAAACACTGCAACGTTAACAAGACGAGCGTTCAAAGCTCCCAATAAATTACAAAAGACTTATTTACATGACAGTAATAAGACCCATTTGGACATACGGAGTTGAACTTTCAATTTATCTCTTATCCAATCCTTACAATACAAAACCCTTCGTAAAATCCTCATGTTCTTTATTATGTCACAAACTTATCCATACAGATCTTAATGCTCTATATGTTGCAGATTTATCCCAAAGCATATACCTATCCTTTCATAGTAAACTCCATGCCCACTCGCATTCACTAGTATCTCAACTTGCTTTAAACTCAATTCCTGATAATCCTCCGATGCATCTGAAAACATGATCAAGAGACCTCCTTATATAGAACATTTATTGAAGTGCTGCTAGTGAGTTGTTCTTTACATGTCATTGTAAACATTGTTCTCAAATTTATTAGGTTGATGGAAAAATAATGCAGGATTTTATTTCCGTTTCATTATTAATTCTAATTGTGTAAACAAAACTTATCCACAATGCTAAGTTATATACATCATTTTAAAGCCCATTTATATCGCTTACTTTCGTATATAATCCTTTTTTTTTTTTTACTTTTAATTCAGTCCATTCAGTGCCTCCAGACAAAATAACGTCTAGGAGCGATTTTCGGCAAATCTACTTGTATGAATTTCTTCTGAAAATAAGTCAAAACGTCAGATGTTCACAAAAGATAATACAAACATATAATAATTTATATGAAATTTCGTTTTTATTAAATGGATATATAAACGAAATTCTTTTTGAAATGATTATTAGTTATTTGTTGTGTTTTTTTTCACCCGCTTATTATTGAAAGAATAAGCAGGGACCATGAAGGAATGTATGGTGTGTTTCTTATTACTAATACAAGGAGTTTTAATTTATTTTTTTTGTTATTTATTTATTTAATATTTTATATTAAACTTATAATGCTGTTTATATCCAAAATATTATGATTTCTTTTTTTTTTTTTATTAACGCTTTATTATTTTAATTATTATTCAAAAAATGGAGGGAAAAAACAGAAATTTGCTTCAGGTGTAATAATAATTTTTCCGATCGTGATCAAAGAGTGGGATTTTAGTATAACAATTAGTTTAATTAATCATTTTCAGATCAGACATACTAAAAGAGCCATAGAAGGCATATTATTTTATTTTTTAAATAATTTGTATTGTTTGTTTCTGAACTCAAATAGTCAATGAACTGATGATCGAAAGAAATTGTAGTTATTATTTTCTGCTGTATAATTTAAGCCCAAGCAAAGGCATAAATTGATGCAACAAAGAAGTCTGTTCTTTTAAAAATTCAATATAATGATGGGAACTAAAATACTGTAGTTTCTTTTAAAGTTACTCTATAATTTACCTCTTGTTCAATTAGTTTTGTTTAACATTTCAAAACATGTTCAGTCCCAATTGTTTGGCCTGTTAAAATTACAGACAATATATAATTTTATTTGCAGCCATTAAAAAAGATGAATTTACTTACTAAAGTGTGAACACTTTATTCAAAATAACAAAGAAAAAAAATAACAGTAAATTTAATACAATTCATAATTAATTTAATATTAATAATAAAATTCAAATTAATGTTTCTTAAAAAATAACATTAAATGTTGTTTACGTAATATATAGAAATTTATACCACACGGTATAAGCGATCCACTGTCACCATTACAAATCAATAAACTTATCAATATTATCAATTTTATAAAAAAATAGAACGTGACATTGGATTAAATTGTTTTAAGAATATTATTCTTTGGCAGAGTATTTTATCATTTCTTATTATTTAATTATTTAAATTGTTCTATTAATTATTCAAAAGAAAACATTTTGTCCTCCTCGCTATATAAATCTCAGCTGGAGATGTAACACCATTTATGAAGAGCATTATGCGGGCCTCGGTTGTATATTCATACAGCCCGTTTCAGTTTCCTGTATTACCAACTTTAGCAGTTTCTCACTGGGAAAACATGACCGTAATGTCATGTTTAATTTTTCACAAGGCAGTTTATATTCTCCAGTCCTATTCCGCTGGGAAACCTCCATAGATAATTTTCATGTAAAAGTTGCCGCTATATTTAGAAATATTTTACAAAATCAGGTCTGTAATTTCGGATACGTAGAAAATTCAATGAAAGTCTTCAAATTTCTGATATACCATTAGCTTTTTTTTTATAATCTAGTTACTCATTAGTTAAAAATATTATAATTTTGGTTCTTTAAAATTGTGGTATTAATTTCTGGTATATTGCGAGATTATTTTTATTTTTTGTTTTATGGAATTGTATATACATTTATTTTTCGTTAACCTAAATATCTTCCGGAATTCGCCACCAATTCTCTCGTTCCATGGCTTGTTTTTTCCTTGTGTTCCAGAGCTTCATCTTCCTATCTTAATCTTAATCCAACTTCATAGTTATCTTTCATAATCTCTTAGGAGATATTTTTATAAACATTTCCAAACCGACTCATTCTTTTACTTTTTATATTTGACAAGATTATCTTTTTATCTCCGCTAGTTCTAAAATTCGTTCGTTTTTAATGAACTTATGCCATCTGAATTTTCTCTCTTCCCTTCTCTAAAAATCCATTTCAGTATCTAATAATCTTTTCCTTTGCTTCATTTCCCATTTGAACTACTTCATGTTTTTGTATGAAAATCGCATCTTCTTTGTAATAACTTCTATCACTTAACAAACATCAAGGCTCTAAATATTTAACTTAGTGTATTGCTGAGAGGATAAGTGGAGGATGATCTATTTAATAAAAAATCTATGTCAATAAAATTCGTTAGGTTGATAGTCTCCAGTTATGATAAGGTTAATTATTTGTAATGGTTAGAGTGGATTATGTTTATGTATATTACGTAAAATACAGATAACTTATTTTTTTTAAGAAACGTTATTTTGAATTTTATTATTAATATTAAATTAAGCATGAAATGTGTTAATTTCATAAATTTTCATTTGATTTTATTGTTATTCTTCAGTTAAAATATTTTCCGTTATTCATAAAACATTCCCATTATTTCTTAATAGGGTGTTTACACTTTTTCTCATCTTTGTTTAAAAGTCATTACTTGTTAGAAAAAAAAATTATAAAAGGTGTAGGCACTCATGGTTCAGTTGAAATGATTACAGTTTTCTTTGCTTTGGATGTAAATCACACAATGTTTAGTGGTTTTCATTGGATATTATCAATATACTCTCGAAAAACATCAATTAATTGTCATACCTTGTTCTCCTCAACATTCAATACATGCTGTTATAAAAAATAAATATTCTTTCGAATGTTAAAAATTCTTTAAATAGGTGCGAAATGATCCCATTTATGATAGCAGCATTTTATTTATAGAGCATACCTGTGATTTTCAAAAGTAGTTTTAATTATTAATAATAAATATTGTAAATAGAAATATCTGAGAGAATTTTTGATTGTTAAAAAAAAATAAATAATAAATAAAAATAAATAAATAAATAAATAAAAAAATAAAATAAAATAAAAAAATAAAAAAAGGATGCTGTATTTTCATTTTTGGCATTATCATTACATTCATTCGTTGTATTTTATTTATATTATATTAAGTTGTAAATTTCAATAAATAGGTATAAAAAAAAATATTCGTTTACAGTCAGCTTTTGGGCCATCAGTTTCTTTTATATTATTCATGAGATACTTGTTTTAATTTTATACGGTTATTAAGATTTTTGTTACAGTTTGTTTGGTAATGTCCTCACAATTTTCTATTTTTTGAAACGTTGGTCAACGTTTCTACGAACATACGATTCTTTAAAATAAATAATTTTGTACTCTTACAATAATTGAAAATCGTCGGATCAGCTCCCTTCTTTCGCAACTGATTGCTGAATAAATGTACAAAGTCTCTGAACTCCTCGGAGCAACACTGAGGGCTGAAGGTTATGTCAACTATTTTCTCATCAGCGCCACCGACGGCACGGAATTGCTTGTAGCTTGTTAGGATAAGCTATACTAAGGAACTTTACATAATCTTCTCGCTTCCTTCTCATAATTATTATACAATGTTATATATAAAACAATAAATAAACTTTAAATAATTACATCTGCTTACTGCATTCGTAACATAATTGATGGATAAATAAAATTATTTATATTTTTATCAAAACTATTTTTTAATGCTTAGAATAAAAAAAAAAAAATAAAAAAAAATTGTAAACCCTTAACATCTTTAAATATATTTCCTTTCCTTATTTATCTTTTCTTTTTTTTTTTAACATGGGAAGAGTGAGTGAAATCTGATTCTTCACAGTTCGAATAGTCAACTTTCCCCTGATATCACAGTTTTATTGCGTAAATGGATAACTTCCATAATTTTAGGTATTTACCGAAGTGTGTAAGGCTATTATGAATATTTAGCTTTTGTTGTACTGGCTTGCGAATTTATGAAAACTCAGTTTAAAAATAGTTTTTGGTTGCCAACGTTAGCTTCTATGTATATATTCTCTAATGCCCTTCATAAACTGTTGTAAAACTAATGTTTTTACTCAAGTTGTTTTGGAACTAAATAAGAAATCCTCTGTACATTAATTTCATTCAGAGTAGGATGTTGTTCCGTGTAAAAAAGCTTCGCAGGCGAGAGCTCACATCAGTGATGAGCTATGGATCAAAATTTCAGACGATAAGGAAAAATTAACTGCCCCTATTTGAGAGGAAATTTAAATGATGAATTTTCGGATTTGGCATCCAGGAGATCTTATTTGAAGGATTGTAACATTCTCCAATCAATTATTTATATAATTAAAAAAAAAAGTTTATTGGAAAGAATATTCAGTCTTAAAGATGACAGCGACAATCCAAACTTCTCTGGACGGACAGAGTAGCCGCGGATGTACGATCTATGGTATCTTGGAAGATATCTGCAGGAGACCGGCCGGAATGACTGGTGAATCGGCTGCTGGAGGCTTCTCGCGGATTTTAGAACCATGGAAAACAAAATGTATTCAATGGATACAATATTCCATAAAACGGGATTATTTTGCAACGGGATGTTGTATAACAGTATTCGTTTTGTCATTTTATTTTAATGACATTCTCAACATTTAGACTTCATTGTAAAAGATAAAATTTTTGAGTTAAGTTGTTATTATCAGATATCTGTTAGATCTCCTCAGAACTGAAGATGAATGTTTAGCATTAGGCACTAGTTTTCTAATAAAACAATTTCAATAGAAGTAGCAATTAATTCATCAATCCTAATTGTATTGATCCTTCTATATCGTGCGTACCTCAAGTGAAAAAATGTAATGATTCAAGATCTCACCGTTGTTTCAAAAATCAATGAAATGTTCTTGCTGCAAGTTGTCTATTCCACTAGAAGAATAACCATTGAGTCAGATAAGTCATTATTTTTGTTACTCATAATTTTGTTTCTCAATAAATATTGGTGCACTGATTTTATTTAAACCAATTGGTTAGTAATTCGTTAGAGTGGATATCTTTACACTGGCATGGAAATAGCAATTAAATTAAAATTTTATGCAAACCATTATATACAAATAGGTGTATATTGAATAACATGAAATAAAAAGCAATAACAATATATCATTACACATTATAGGTTTGGTATACCCCTAGTAAAAAAATAAATTGCTATGTATCACCTTGAATTTATTTTGGAGTTTTTAATATTTATTTCATTCTTTTTTATTGTGCATTATTCAGCCCGGGAATAGTAGTGTTCTTTCCTAAACCATTTTTTAATTTTATCAGACAAGGAATCCTGAAAAGTTTTATTGTTACTTTTATCCAAAAAGAAAATCAATAAACCACAGGACGCAGATCAAATTATCCCAGACTTGGAATGTGCTTCTTGAGTCTTGGAGTTTCAGAATCCCTTTGTAGTTTTTTTTCTATCTGCATACCCCAATTGTGTTAGGCCAGGAATCAGGTTGTCTGTGTTGGGTAGAATCCCCAAAGTGGAATGCCCGAAATCCATAGCCATGGGTGCGGGGACAGACCAGGGGTTACGCTGGAGGGAGAACGGTTGCTTAGCAACGCATCCCCCTCCCCTAGCGTATCGCATTAATCAGACACATAGCAAATAACAGGTCGTCCGGTTTGGGTCTTTATTGGATTCACACTGCCGATAGGAGGAGAGTAATTAGTATAGTATATTTTATATGAATTAAAAAGATATAATATACTTGTTTGTATTATATACTAAGGCTAAAATATGGATAACATGCGCAATTAAGTACCCAAAATATGCAACTATCTACATCATTTAGAAAAATAAAAAAATTACAATACATTCTTATAGGTAAGTGAAACTCTATTAATTGTGTTGAAAAGATAAACAATAATAAGAAGAAGACTTAAAAAACAAAAAGACAAAGTGAATAATTAGTAAGAAAATAGTTAAACTTAAAGTGGTTTAATTAATGTCAGTTTGAACTGTAGTACAACATGGTATCGAAACTAAACTTTTGATCCAGTAGCAGTTCGTGAAACAAACATTTTTTCGAATTTCGCCTTATTACCTTTGTTTTATTCGTGCTTTGTTGTTTTTATATGGTATGTTAATATAAACCGGGCAGTAGTTGATACAGATTTATCAAAACAAACAGTATAAAATGTCTCCAACACACTTAACAGTCTCAATTAAGAAGTCTCACGTACATACTTTCCATCAAGATTTCTCGTCTTGCAAGTGTGATTTTCGTCATTTTAGGAGTACAGTTCACGAATAGGGTGTCCTGGAGGACACTGCGCAAGAGACTGGGTAATGGTATGATGATTGGAAAATGAGAAATAAGAAATGCGAAGTAATATTCTGAGTCTTTGAACGGAGAAGTTAAAGGGGTAAAAAAGAATAGGATATACGATTGCTGTTTTTTGGATTTATTTATAATTTATTTTTTTCTTTGCTCAGAAACATAAACAATTTCAAATGCCGATTATGCAATCACAGTTCAAAATATGCAAAATCTATATTTATTGTAAAATATGTACAAATATATAAAATATAAATAACTGTAATTGATTTCAAGTGTCTCAAAAATATACATAATGATATTAGATGTTTTAGTTGGCTAGGAGAAACATGCAAATGCACATATTTCACAGCCCTAATAGCATGCATTTGTTGTGCACTTATCATAACTGACTTATTATAAGTATATAAATACAATGTAATTATAATATATAATTACATTATTTTTTTATTTTACAATAGTATCTAAAGTTTTTAAAAAAGTAGTTTATTCTTTTTATTTGTACATTTGTGCGCATAGATAGTAGTTAATCAATCTAAAACAACGATCAGTAAGGCGAAATGCTATTTAAGAGGTAAAAAAAAAGAAATTATTATTTCAACTTTTATTATCTAGGAACAAGCGACCTCAATTTTCCTTTGATGCCTGAGCACGTGTGAAAAATTTGGTGTATATCGTACCAGGCGCGATAAAGTGAAATATTCTAACACCCCGGCCTCAACTCGGCACCCGATCATATGTCATGCCGATATAAAACTGATTATTATTTTAGTGTTTATGAAAATAAAAACTGAAAGATTTTTCTCAGTTAAAATTTATGTTAAACAAATAATTTGCATTTAAGTAGTAACTATTTAATTTTTATTTATTAGTTGTCTGTCAACAGTTATTCACGATAAACATTAATCAAATCAAATATTCGAGTATCGTTCAATTACATGTTTAAAACAAAATTTTTTTTTACCGATTCTAATTAATAATTTTTACTATCCGAAGTAATCACTCTTATCAAGGAAGAAATATATAGGATAGGTAAAACAATATTTATCCTGGGTGTAGTCGGTATATGCTAATATTTCCTGTGATTATTTTTATTTACACATAATTTATTTAATAAAAATAATAAAGATAAGAATATGATTAACATTAGTCAATGAAAAATGATTGTCTTGCAGTTTTCAAGTCCTTATATTAGAAGAAAAGCGTTTTTCCTTTACTTGTTTTGCTTAAATTAACGCATACATTTTTGGTAAAAATTTAAAATTTGTATTGTATAAGCATGAATAAACTAGTAATACAATAACAATTAAACAAATCGTTATTAATTTAAAAAAAAAGACATTTATGGCATAGTCCTCATTGAGTGAGAATCCTCTAAGTGAGAAATTATTTATTTATTGATCAATTTATAAATATTTACAGTTGGAAAATGTATTCTCTATTGTTGTAGTTTTATTTTTTTTTTGTTTTGTTTTTTTAAATACTTGAAAGTAACAGTATTGGTGTCAAGTTCGCGATTGCATAATAACGACGTTCTACATCTGCCATTATTACTTATAAGTTCATTTTAATTACTAAACATTACAGAACTAAATTTATAATATTTATTTCCTTGTAATTATATACTTGGTTTGGGATTGGTGCGGCCCCCAGGTGTTCTGTTACCGGCTGTGCTGAAGTGACACGGCCAGGGATTAGACCGTGAAGCTACTTCCCAACTGGCACATCACACACAACCTCACTTAGGAAAAAAACTATTATTTTAAAAATATAGTTTAATTATATTTAGAATGTTTCCTATTACAAGAAAATTAATTCACTAATTTACACAACCTAATACTTATGCCTTGAACTTATTTTTCCGTTCTTTGCTGAGGTTTGAAGATATTTTCAGTTTTGGAATATTTTTTATAATTAATATTTATAATAAAGCTAAGTTAATCCGAAGGTCCGAAGCAGATACCAACAACAGTCTCCACGTTCGTACTCCATACAATCAGCTAAACCAGATCTAAATCCCTATCCAAACAATCAAACCTAACACAATTATCCTATTTATGACACATGAATGTTGATTTTGCAGTCCTGTCTTTTCTTTGAATGTGGCCAGACGGTTTCAAACCTAACACAATTATCCTATTTATGACACATGAATGTTGATTTTGCAGTCCTGTCTTTTCTTTGAATGTGGCCAGACGGTTTTCCTATTCAAAAAGAAAAGTATAAAGTATAATGATAATTTAAGTATAGTCCTGATAATTTTTAACTTAAACTTCTCTGAAGAAGCCCTCTGGAGGGTGGGGCAAAATATAGTTTAAAAATATTGACTCCCCTAAAATCACAGCTATAAGGCTAAAAAAAGTTATAAGGCATACAAAATACATAAATGTAATAGTCTTAGAAGAATTTAAAATATCCAAAAGGCCGTAGATACGTACCGATTTTGTGATGACAAGAACATTTCGCAAATTTTCCTCTTATAAATAAAACTTAGCGGTTCTTAAAATGTTAGGTTTTTTATAAATGCTTATCCTTACTAATGATGAAGAGAACCATTCTTTTCAAGAATCAGGTCAGAACGATTCACCCCCTGCAAATAACTATTTGTATCTCTTAAGCATGATTTACTGGTTATTTAATGATGGAGACCTAATTCACTCTTAGAAGAGCTATTTCACCCAGTGTACTAACGAAAGATAACGAGGACATTCTTTCTTATTAATACTTCATTGATATTAACAACTGTAAACAATGTACACAATAGGTAAATGTTCGGTGAAATGATTGCAATGTCATGTCAGTAATGTGGGAGGAACTGCTACCCATTAGTAGCTCATTAGAACATTAGACAATCCCTATACTCCTATTTTGATGGAACATGGAGTTTATTCTGGAATTTTAGAAAATTTAGATAAGGGGTGATCATTCCTGCAACAAATAAAAATTGAGATTGATAAAGAAAGATGTGGTGGTTAACAATAGGAACATTTTGTCATTAGAATATGGAAGGACAGTCTCGGATATATGATAGTGGTTTGATACTAATTGTAAGCTGAACGAGAGAGCTAGTGGGATTGTGGATTGATTGGCACAGCTGGTTGAAAGAATCAGAAAAAAAAAAAAAAAAAAAAAAAAAAAAGACTTCGCAACCTCGGATAATTGTTCAAATCAATGGCTCAGTTGCAATGGGGCCGAAAGTTCGATGGTGCTTAACCCAAAAGTCAAGCAATTTCATTTGCAGGAAACTCCAATTATCTCAATCATTGGTTCCCGGCATATTATTCGAGTCTTTGGCGAACTTTTCTGATAAGTATTATGTTTTTATTATGTTCTGTTTTATTGTTTTCCGCTGATTGAAGTAGTAAAAATTATTTTACACTAATAGATTTTGTAAGCGAATTTATTATGATGAGCCTAGTAAGCTTTTGAATTTTCATCTCCGAAGAGGATTAAAATCGAAACGTTCAGTTCTTAAAAACATGAAGAGCTTATTCAATTCGGATATACATTACATTCTTGTAAACGAACAGATACAAAATATGCATTCTATAAAATTAAAAGGCGTTCGTTTATCTACTTTTTTTGTTTAAGTACCAAAACGCAATACACTGACATTCGTTCAAAAACAGTTAAACATCACTACAGAAAAATTGTCTGTTACTCACCATCCAGCGTCTTGCAACAGGCCTGTCATATGTCTATAAATCTTACATTGAGACCCGCGTGAGACTAATAAGAAATTAAATAAAATAATCCCTCTAGGAACTATTAGCGTGAATTTACGTTGTGAGCAGGCTGTTCAGGAGGATGCTAATGTTCCTTATTATTGAAGATGGTACAATTAAAAAAGCATGAGGATATACTTAGGGAATATCATTTGAATTAATTGTATTTCATTTAAAGAGTTTCATATTTTACTTAGATGAGTATTCTAAACTTAGCGAATATTCTTGTTCTAGGTCATGGCGGGATGTGGTGGTTCAGGTGGCTGACGAAAATGGAACCTTCTGGTTCCGGTAGCCTCGGATCCAGCGGGGACCTCAAGAACAATTTATTACATGACGTAAGCCATCTTTGTTTTACTTAATTATTAAAATATTTCAGCCTATCTGAACTTTAAAGGTTTTGTTTTACAATTAAGTTTCTTGGCTTGCTGTTGTTATGTATCTTTAGCAAGTTGCTAGTTGACAATATTCAGATGAAGCTCTTCATTTAATTGTAATTCAAGCCGACTACTTCCTGTAAGTTAATATGAAGTATCGATTCTGTATCGGCTCACACTTGATATCGATCCTGAAGCCCTCATCAAGGCAAACTGTCCTTACACAAGCTCCAAGGACTAATTGTGTTTTCCAGTAGATTGCTCCCTATCAGTTACTCTTTTTATTTTTATTTTGTTGTTAAGTAATAATATGCTGCACTCTGTTGTCCTTAATAACACGGTCTCAGCTCACCGAAGGCCGCTATTAAAATCCATGGATCGAAAGTAGTTAGTTTAAGCATCACCTGTAGTGCAGATGGTCTGTTAATTGGGCTTATAATTAAAAATGGGCATTATAATAACAAGGCATGTGGGATTCTTGAAATAATTTATTCATTTTCAGTTCATTTGGCCTGGTAACATATCATTAGTATTATTCTGTCCATCTTTCAATATCGTTTTCTCATGCCCTTTTTCCTTTATAATATATAATGACTACAAATATATAATGTTAAAATTCGTAAGGCATTGAATGTTGTAGAGAAAATTAAAAGCTTACTAAATTTCGTACTTACCTCTAAGTGTGGGATATCATAATGGCGTTATATCAAATTCCGTTTAAACCTTCACACAGCAAAATGTTAGCTAAATTTGACAAGGAATAAAAACAGTAGCTCGTCACCTTTCATGTTCAGTTGATGTGAAATAGTCTAGGACTCCATGTGCATAGGACATGGAAGACATGATCTTCAAGATTTTTCTAGTCCTAATTTTTTTTTTAATTTCGGGCTAAACAGATGTATACATCGAAAATGGTCGAAGTGACAAAGGTCACATCTATTCCTTAGATACAGTGATAATATATATTGTTAATATTTTTTTATTTAAAACTTCATCAAAATCTAAATACATTCTTGTTCTCTAAAATATTTTCTAGCTTTTTGTAAATCTCACATAGTGCCTAAATCAGGAATCATTACTTTTTTTGTTTTTTATAGCATAGCATGAAACTTTAGTTAAATATTATTTCTCATCTTGTTATTCTTCTAATTTTTTTTTTTTTTTTTTTTTTTTTCAGAAATGGCGGACGCTGTTTGATAAAGTGAGTATGCAAACATTTGAAACTTTATCATAAGACAATATTGCTTAATTTAGTTTTGTAATATTATTATGAAAGTTACTTAATTGTTTTAGTGCATGAAGACTTGAAATATTATTGGTAATATTGAAAAAAAAAAGTGAAATTACAGACACAATGATGCAATTAAGAAAAAAAAATCCAAATACATAAGTTAAATTTAAGATAAAAATATTGTGATAATTTATTTATGTAAGCACCTATGATTATTGATGACCTCATTAAGATTACAATTTCTGTTTATACTAAGGTTTACTTATTTTTATTTATTTACTTCTTTTTTTTTACATTTTTACAAACTACTATTGAATTTTTCGTATTTGTAGTTCAATTTCAAAACTATGTTTTGAAGGTTTGTAAGTTTAATTTATGTCATATCCGAAACATCAGGTTACTTTTATCTGAGAAGTGTTTTAATAGCACAGTAATTATAGTAATGACCTTTGGTCATTGGGACTACAATTAGACATGTCCTATTTTTCTTCAATATAAATTTATATGTAACGCTCATTTGTTTCTTATATATTTAAATTATCAAAGAGTTAAGAATCATTATTGGATTTCTTTTATGACCATTATATAACGAACTTCATGTAATATTGTTTTAATTTAAGTTAGTCCAAGAATGAGGAGTTATCTTCTCAACAACTTATAAATGTAATCTTATTTAATTTTATACTTAAATTATTATAATTTTGTTCTTTGTAGAAAGTATGAATTTCAATCTCTTATATAATTGGAGTATCAAGTATTTTTCCACGTTCCAATATATTTATGTTTATTAGAGATATAATATTCCACGTATTATTTAGGTATAATTTATATACCTCTCTGTTTTTGACTTGTTGGGAACTTGCAAAAAGTATTGATTTATATTAGCCTCTGCATAAAGCTAGAAATCAAAAGATATATACATTTATACTTTTTTAAATTTATCAGTTATTTGAACGTAAGTTGAGGATGAAGACTTACCTGCAATCAAGAGCTTTACTGCTAAAAACTGTTCTGAAAGTGAAGAATTCCGAAGTGTATAAGTACATTGGGATTTTAATTGATAGCATAAGCCATGGAAACGTTTGGTTTGTCTCATATGAAATTGTTAGTTCGTAACAAGTACAACCCTTTATGGGGTGTTGTTTCGTTGTAAAGTTTAGAGTGATGAAAAATTGACAGTATAGAACTGTTATAAATGTATGCTCTATTTATCCTATAATATTTAGATATCGAAACTTTGTTTTATCTAATGGATTGCCCATTTATTACAGTTGGTTTTAATGGCTTCATACGCTGCAGCTTAGAAACAGTCTCAGTTTTTTTAGCTTCAATGTCTCGTCAATTCTTTACTATTTTTATGGGGGCTATTCGAATCTATTAGCATGATTCTTGCTAGAGTTCTCAGCTTCCAAATGGCAAATACCTATCTTAAAATTTGTTTCTTCTTTCAAACTGCCTGAGTATGGATTATTTTGAGTAGTTTAAAGAGTGTAACAGCGATAAAATGGTTCCAAAATGCGCGAAATGTCTTAAACGAGTCTTTTACTAAATGCTGAACTAAATATTTAACTAAAATGTGATTGGTTTACGCATTAATCGTTCAAAAGATATTCCCTTGTATGTCACCAGGGAAAAATTTAATTCTGTAGGCTTTATGTCAGACACCGGTAGAAGGTTATCTATCTACAGATCCTTTGACTGTAATCTCTATAGCGAGCGAAAGTCTACAGTCTGACCAAAAGCTGTAATCATTTTAACTAAAATAAATAGTGCCAAGATATATTTTAGTTCCGAATTTTAGGTTTTACCAAAATTTCGTACTTTTTTATTTTTGGACAATAGCCTTTTGGCTGGTCAGTCCTTGCAGATCCTTGTATTTGTTAGTTTGTTTATTATGGCTTAACGTCCTAATGTACTCCAACTAGGGCAGGAAGAACGGGTTGTCCTGCAGGTTACCAACCTATTCCAGCCAGGGTAGGGTAGTGTTTAGTACTAATTGTAAGATAGTTTGTTTGCTTGAAGAGCATATGAAGAACCTCGATATATATTCATTCACCAATTGTAAACACGGGGTTTTGTCTTGTTACCAACTAACTAGAACTGGTTCAAACTTATTGATTCGGACAAATTCCTGGTAGTGTATATATTCCTTCCTCTCCTAAACAGATTAGATATATCTAAAAATCTGTTTATAGACGGTATAGACTATGCTATGCAGCGTGGAATAGTTTATTTTACTTAATTACGGCTATCCATGATGTCAGATAGATAAAATAAGACAAGTTAAACTTCGGGTATTAACTATTAGAAAGTAAAAGAAATTGGTTTATAATTACTTTACTTTTTTCAGCTGGAATTAGAATTCAGATTGAATTGAAAATATTTTTTTTTTTCTGGCAAGAAGTCAAAGTTTTGTAAATTCCATTTAAATTAACTGTTAACTTTCCAAAAGCCACACAATACTATCAACCCTTTACTCATATTTCACTGAGATAGGGAGAAATGTTGGGATACTTCCATATATCGAAACAGTAAGTTCGCCAGATTTTATTAAAATTTGGTAAGTCACTTTGCCACAATAAAATTGGTAATAGTACGCCAGTTTAAAAAAAAAAAATGGTGAAGTCACTTTATTATTTCGTTTAATGATGCCAGATCAATTATTTAATATGTAGATTGTTACTGTGAGTTATTAGTAGTTTTAGTGCGCGCACGATCGTTAAGAAATTATAGCCTATTCCATAATTTCATTTACAAGAATTGAAGCTGGTACTAATCAGATGTAGTGGTGTCCCCCATAGTCACTAAATGGTAGCAATACATTTCTTTTTCCTTTAATTTTTTATATTTAAATTTAAAGTATTCCAACTTCCTGCTTCAAGTAGTTAAATGTTGGTTTTAATCAAGTAATTTCTCTAAATGTCTTTTTCAAATAATACATAGAATTATAAGGAATTAACAATTAAATGGATTGAATTATATTTCATAAATTATGAAAAAATGTCCTAAATTGTGTACTACTAAAATATTATTTACCTTTGCATTTAAAAGGTATTTTAAATGCATTATCTTTTGAATAAGTGTGTTAGTGCCTGTGACAAAAGTAAAATATAAATATCAAATATAGTGATTTAAACATTGTCAATCAGTTAGTATTCACTATTATAAAGCTGCTTAGTGTGGTAACTGGAATTACATAATTGATATTACTATTAGGTTAATAAAAGAATTATTTCATTAATATAACTTTTTCTTGATTGTTTCCTCTGATACAGCACTCCTGTATGAGGACTGTGAATTTTAATATAAATATTTATAACTCTGCATAAGTACTATACATAAGCTTATTGACTGTTATAGATTTTAAAGATCAAATGAGTCATAATTTATTGTAGAACACAAAACTTATTTAATGCTTATTACTAGAAGTTATATGTTTGTTTTTTCTATACAAATTTGAATTAATAATGTTTGCAGTTTGACCCTGAGGGTTTTGGAGAAATTCCTTGGGAGGATCTCTCTGTCGCTCTGGACAGTCCAGAGTTTGCGGAAGAAGTTCCTCCAGCTAAGAGGGAGGCTTTGGCACAGCGTGCAGCTCATCATACCACTTCTGCCATTACATTTCAAGACTTCGTCAACATAGTAAGTAGAACTTTAATTAAACTGAGAAACCATTTTGATATTGGTTACATTGTACTGTTGCAAAACATACATAATATAGTGCTTTGTTTATCATTAAAAAGACTGATCATTCACCATGCACTATCAGAGCTTTAAAAGTTTAACTTTCTACTAAAAACATATTTTACCTTTAAACGTTTTATGTTACCATGAAGCTAGTCATATTTTACACCTATCTTCTTAGAACATATTATTAGTTCTGAAAATTTTCCATGTTCTTGACTTAAATCACCTTTAGTGCATAAGAATGACACAGCAGTTTCTTCCCATGCTTCGATTGGTGTTTTTTAATTTTTAATGTTTGACAAATAAACATACTTCATTACTTATCAATAAAAAAAATGAAGACTGTAGAAATCATCATGAATTGATAATTATTAAAAACTTATGAGCTTTATATATATAAATATATATAAGTATACTTTTGGTTGATCCTTTCAATAAGAAAAATAAAAATTGGATTTTTGGAAACATAATCTAAAAGTGTATTAAAAATATATCATGAATAGTAATAAAACTGTGTTTTTGTGTTACTTTTAAATATTGAGATAGAATAGTATGTTATTTAATTCCAATAATTTATATTTAATAATGTACTGTGTAATTATTATGTATATCCAGTAATAGTATGTTGTACCCATCAACAAGTGGATCATATTTTGGATTTTGCGATTTATATTAAAATATTCCTAAAACTTTGATGACAATGAAATGCTTAGTCTCATTCTTGAAATACATTTAATTTTTCTATTTAATTTTTTTTTTTTATTTATGTTCCAATATGTTTATTTTATTAAATCAATTATATAGACTTTTTTTTGTTATATCTATGAAAATAATAACCTAGTAAAAGACTTATTTTTTTTTTGTTTATAACTACAAATTTTATATCTCCTGTTATACAATTACAATCTGCAAAGGAGATTAAATATAAAAGATAATCTTGGAATGAGTTGGTATGAAGGCGGCAGCTGGGTTGTTATGGACACTCCTGAACTACTGTTGATTTAATATGTGACTTGGAGATCTCTTATCGACCTCTTCAGCGTTTGCTGAGCAATGATAGGGATATCTGTTACCATATTATGTATAACTGTTTATGTGTCCATTTAATTTATTATCGTTTGTTGTACTTCCAAATGTTGTTCCTTATAGTTAGGATAAGCAAATCTGTATGTAAGGTTTTGTAAGAAACTTAGAAAGGTGAGTCCGGTATCTCTTTTTCATTTTTTTTTTCACCTAACAATTTATTTTAAGAAAAGTTTTGTATAGATTTTATTTGGAATATAACTTATCAGTTATTTGTTAGTGTTGTGGATTATTATTTAACTATATTAACTAGGGATGGACATAATTATTCTCTACAGAAGTCTGATCAGAATCATTCATTGTTAACTTGTATTTATTTTCAACATCTAAAAGACCAATGTTTTCAAAACCAAGCAAAAATTTTACACTGCTTTAAATAATATATATCATTACTGTAACATTATGGTGGTAATTCCTGCATGCTACTATTGTTGCATAGGTAGTCATGGAACAACTGCAAGCTTAATCATCAGTGTCACAAATTTAAATACCAGACTTCAAACGGAATAGTAGTTAGCATTAACAATGATAGATAAAGTACTAAACACTAGTTTAGTTACAATGCACATATCTTTTTCTTGAAATGGGAATTAAGAAATGAACAAATAAATGAATTATAAAGTAGAAGGTATAATGTTAACTCCATTAAATAAAAGTAAGGACTAATAAGAAAAAGATAAGTTACCAATCTAGTGATAAGAAAAAATATAAAGTAAAAATATAGGAACATAATTTTAGTTAAATAGTACCTAAATACACCTTGGTTTTCATTGTTTTTTTTTTAAACTTCTTATCCTATTGATTAGGTTTGTCTGATAAAGTTTAGACTTGAATGAGTGCATTAGATAAGTTAATGAAAACTATCTTTGGTAGTCCCATTTTTATTATATATTTAATTTTTAACTAAAGATTATGCTGTTATTGAAATGAAATGAAAATAGCCTTTTATTTATGCAAAAGAAATTGTATAAATGATTCAACAATAAATATTCAAAATATAAACAGGAGAAAAAATATATATATAAAAATAAAAATATTGACTTTTTGTTTAAAGCTTTTGTTCTATTAATATAAATCATATACATTTCCTTTCCTTTCCTCCTTTCTTTCATGCATAGGCCTTCCCTTTTGGGAGTAATAGTCAGCACTTCCCAGGGTGGCTGGCCCTATTGGGAGATGAGTTCGGTCCACTTCTTCTTCCAAACTTCTCTGTCCCCAGCAGCTCTCCACCAGAGGAGTCCTGCCAGCAGCTTGAACGTGTCACTCCACCTTTTCTTTGTGTGCCCTTTTATTCTTTTTAGGTCACATGGAGTCCATTCAGTGACAATTTTTGACCATCTATTTCCTTTACATTGGAGAAGATGCCCAGGCCATTTCCACTATCTCAGTCTTATCCGCCTCAGTGTGTCTGTGTACCCTGTTTCTTTCTTGATCTGGGTAGTTCTCACCCGCTTTTCCTCACCTTCATAATGCATTTGTCGATGTTGTTCTGCCACACCTGGATCCTCTCTTGAGCTTTTGTTAGTGACCACTTTTGGTATCCATAGGTAACTGCTGGGCTTATGACATTGTCAAAGACCCGTTTTTTTACCTACATACTTATATTGCCTTTCATAATATGTTTGAGGGACCAAAACTTGTTCCAACTGAGTGTCATTCTCCTCTGGATTTCTTTTGCTCCTCTATCTGGGAAGGATACTATATGACCCAGATACATAAACTCCTCTACATAGTTATTTGCTCCTCTAACTGTAGTTGTTTAGTTGGCATTCTTCTTTTCCTCTATTTGCCATTAGTTTCATCTTTTTGTTGTTAGGGTAAAGACCAATTTCTTCACATAATTTTAGAAGATGCTTTTGCATTTCCCGCAATTCTTGCATGACTTTGGCAAACAGTACGAGGCAAAACGTAAGTTGTTAATCATTTACCATTTATTTTTATTCCTATGTTCTCCGAACCAAGATCCAAGAATACCATCTCTGGCAAAATAACAAATAAAAGTGGTGATAATGGATCTCCTTGTCACACACCCTCTCAACACTGAAGTCCTTTGTCCTCTCTTTTCTGTCATGATATATGCAGACATTTCTTTAGAAAGTTCTATAATTATCTTTACATACTTTTCCTCTATTCCTATTGTTCTGAGGGCTTTAAATACTTCTGCATGTAAAATTCTGTCAAACGCTTTCTTATAGTCAAGAAAACAAAGGTATAGAGAGAAATTATATTAATTTGCTTCCTCGATAATCTGGTTTACAGTCTGAATGTGGTCCACTGTCAAAAAACCTTTTCTATATCCTGCTTGTCCTTCGTCAAGACATTCCATAATTCTTTTGGTGAGCCGCTGTTTGATGACACTGGTGAAAACTTTTGCCAAAGTTGAACAGAGGGAAATAGGTCGATAATTCTCTATATCTTGCTTGTTGCCCTTTTTGTAAAGCAGAATTATTTTTGGTTAGGAAATTTTTCTTGCCCTAGAATTAGATTAAACAATTCTGTCACTTCCTTTATTATAGTAATTCCTCCAGCATTTTTCATTGCTGATATTATCCGGCCCAGGACTTTTCTCAGGTCTCAGTTTTTCAAAGTGGATTCAACTTCTTCTACTATTGGTGGAACTTCTTCTAGAATTTTATCCTCTATCATCTTCTTTATTATTTCTAAAGTTTCCCCCATCTTTGTATAGCTTGTATTATGAAATGAAGAATCAACTATAGTGAAACTCAAATTTCTAAAAATCTATTAAATTGCATGTCATTATCTATTTTTAATTCACTAGAAGTGTTTAAAGGCATAAATATTTTTTATTTACCAAATAGCTTTTGTTTTTCTTGAATTATTGGTCAGTAGAAATATAGTAATAAAATTTTTTTTTTCTGAATTATTAAATCATCAGTTTTATACTAAACTAGTAAATTGGTAAAAACACTTTCAGATGGGCTGTGAAACAGTTTCATACTTTTTCTTGGAAATTTGATGGTATAATCTATATGGCTTTTGACTGTTGGTGTTTTAGATTAGTAAATGTGAGTGTTTGATTAGCTAGTTCTGCATAAAACCAATAATATGTTTTGTGGCTGGATAAATTTACAATTTCATGAAATTAAGAATAGATTTCTTTAGGTATTATTACAAAGTTCCTATGTGTTCAAATGGCTCCAATTTCTAAAATTGATATACAAGCCCACTTATCTGTTTTATATTTTTTTATTATCAATGAATCACAAGAACCAATGATTCATATCACCCACATATTTCAGATACAGCGGCTTGGGATGTTTTAAGATCATGTCTTTGTACTTTAATTTTTATATTTTAATCTTTCATTTCATAATACCCTTAAATTGAATAAGTGGTTTTGAAAATTTTGGTTCATTCCTCTTCATTGTTCTCTATTTTCAAAACCACTTAATTTTCTTAACTGCTGTTTGTTTTTAAGTAGTCATCTGTTCAGACTCTGGAAGAATGGTAAAAGTTTAGGGAAGAAATATGCAAGGGCTGAGAAATAAACAGTCAAAGTTTGGCATATTGATGAAATTTTAATTTTTTTTTCTTGCATACTATTCTATTAATAAAAACATATTAATATTATCATTTTCATATTCTTATTAATCATTTTCTTGGATGACTTGTTCATTTGTTAATAAATGTTTTATTTATTATTTATTTATACAGCTCTAGTTTGCCTCATTAAGAATCGTCAGCCACACTTGTCTACCTTCTGCCTTCCTTCTCCAACCTCTTATTCCCAGTCATCTCAGGTTGTCAAACCAGCTTAACCTTGGTCTCCCTCTAAACCTCTTTCCGTTTGTTCTATTGTACATTATCTTTTTTGGCAATCTATTATCTGTCATTCTTTGTTTGTGGCCAAACCACCGCCGTTTTTCAATAGTCTGGCTACCATGATTTTATACAAAGATAATAATAAATATAAAACATCAGGTGTGGAAGTTTGAAAATAGTAAATATAATTGAAAATAGAATTTGGAATATATTCACAAACATTTATGAATGTGATTTATTATTGTTTATTTTATTTTTTCCTTTTATCATTTCAGTCAATTGTAATATTAACTTGAGAAAATCAAAATTGATTTTAATCAACTGATTAGTTTAATTTGTTCTAGCGTCTTGATGAGATGTATTACTATTTTGGTTTGGTTATATTATACAATAATATCTATTTATTCCTTCCATTTTTGTGCAGAATCCATTATTGTTCCTTCAAACTCAAAAACAAGAGTTAAAAAAGAAAATTGATAAAGAACTTGTTAAATAATATGAAATAATCTTTTTTTAAAAATTGGGGAATGACAAATATAAAAAAAAAATCTACATTTTTATTGCTTAATTTTCCTTCATGGATTTTTTTAATATGTAAGTTGATATTATGTTGAGTAAATTAGTACTTTATTCTCATTTTAAAATTTAAAAAATGAAAGTCTAACTTTTGTTAAAATGTATATTTTTTTATATTTATCTCTTGTTGGTATCTATCTAAGAATGATGTAGGCCTGAACACGTGGAATAGGTTTTTGATGCTACAGTGGAATCTCAATTTATTAAATTTGAAAAAAAATTGTATATATAGAATTTGGATGTTTGGAAAAGGTTTTTCTCTGATATACCTCTAAAACAATATAGTAATTTGGTTTAAAAAAAAATTAATAAAAGTAATTTGATTGTAAATTATAATGTGTATTAAAGAAAGTGGTTTAACATAAATATATATGATGTTAATTATTTTATTGTAATTTTTGTGGAAAGATATTTCTACTGTCACTTTTTGTGTGATTCATTACTAAATCACCAAATTCATCACCGAACATGGAAATGTTCACTTTTATTTAAGTATATGAAAATATGAAGTATTCAGACTTGTTACACTCAGTTTTGAATCCTTCCATTACTTTTTTTAAATATATTTTTTAAATTAATTTATCTTTGATTTTGTTATCACTGTCACCAATATTTTTGTGTTCATTTTATTTAAGACAGAGCTTTTGTATGTCTGTATAATAGTTTCGACATTTTTACCTCTTATTTAATTATTATCCTTTCTTACTTATTCTTTTAATCAAATCATAGCAATAATGATCTAATATTTATTTTTCTATCTTAGTTTTTGTTAGATTTGTTAGAACAGTTTTTTCTGCTAAAAATTTATTGTTTCTAAAAAAATTCAATATATAGAATCTTTTGAGGTATGGGATGTGCAAAAGTTCAATATAGAGAGGTTAGACTAAATATAGGTACCTATATTTCTACAAAGGAATTTATCAAGGTCTATCTATTTATCTATCTATTTATCTGGTGTTGGTATTCTCTTTATCAAATCTTTAGTTATTGTATTTGTTAGGAATTCAAAATTAATAGATATGTCATCAATTAAGTGATGTATCTTCTGATTATAAGGTAGAGAAAGTTCCTTCACTAGAAGTCAAAGCTTCCAAAAGTATTTTCCCTTGTAACTACATATTCAGATTAAACTACTTTTCATTATGTATTCATACATCCCATTTTAGACCCATTGTTCAAAGATCAGTCGAACAATTTTCTAAATTAGATAATTTTAGATTGCTAAAGAATTAAATAGTTTGAAAAATAGTTGAAACTTAACCTGATCAAATATTAAATGAGGTAAAAGTTTGAGACACATATGTCTTCATTTATATAACATTTTTTTATGTAACAGTGGTAAAAAAAACAATATTAACTTGTGTTTGATCACATTTAAATTTTCAGTGTTTATAATAAGTCTTGTTAGAAAAAAAGGAAGCAAAGTAACAAGAAGATAATAAGTTAGATAGCTAGCTGTTATTCTAAAAATAACATTACTTTTGACTTTCGTAGTTTTAAGAAGTACATTATTCTTGGAGAGCAATTGATTTGCTTTTGGTGGCCTTAACCCCTCGCAGGTTTTAGAGTCATGATAGAAGAAGAGAAATTGAATGCGGCACTGAGTTTTGTTGTTGTTTTGGTATGACAGACTTCAGCACCCTTTGGTACCTACGCTTTACTTTAATATTAAAGGCAATTAATCCCACAATCATTTCCTTTTCATTCTCCTGTAAGCATTTTCTTTGTCATTGAAGATTAGCTTCTTCCTTAACTAAATCCTTATCTTTATCTCTATCTATGTCTCTGTTAGGATCATCAGGTATCAAACGTTCTTCTTGTTTGATCAAATCTAGTATTTAACTTCTTCTAGAAGAGCCAAGATTAATAATTTTTTATTTATTTCAAAACTTTTATTTAGTCTGATATTCACTAAAAGTCTATTTTCATATACTCATCTTAAAAAATAATAAAAGAAAATTAATTCCTTATGGGAAATTTGTATATTTATGAAACAAGAGAATTGAAGAATTTTTTCCCCATTTAATATAGAAAAAACAGTTATTAAATTTCTGTTTTTGTATTTAATAAATTTTTCTTCTGCATTTTTTGAATTTATTTTTATTAGTCTTTATTTTGTATTTAACTCATTTTTCAAATTGTTTTTCAGTGAATAAACAATGAAAATTATTCTGGAATGCTGTGTTTTGCATATTTCATGTTTTACAATCGCTACAGATAAATTTAAATGAATTAGTAGAGGAATTGTAACTGCTTGGTTTATAATGCTGCTAAAATTTGTTGGTGATTCACCTGGAACTGCTTGCCAGACTTAAAAGTTTACTTACTGCTTCCAACTAAGGCTACTAGATAGCGCTGCAAATCACTGTAAAGCGCTAGCGCCTCTTGTGGAGCAGTTCAGAATTGCTAAAGGATTTAAATGAATTTTAACGGCAGACGTTTTTAAATGACAAAAAATAGATTTTAGTATTATCCGCATTGGGTGGTTTAAATGTTTTGTGGCTTACATTATTTTATTTAGTATGAAAAGAAAAAGTATAGTTTAAAATAACTAAAAAAAAAAAAAAATACACTTCAATAGCAAACCAACCTAAAAAGTAGAAAATAATTTTATTGGTAACTATTTATAAAAGTAGAGTAATTAAGAAAATAATAAAATCCGTCCGTCCAACTCCCCGTAACAAAAGGTTGTTGCACACCACGTTTTTTTACTATAAATAAATATTTAATATTTTGATGATTATAGGGAGAACATTAGTACAAAGTTGTACAATAATTGTATTGTCACTGGTCCTTGACACGTGTGCAAACATTGAGGACAATCAGATTTCTGGAAATTGGTAAAAATTACGATGAAAGATTGGAATTTTTTCCCTAAAAATGGATTTACTGGTCAAGTTAATAAAAGCGTATTATTAAAAACAACTTTTCTTAAAAAACCTAAGGTTGGCTGACGACAGTGTCAGATAAGGGTTCCTGTATACATATTTGTTTCTTTCTCAGAAACAATCATGTGAATGCGTAGTCAAACTTCTATTTTTTTTTTCGGAATTATGGAAAAGTAAAGAATGATAATATTTTTTAATACAATAGATTTTAAATTTTTATAAATTATGAATTTAATTTCGAACTTTTTACCTACAAAATTTCTAAATACATATTTAAAAAAAGTATGTTCCGATGATAAAATTATGTATTATGTAGAAACATAAAATATATAATAATTTGACTTATTTTTAACATGGTACATGTTTTTACGGGGACAAACTCGGTTTCATGAGTGTAACTGTCGGTCCGTTAACTCTTAAATGCATGTACCCTACTCTTATGGGAAATTTAATTCTAAATCCGAAAATTTGCAAGGTGCTACCTTGAGAAAATACTTTCCCACCGTTCGAGCACGTTTGCATGCGAAATGGGTCCTCCCGGATTACTGGATATCGCAATTTCTCACAGGACATGGGGGTTTCAGGGCTAAACTCCATAGCCTTGGTGTAGACATAGATCCCTTATGTCCTAGATGTGGAATTCCAGAAACCGCAGAGCACATCATCATGAATTGCACAGCCTTTGAAGCTCTGAGGGCCAAACTACTGAGGGAAACTGGACTTTATGTTCTTTTGGAGAATGATTTTCCTCAGCTAGTCACTGAAGAAAACTACCTGCACTACAAAGCTTTTGTATACGGATGGAAGACGGCAATTGGTTCATCCCATTTCAACCTTAATAGAAGAGGACGTATTCCTGGGAGGCCGCCGGACAGCGAAGGAGCTGAAGAAGACCGTGACATCCTTGGAGCAGCCTAAAGATAGGATTCTTAGTTACGTTGCCATACGATTATTGTTGTTATTGTTATTATAGTTATTGTTATTGTAGTTATTGTTATTGTTGTAATTGTTATCGTGTATACTTTGTTTTGTAATTATATATTGTTATTGTGTTTATACTGTATATATTATAATGTTATATTGTAATTATATGTATATGTTGTGATATTTTAAAAGTTACTATTGCCTAAACCTTTATTGCCTGAAGGCAAGGTAGGGTGAACAATAAATAAATAAAATAAGAAAATCCGAAAATTTGAAAAATGCCTAAGCAAAATAGGGATATTACAGCTTCTATGGTAAAAAACGTGGTTTCCTCAAAAAAGTATTTGAATTATCGTATATCTGCAACGGATTGGAATAGAAAAGTAAGTCTGCGGCATTTTTCTATTTTTCTTCATGTTTGATCTAGCTTCACCCATTTTTATTTTTACGCTAAGAGATACTCACCCTTTATATACACACACACACACACACACACACACACACACACATATATATATATATATATATATATATATATATATATTACAATTATAAAATAATTGTGATCAACTTTTGAGCTGAAACACTCGTCTGTGCGTATCCTAAAATATTGTAAAGTTGTTGGTATGGAGCTTATAATGAAAGGTTAGGTAACTATTTTCGAATGAAAACATCGAAAATAAATTTTATTTAAGAGTAGTCTAAACAATAAAAAAAAAATCAATAAAAAAAAAAATCTACGGGATGAATTTTAGATTATATATTTTGTTAATAGTTTAGTTTTATTTTCTACTTGATATGTCCTCTGTTCATCCTTTCTATACATTATTATTCACTAAATGTTTACATTCCAGTTTTAGCGTATTGTTGTTTTTTTTAATGAGTGTTATTGCTTCCCTGCGTAACTGATAACTATTCTCAGGTAGCTAGTTAAGAACAGTTACTGGAAGATTGGATAAAAATTGTCCCTTGGGAAGTTATTAGAGGACGGTAGGAAGAAAGACAAGGCTATAGCCACTGTTTAAAGAGCCATTAACGATTAGTGACTGTGTGGTCTAACCATCAACTGTTACACGCCCCGGGTCAGCTTCCTCTTCAACTCATTCTACTTTCTACTTCAATTTACGGTTAAATCTTTCATGGAAACGCCTTGACCTCATTAATTAACACCGTAAATGGGTTAATGTAACGATTAATATGTGAATTTTGTACCATTTGGAATGTTAACTAATGCATATTTTTAATTTTATAACATGAAAATACATACGGCATTAGTATAATACGATATTCATTTCATTTTCGATGAATTAGTCAAAAGTGAATTTCTTCTTCTCTGGATTGAGTAATCAGACCATGACAGCACACTCTTGCATACTTTGCATACTGATCGTAAAAAGACACGAATTATTAATTACATAGTCGACAATTTTTTATATTATTTAGATTTTTAAAACTTAAAATATACTGCCAAACGAAACTTATGAAATAGACCAAAATCAATCAAATAAATGTTTAATTTATTTTCTATAACTATTATAATAAAACATATTAAGAATATTGAGAAGGTTGATGAATTAAATCTGTAATAAAAATTAATCTTTTAATTTTCTGTCAGTCATAAATAGGTATATTCAGACGAAGAATATAAGAATGAGAAACGAAAACTAAATTAATATTTTTAGAAGCAGTAGTTATTTGAAACAACAGACTTTGAAATTTAGATTAGACACAATATGAAAAAAATATAACATGAAATAATAGTATGAAAATAAAACTGAACTGTTCAAACGGAAGTCAAAATAATTATCAAACGTTAGTAAATTGTAAAATAGTGAAAGTGAAACTAAATGGGAACAACTTATATATTTTCAGAAAAAAATGTAGCTCATGGTAAAAAAAAAAAAAAAATGGTCAAGTCAAATTATTTATATATTTTATATTAAGTATTTATATATTTTTAAATATGAAAACAAACTTTTGTCTCACCTGTGATTAGTGTGTTAATTGCAAAAATAATATTTTAGGAAAAAGCTTGGAATTTTTTTCACAATGATTCACAAAGAATATTTATCTCTAAAATAGCCTTGTAATTTAGCTCACTAGAAAAAAAATAAATAAAATAAAAAAAGTATCTGGTGAAAACCAAAATTCAGAAAATTTCACTTGACACATTATTATTTAGAGGTGCCACAACAGATTTATCCCATGTCATAACTTCTGAAAATGATATCTCGCAAAAATTTATGGAATTTAAAATTTAATAGAGTGTTATTTTGTGTGCTTGTATCTCAGTTCCTTTAGTTGTTGATTCTAATATAGTTTTGTGAGTTTTTTTCTCATATTACTTCTTAATTTCACAAAATAAATAACTTTTCAATACCCATATAATTTAATTGTTGCAATGCAGGAAGTTGCAACAACGTTTATACCGTTTCTGTTATTTATTTTTCAAACTAAAATTAAGAGATATGAGCTCATAATAATGATAATAAAAAAGTAATAAAGCTATACATTTATTCTTTAATGTTAATAGGGTAATTAGTTGACTGAGAAGTATTTTAAGATGTACGTAGTAAGGTCCAAAAGTTTCTGGCCTGGAATAGAAGGAAAGGTGAAAGAAAAAAACTGTACTGTTTTTCAATATATTCTCCTCTAAGTTCAACACACTTAATACAACACTTTGGCAACATTTCTTTACCATGAAAACAATAATTTTCTTCTTTGTTAAAAAAATGTTCTTCCACTGCTGCTTGGAAAAAAACGCGTAAAAATTCATTGCAGCAGGGAACTCGTTCCTTTTTTTTGAGCAGCTGAAAGAATTTTTGGAACCCATCTTGCACTAACCTTGTTAATATGCAAATGTTCTTTGATGATCCTCATAACACTTGTTTTTGAAAGCCCCAACCTCGCTGCTATTTTGTCGGTTTTCAGTCGCATCAGTCAGACAGCAATTCAGATTCCACAAGTTGGATTGTTTCAGAAGTGATAGCTTCCAATGGGCGACCGGGAGGCGGGTCATCTTCTTGACGTTCTCTCCCTAAGTTAAATAATTTTGCCAAAGCGTTCTTTAATTTGCGAAGGAGTAATTTAAAAACCGCACGGTACTCGAGTTTGAACATTGTAAAAATGGGGAGTTTCCTTCAAGGCTGGACACTGACCGACAGGACTGAGGAAGTGCGGGCTGATGGAGTGAAGGGTGCGCATAGGCGGCGACGGGGAAGGAGGGGAAGCAGGCAGGCATGGACCTGCATAGGCGTGCAGTAACTTAACCTCATTAAATCACTTACTTTATATCTACTTATTTATTTAAGGTTTTTATATTCAGTCATTAATTTGTAGTATCTAGTCATTATCTTAATTTAATTAAAACTCATTTTAATTCCTTTTCAATTTAATTGTAAATTTAATAGTCTTCTTGGTCTGTATATATTTTCTTTATGTTATAGTCCTTATTCTCATAGTTATCCATTTCATACTTTTTTATACACTCTGCAATTTTGTCATATCTTTTTCTTGTTTTTTTTTTTTTCTTCTCTTCTAGCCCTGATGAAGGCTTGCAATGCAAGTGGAAACGTCGGCATAATAAATTAAAATTTTATTTTTAATTGCTGTGTATCTATGACTTTTGTTTGGTTAAGTTAATTTCACTCAAAAAGATAAGTTAATTTGATTTAAAAAGATAATCAGAAATGCAGTCAAAGAGATACACCACGTCTAAGTAGAAATACTTTAATGCGTGCCAACGTTTCGACCTACATTGCAGGAAAGATGACTCGGTTTATTTTATTTATTTATATATTTGTTTATTTATTTTATTCATTCCTTAATTGATTTTTATTATCCATTTCTAAGACTTGCATTATTAACCAGGTCAAGATATTTTTACGTTCAACGGATAACCTCAATTGAAACCTCTAATATAATATACTACATGTGGTGCTATGTGAATAAGACTTATAGATAGCTTCTTACCGACATAGCAACTAATGCTTAAGTTAATTATACCCGCTGCTCCTGGAAGAGGGTGATCGCTATAGATAGGCTGCACCCCCCCCCCCCCCCCCCCTCCGATGAGGGTCCCTAGCAGATACACTCGGGTTACTAAGAAGGGTAATGAGGTTAAATTTGTACATGTTAAACAAATTATAGAAATAGATTTACATTTGTAATTATTTTCACCGCACATATTTTACCTATTCCTTCAGTTCGAAACCAGTTCTCGGAATTTAACTAGTTATTTTATTCTTCTTTTCGATTCGGTTGAAGCTATAATTTGTCTTCATTATTCAACGATCAAATGATATTCTATACGCAGTGAACGCTTTGAGAATGAAGGATTTCGATTTGGTCCACAATAACCTCAATATGTTATTTTCCAAAATGTATTGTTTTTTAAAAATATTCTCTGATTGCAATTGAGAGGACCATGTATGAAAAATTAAAAAAAAATCTATTCGAGTCAACTTCGATAATAATTTATTTTTATAGATAATTTTGATGTCTACTGTTTTTTGACAAATATTGAAATAAAAAACGTCCCTCATAATATAGCCCCGATTTTATCAATTGAAGCTGAGGTAAAAATTAACGTGCTATACAATTTTAGTACAAATGTCATAAAGCTAAGATCATTTCTTTTGAATGAATAATGACATAATACCCAAGATAATTAACAGCAAAAGCAAGATGTCATTTTTACTTTTAATTTTAGTTTCAATTTGTTTGTTTAATTCAGATTGTTTATTTATATATAATAAAACCGCCTAATTAAGTAATAAATTATGTTATATAAATAAATATTGTTAATTAAGAGATTTTGTTTTGTATATCTAAAAGCAAGTAGTTCTGTATGTTGTTATGTTGTAAATATGTACCTATATATGTGTACTTTTGTTTAAGTATAACTAGATAGGCCAAACTATAATGCGTAACGCTTATTCAATAAAATATTTCATTCATCCATTCAATTTTCTATTTTCCGTTAAAAGACTACTTCTATACTTATATGTACTAATAGACGGAGGTATAAGTACAATACATGGGTATTTTACCGTTTAAAAAAAATCATTGTCTGCCATAATAATTAGGATTGATGAATTAATTGCCACTTCTATTTCTTTTTTTATATTTTAAGTGGCAGATCTGTATCCTTTAGTGTCCTGGAAAAAGGATTGAACGGAAAGAAATAGCGTCCTTTGTTAAAAACAAAAATATTTAATCCAATTTTCGAAAGGACAGAAATTAATTTGTTTAATCCTTCGAGCATAAAAAAAATCGTAAGATCCTGGTAGATCTGAAACCATTGTCCTTCCGTGGCTTTTTTTTCAGTCTTAGATGTATATAATTAAAGAAAACAAGTTTACCAATTCTACAAGAAAAGTTCAATATATCTCATCACTAAGTTGTTTTGTAAAATTATTTTTTCTACTGTATTTTTTTTTAATGCTAAACCGCAATATGTTTCAACAAAAATTTAAATAAAAATGCTTACTTCTTGGATCTAGCTATATAAATGGTACCATACATTTTTATAGGCTTTCCCATGCTGAATCTGAACCTGAATCTCCATTTAAGAGCTGAAGTTATATTAAATTATTTAATCATTATTTTTTTTTTTTTTTTTTTTTTTTTTTTTTTTTTTTTTTTTTTTTTTAAAGATGTATCTGTTTAAAATAAATAGGTTGACCGTAATTAATTAAATAAGAGGATCACCGGAGCATGTGGAAGATAATTAAAAAATAATAAAAGAATATAAATTTAATGTCCCGACATCTCACTACAAGATGTTGTAGCCCTGCCTTTCATTAGGACTACAAGAAAACCAATATAAATAGATATGACAGAAAAGGTGAGTTTAAATGAGAATAAAATAAAGACAAAAGTTATGATACTTAAAAATACACATGAGGTCGAAAAATAAATAGAATGACGTAGATAATAGATATCATAAAATATTTATTTTACTATTTACTTTATTTATCTATTTTTGAAAGCCAAAACATCTGCACAATAAATGGGCATTATTTTTTTGTGTTTTTAAGCGATCGCATACCCAAAAAGGTTCTTTATTAATTTTTTTTTAAATATCAGTGATGATATTTATCGTAAATTTTTATGAAAATGAACCACCAATTTATGTTCATAGGAAAGGATGATAATAAAAAAGGCTAGTTTGTTTCAGGGCCATAATCAAGATGAACCCGAAAATTATGGTAACGACGGTGACGAAACCAAAGATAAATCAATCATAAAATTTTTGAATAACAAGTAATGAAAGCATTTTAAAGTGTACCTCACAGCTTAAAAATTATTTCCAACGGTTCTGAACATATTCTTATATTTGTGAATAAAAGGGAATATTTCTCAAATTTGGCATAGGAAAACAACATTTAATTAAAATAATAATAAATTAATATTTATGTATCCATATTTTTAATAAATTTCATATTAAAACACTTGAGGCATGGAAATTCAATACCAGCCAAATATAATTTCCAGATTTTTTTTTTTTAACTGAATAGTTTTTCTACTTGACTATCTTTAGGTAAAAGGTCTTCTCAGGAAATTAGTTAAATCAAATTAAAAACGGTCATACAACAAATTATTCCCCTTCCTAGTCCAGTCTAACCTTTGCCTTTATCCACCAGCTGCGAAAAGATTTTAAAAATGGTTTTGACTGGTTTTGGGACTCAAAGCTTCAAATAATAAATATATGTAAACAATCACATAACGATTATTTAACCCCAATAATTTTTACGTTATAACTACTTCAATCCAAAATTAATTGTATATTTTTATAATTGTATAATTTTAGCATACAATGAGTGAAAAAACTGCCAACTTTTCAGGTATCGAAATTTCTATAAATTAGAATTTTTCTCAGAAATCTTTGAGTTCGATGTTGGTTCCCCTATATTTAAATTCGGGATGGATTTCATGGAGCTCTCGATCTCGATTCAAATGTCCAAAATAAGGCACATAACAGTTTTATAAATTAATAGTTGGTACATTTGAATTTTAGAACGTTTGTTTAGTGCAAGATAAAATGATAAGCACTTTACTATTATTATTCACTTGAATAGTCCATACGTTTATATTTCACCTTTTATAGGAGTGGGAGGGTTATATATCTTAATTTTATTTTCGTAATGACTGGATGTCGTGTAAGGGTTGCCTCTAAAAATGCCCTAATCGTTAGTTGGATCTGAAGATATCACATTGGTTCATCTCGCCTCGGTTGAAGAAACCTGACTCTATTCGGATAGAAAATCGACGAATTCGAACAGCAGATCTTCAGAACAATGGCAAAGAAGTGAGAAATACAAACAATCGTAATATTTCTTCTAGCCAGCGGGACAATAGGATTTGCTCTAGTGCACCGATGCATTTCAACCTCTTTTCTTCTCGTCACGTTATTTAAGAAGTTTATCCGAAGAAAAAGAAAGTTACTCTTCAATAAAAGAAAAAAAAAAAGTTTTACGAATTGTTCAGGAGAAAGGGCGTTCAGCCTACTTTTGAATTTCCTATTCTCTAATGACTGTACAAATTTTCACCAATGGTTTTCCTGTCCGATCATCAACAAATCTCTAAGTAAGCTTGGTACATTTTCTTTTGCTGGTTCAACAGCTGATAAGTTTTCTCTTTTTGTTATTTATGTTTACTGTAAGAAAGTTATCTTCCTGTTTCCTCAAATAATTATAAACTCTAAAAAAGAATGATTTATTTCATTTTGATTTTTGAAAAGTTCATTTTATACTCTAGGAAGGTTATTTAAATAATTGTGGTTGGGGAAAATCCGTTTTTTTGCAAATTGTTAATAGAACGCGGATCACAAAGTTAGTTATACATGTTTTTCGAAAAAAAGGTATATGGTTTACAGATTTTTTTTAATCACTTATTTATATTTACAACTTTATACATTATATACAATAAATAAATTTGGAGAAAATTATTAAAACGAAATGCAAATAACTTGTAAAGAACTACTCACTAGTAGCACTTTAATAAAAGTTCTACATGAGAAGGTCCCATAGTCCTTTTCTTTTCAGACGCATTGGAGGATTATCGGAAATTGAGTGGAGTTTACTATTAAAGGATAGGTATCTGGTTTGGGCCTAATCACCAACATATAGAACATTTAGATCTTTATGGATAAGTTTGTTTGTGACATAATAAGGAACATTGAGGATTTTACGAAGGATTATAAGGACTGAATATGAGAATTGGAAGGTTTAGTAGAACCCCAAAACTCAAATTCCTGAAATCTTTTTGTTTATTTACTAATAGTTGGTAGTAAATAAAAAAACCAAATAGAATCTGGCCACTTCTAAAGGAATTATTTTATTTGAAAACTAGTTTCGGATGTTACACAATCGTCATCAGTTCTAAGACATGCAAATCACATCATCAGCACTTAGTTACATAAATTATATATATATATATATATATATAGTTTAATAGCTTTTAAAAATGTAGTACAAGAAATAAAATATATTGGTACCCACCTGAGGAGGAAAACAGACTTCTGAAAGGGTCAGGTAGAGTGGGACCTTTCGGTTTTCCCTATGTCTGGTTGTTTTTTCCCCGTTTCTATGGGACTATATATATCTGGTCATTTAAACAAAAAATCTGGATTAGTTTTATTTAAAGATTATATTATTTTTAATGATACATAAATATTTAAAACTATGCTATTTTTCGACTTAAATAGTTTAACTTCCGAGTATTTATTAAAAGTATGGTGATGAATGAAACACCCTGGTCAGGGGTGCAGTCAGGATGAATAAACACGTCAAGTTTTTAAATTAAAAACCTATTTTGGCGTGTCGACGTTTCGACCTGCCTTGGAGATCTTCATCAGGGCTAAAATAAAAAAAATTGGATGTGACCAAGATGATACAAACATTAAAAAAAATTATAAATAATTAAATAAATATATAATAAAAATAATTTAAAAATGAAAAATAAACAAGAAAAAATATCTGTAGTTAATTAAATAATTGAATACAAAATAGTAGCAAAGTCTAGTCAAAGACACAGTTGTAATAAAATAATTAAATAATTTAAATTGAATAATACAAATTTTAAATTGTGTAAAATTATGGTTTTTATCACTTAAGTGGATAACGATGTTGGAATTCTGGGTTTTATTATTTTATGCTCTTATATGTTGTTTCACTCTTTGATTTACTAATCAAGATTTACTAGTTTTTCTTGTATATTTAGCTTCACAAAAAAAACTAGACGATTAATTCATCAATCATAATCGTATTTATCCTTCTATAACATCATGCGTACCTCAAGTGAAGTAGGATCTTGGTTCATGTGTTTACTTTAATGTTTTAGCTGTGTTATGTAGGAATGCCAAAAAAGTAGTTTGATTTGGTTGTTTAAGCCTTCCTATGAATGATATAATTGAGAGGCATTATTATTATTATTTTAAAATCTATATAAAGTCGGCAAATATAAACTCTTAGCTCAGTGACGGCTTCTTAGGTCACCTACCTTTTGAATTCTTTGGAATCACATTTCCATAGATCAAAAAACGATATTTAACTGATGAAAAGAAAACCGATTAACATTGAATATAAGACGGTTAGTGGTATTAGCTTCCGCCATTTATACCTTCCCCCCTGTACGAGTATATTATTCATTGTTTTGAACAATCTCGCGTTGTTGAGATTTTTGTTTGGGGGAACAAAGGACAGGGCCTGTGTTGCTGAAAGATTCGGTAGTGAATTATGTTCCCCGGCTGGTTGAGTTAAATCGACCATAGCCTATTTATTGGAGTGCTCCCAGGGCTCCTGGCAGATTTCTTCTTGATGGCCATTCTTCAACGGGGCACCCTTCAAGTAGTGCCACCCTCGTCGCCAGTTCGCTCATTCTTAGCAGGGTATTCTCAAAGTCGTATTTCATAGTCCAGTTTTGGAGAAAGGTTTTCTATAAATGCTGAAGATCTATGTTAAATTAAAATGAGCGTCCAATACTGACCCTGTATAAACAGTACTAGCATAGTAATTTTAATGATTTATTTAATTATGGTGTATGTATATATATATATATATATATATATATATATATATATAAAGAGAGAGAGAGTGATTGAGAGGAAAAGGTGTAAATATGGGCATCCTCTTTTGTTTTTGATTTTGTTACTTTTAATTTGATAAATTCTATATTTTTGTCTTTCATTAACAACTATAACAACTTTCCTAAATTCGAGAAGGAAAAACAATGATTAACATCAATTATTTTGTTTCAAAAACGACGATTTACAAAAAGCTTTTGAAAATGCACCAGACCAAATGGATTGTAAATATGGGCCCTCTTTGAAAAAGTCACCAAAAATAGTTTAAAACAATAATAAATGGTAGAGATTTTATTTATTATAGGAAAAAATAAATAGGACTTTGATATTGCTGCTAGATCGGAACGTGCACTGAGAGAGGCGGTCTTGGCCGAAAGAAATTTGGTCTACACATTAATGAAGCTAAGACCAAGTACATGAGAGTCGGAGGAGATGGAACAGGGATTGGTCCATTTGTGGCTGGACCATATAATTTTGAAAATGGAAGTAGCTTTATCTACCTCGGGGCTGAGATCAACTCTGGAAACGACATCTCTCGAGAAGTCAACAGAAGGATAGCAACAGCGAGACGGTGCTACTTTGGCCTTGCGAAGCATTTTAGAAGCAGGTTCCTGTCTAACAGGACCAAGATCACCCTCTACAAAACCTTGGTTCGTCCTGTTTTAACTTATGGATCAGAAGCATGGGCCTTTAAAAAACAGGATGAAAATGGGCTTCTGATCTTTGAAAGATCAATTTTGAGGAAGATTTTTGGTCCAGTTAAAGAGGGTGGAATTTGGAGAAGAAGAAGAAATGTCGAACTGGCTGGCCTGTATGGGGATGCAGACTTGGTGAAGTTTATCAAGATAGGACGACTTCGATGGGCCGGGCACGTCGCACGCATGGATGACTCGGCGATACCCAGGAGGATATATATAATTATATATATTATATTCCGGAAAGTTGCATGGGCGAAGAAAAGTCGGCAGGCCAAATGTGAGATGGGAGGATTCAGTGATACTGGACGCGCGGACTCTGCTGGGAGTCCGAAACTGGAGAGCTGCTGCAGCTGACAGGACTGACTGGCGAAAGCTTTTGAAGGAGGCCCAGTCTCGGTGACGGGATGTAGAGCCACCGATGTATGTATATATAGGAAAAAAAATTTTTTTACAGAAATCGCAAACATAACTGGCTCTTTCAGCCTCGGCACAATTTATATGTGTCCACATTTCACTCACACTTCTCCCCGAGTGTTTTCACAGAACTTTCCATCCCAAAAGATGCAAATTTGCATCGGTTGAGTTTGGTTTATCCTCAGCGTTGACATCAAGATTATTATCATCATCGCCGTCTAAAAAGGGAGTGTCGTTGTAGTCTGATGAGTCCGATGATGAATCGTATCGTTGCGAGGGTCGAATTTTCTTTTTTTAAAGGCCTTTCGTTTTCCCACCCCTGCCCCCTGGCTGGTCTCTTACCCAAGTAAAACTCAAGGAGACCTTCTTGAAAGCAATTTTTCGATGTAGAAACAACCAAAAATAATTGGATCGAAATGGGAGAACAGTCTGAAAGTTCCCCTGGTAGAAAATTTATGTATGATTTAATTTTCTTCTTTTCTATACCCCAAAAAGATATTTCTATTAGTGAAACATATATCTATTATGTATAAAAAATAAGGCATAACTTTATTTATACTCCAATAATCGATAATTTACAGAAATCAGTCTATATATATGTATAAATGTAGCTTTTTTAAAATTTAAATAATCAAGTTAGAATTGTTTTCATAATTAATTTGTTAATAATTTATGTTTGTTAAGTTTTTGTTGCATTTGTTAAATATCAATCTTTCAAATCATTTGTTTTGTTTCGTTATGGTACTTATCAAGTACCGTAAGTAGGATTCGCCTCAACGGTTAAGGAATAGTTAAAGGTTGGGGCAGAGCGGAACAGAATCGCTGGAATCACTTAAGACTATTGTAAGGTTTCTTAGCAAATCCTGGCAATTGGATTAAGTGCTAAAATATATACAGCTTTAAATCACTGGAAATTATCAGATATTATCTACGGAAAACATACTTAAGTCCATATTGGACTGAGTAGATCAGTAAAAAGTAATGATAATATATAATATATGGTAATATATATACTTACATAATTTGAGCAGCCTCATTAAGCTTAGTCTTGTATATTTTCTATGCCATATGAGTCGTTTATCCGTTCATATGGTTCTATCTTGTTTTTTTTTTGTTTATTTTATTTTAATTATTATTTTTATCACATAAATCACATAGTGAAAATTCAAATTAAAGCCATTGCGTTGATACGAAGTGATCAATTGACTATAACACTTATATACTGTGTATACTCTTTGAACTCAATGTCATTGCCAAATCGCCATGTTAGTATCAGTCGATATTAATACATTTACTCGAATAAAAATTTTGTATTTATTATTCGTTGATCTGATTGTGTTGCTATTTGTATTATTTTATGTTAAATGGCGAATTATGTGTTGTTTCATAACAATTACGATTTCGACCAACTTATTGATCTTGGATAATGTTTGATTACTTAATTTGTGGCGTCGACTAGGTGCAAATCGTAAAAATTTTCAAGAGATAAAACAACAGCATAACTATAATGGTTTCGATAGCATTGCAAGAAATATTAAAGAAAATATCATTCAAATATTTTTTACCAATTTCTAATATACTAAAATAAAAAAATGATAATTTAAAAGTAAATATAACAATTATTAATCATAGTTTCATATGTTTAATCATCCATTAAACATATTTTCTACGTCACATCCGGTTCCTTCTTCTTCATCCTCATCAGCATTAATAATGACATTGTTAGTGTTATCTGGCGCAAAAACAATTTTACCAAGCTATAGAGGAGAAAAAACAAAATATTAAGAGATAAAAATGTTTTTTGACAAATAGTGGGCGCCGTATTTAATTCTTACTAAATTACTTTGATATACAGGAATATCGAATAAACAATTTATTCTCATATGTTTAGGCGTAAATAATGTTGTATTCGGAAATATGTTTCTATTCAAAAATAATTTTTTTTATATAAATAATAATTACAATTTTAAATACGAAATAAATAGCGATTGATACAAATAAAATTTTAGGTAGAGGTACAATTCTAATGAAAATATTTTTAATAACAATATCACAACTATTTTGGATAAAGGAACATTTTTTTTTTAAGACAATTATAACTTCAGTGAAAATATTCTTGTTAATTTTGACCAATAATATTTTAAACTATATCCTAAAATAATCCTTATTATATTCTGTTAATACATTAAAATAATCAATATTCAACATACCACATCAATATTCAAAACTAATGTTGACTAATATTCGGCATTTGGTTTTGGCTTGAAGACGCACTAATCAATGATTAACGTCAGGATTAATAAGGCACAAGCCTAAGTATAGCTTAATAGTTTTTAAAAGAAGTTTTATTGCTGATATCAACAGCGATTCGGGAACAACGCCAAAAAGCATAGGCCATCATAAATTCTCTTAAATCATATCCAAAACTGATTAATTTCCTACTTAAAATATCTGTTTCTATATTCAGTTGCTACCCTACTTCCAAATCTTGAATGTTAACTACCCTCTTATCTTATAGATATGTTTCTATTATATGTTTAATTCCTTCAATTTAGAATTATTCATATCTTTATAATTTATGATATTAATACCTAATTCAAAATTAATGACAATATGCCTTTACTGAAATCCAAGAAAAAGGGAAAACATTTAACCTAAGTATACTTAACTTCCGAGTTTTGGAACTATATTCTGGTTATTTGATAGGTTTGTTTCGTCACCTTCAAACATTCAATTTCTTATTATTAGGAATCGATGGGATGCTTACCAATCTAAGATATTAGAGGATTTGTTTCAAATGTGTGACATTCATCTTCAGTTTAGGGTTTCTAGAGAGAAGATATAACTAAGATATAAAGGCTTAATGAACCCAAAGGTTCGATGCGGACACCACCAACATCTGACTGACCACATCCAATTCGATCCCTCTGACCCAATCTATATTTTGAGTTATCATTGTGGTAAAATTAAATGATAAGCTCTTACGAATTTATAGCAGTGTACCGAAATAGGTTCAGACCCCACCCTATGCAGCTTCGTAACCAGATTTATATAATGGTGAATTCATTTACATCATAAAATATTAAATTTAATATATTTCTATAAAAAATGTACAAAATGATAAACAATAATTTAAAAAAAAAATAATTGTTTCATTGAATTAATTTTACAAGCTGCCCCTCTAAAGGGCATGAATAATATAGATGGAAAAGAATCTATTCATAAAACAAAAAATAATTAAATTGATCAATACAATCTCATTTGTCATTTAGTTTATCAGAATAGTTTATCTAGTGTTAAATCTTTTTTTTTGCTCTAAAGGCATAGGAACATTTAAAAGAAGAGCAATTTGATAAATTGTATCAATAGATAATAGATTTTATTTATTGCATAATAAATATAATCTATTTTTATAATTGATAATGTTTTGAATCTGTTTTTAGAACTGAAAATGAATTGAATGAACATTTGAAACTAGTCTTCTAGTAAACTAAACATCGTGAAAGTTGCATATTAATTCATCAGTTCCTAACGAGAAATTATTTTATGGCATTAGAAAACGTAATGTAATTAAATAATGAAATAAGTAAATTGAAACGATTCTCCCTGCTTGGTATAAAAGCCAGTGCAGGAAGTGAGAGTGCTCCGAATATACGAGTTGAAAATCCATATCCGTTCCATTTTTCTTGGAGAATTTTCTGGATGAGTGGGATTGTATTATTCTGAGCCAAAGGATTTGGATAATTCAAAAGATTTTAATTAAATTTTGATAATTTATTTGGTATAATAAAGTTAATTGTTTTGTTAGAGGCGTAATAATTTTGCGCCAATGAATATACATAGGTAATATATTTGTGAACTATAATTCAAAGAAATTCCCTTCAGTTCTTGAAACGCTATTTTTAGGCCATTTTTCCATTAGTCTTTTTCTTATTACAGGAACTACTATCGACGAGGCGCTTCAGCCCCTTCACGAGTCTTGAATACCTTTTATCGATTCTTTCCTTGTTCCGATTTATTTCGATGTTATAGTCGCCACTTTTCAGGGACAAGTTATTCTCCTTCATTTACACACAAACTCTTAATCCTTTTTCAAAATAATATTAACTTCTGGGTACCCGCTCGTATTAAAATGAGAAATTCGAAAATAATTATGCGGAAATAAGAAAATATAAAAAAATAAATAAATGTTGCATTAATATTACAGTGAATCAGAATTAAACTTTCTTATGTTAGGGAAATGGAAATAACGAATTATAAATACATAAAACACAAAATTCATGTTGAAAGTTAATTTCTGTTGTGTTTTCTCACATTGGTAGCTCATTGGATATGGAGCTTGACTACCATACTCCCGTCTCCGAATTCTCGAGTCCGACTGAATGCAGAAAATTTATTTTCTGTTATTTCGTCTGTGGCTCGATTTCGGGGTCGGGGTACCCTCCTGGGGCCCACCCAGCTTCGCTTATGTGGGTACGCTTCATTGGGGAAAACCTGGTTGAGCGAGTATTCTGGCCAAATCTCCTCCTTTCTCAACCGTTGGCTTAGAAACAGAAGAATCTTATCTAATAACTAAACCAAAAACCCTTCCTGGGTTGTAAATAGTATACTATTACATTTGTAATAGTTTTAGTACTTTTATTTTGTTTGTTTGTTTTTTGGGGCTTAACGTCATTATATACTCCAACTAGGGCAAGAAGGACGGGTTATCTTACTGGTTACCAACCTATTCTAGCCTGGGTGGGAAGGTCAAGATTTATTCGTGGGTTCGCCACGAAATAAATTTTAACCCGCCCAGGTGGGAATCGAACCCACGATCTTCTGGCTACGAGCGCGCTGAGACTCACGCCCCCAACTCTCTCAGCTATCGAGTCTCCCCCCCCCCCTCTTTCTCACATTTGTTTTTAGATGGAAATGTTTTCTTGAATTAATATTACAGTCCTGACTCACCTTAGAGTAATACGTACAAAGAATCCATTCACACTATATGTAAACTAAAAATTTCTCATATAATGTAAGTGGAAATATATGAAACGCTAAATCCATGCAGTAATTAATGTTACCTTTTGTTACACTTTCAGGTATTAGAAAAGAGGAAATAAGATAACATCAATAGATAAAACACTCATGTTGAAACTGATGTTATTAACTTCTCAATCTACTTTTTAGATTTAAGAAGACGAGAGAGATAACAATATAGCACGTTAAACAAAATCCTAATTGAAACTTTACAGATAGATGTTACATGTGCTGTCATAGGAAAAAGCTTTCGATAAATGTAAACTTGAAGTGATGCTTCGGAATCGATCTTGCAGGTGCATTGGTGGAGCGCCTCGTCGATAGTAGTACCTTGTAATATACTACTCATATTCTTGATTTTCACTTGTAGATAATATTGTTGTATTGCGAAATTCGCAGTAAATAGATTTTTAAAAAACGTGATTTTATATTATAAAATGTGAGGTTATATTACTTAGCGCTTCATACATGACTCGCCCTTTGGAGTTACTGAGCAGCCAGACAGCGATTAAATAAAGGAACTAACAAACAACAATAGGAGACTACGCTGGACAGTGGGCACCGGCTCCGGCCGATATAAGCGGCAAATAAAAAATATATTTTTTTTTGCGGGAGCGGGTATACTAAAGAGGCTATGAGACCACCCTAGCCGTCATTCGGCCATTTTAGCCTAATCTGAGGCACGGCTTGGTAAAAAATCATCTTGGTACCAAATTACAGAAAATAATTTTCGGGTCGTCAGATGCCAGCCGCCCTGTCACCGCTCTTTGTCACCAGCCTCTGATGTCGCCGGCACTACAGAATCCATCATCTCCGCGTCCCCTCCTCCATCCTCTTTATCATTTCCCAGAGCCTTTCTTACTTTGACGGATTGGTCCGCCTGCCATGCTCTCACTGTAAACATATATATGAGCTTGTGTTTGTTATTAATTATACTTTAAGCTATCAGAAACATTCTGTTTCAATGTATATGATGAAATTTATTGGAAGAAACGTGTTAGCGATTGATACCGGTTTCTTTAGTATCATGCGACCAGATTTGACAGTTTGAAATTTCCTCGTCTAGTTCAATAGTAGCATTAGTTCGAGCTCAGAAAACCCATTTTATTTTTAATATTGTTATAATATTGTTCCTATCTGAATGATAAATGATCCAAAAGGGGCAAGTGTGGTGTGTCTGTGAAAAAGTTGGATTCCAAGTTTCCAGGCTTTGAGTTATATAATCCCGGTCATATTAAATATTATAAAGATATAAGCATCCCTAATATAGTTTCTCAACCCTACCGATATTGTCAGACCCCTTACGGCTTGACTTTACTTCGAGTTTCAGATTCATCAATGTTTTCACAAAACCTCACCGTAGAAAATCGTTGCTTCTTGTTTTACTACAAAATTTATTTATTATTTATTTTTTTTAACATAACACAACTCTTCAATTCATTGCCCAAAATAATATTTAGTTGACTTGTTGATGGGCAACTCCTCGTTATTAATCTCTTCTATTTGAATTTTGTTGTTGAATTATAGATACATATCCAATTTAAATTATTTACTAAAAGATTTCTCATCTTTTAAGAATAAATTCAGTTAGTCTATTTATTTTTATTAAATTATCATTTTCGACAAATTTTTAACTAAAATAATAAACCTCATGGGTACAACAGTAGAACAGATTGGATATTTTCTCCAATCATATCTTTATTAAATCTTACTTTTCTTTTTAAGGTTTCTTTTCCATCTGAACATTCCAGTGTATTCCTTCTGCACCGTTTTATAAGAAAATTCTGGGTGACGTAATTTTCTCAGACTGAGTAATTGAAGTGAAGCCCTTTCCCTTGCTATGGCTTCAAAACGATTTAACTGTCGGGTTAAACACCCAGTCACATTTTAGGTCTCTTTTTTTAATTTGATAAATTGAGCTGGGAAGAAGTCCCTATATTTTTCTCGTTATTTTTCTTTTCAGACGAGTACTTGTCCTTTGGATCTGATCTGCCAATTTTGATTTCATGACTATCAGAGATATATCATTAAAATAAATTGCTGTATCGTTTCCAGTATATCCATTTTTTAGTTGTTTTTTTATACTTATTATTTTATTGATACAATAATATGATGAACATTTATATTTGGAGTTGGTACCACCAAGAAGAACTGTTTTCCTGCCTTTGCAACGAACTTTCGAATGGCACGAGACAGCGGTTGGTGGTGATGAAATTGTGGGAGAATCTTAACAATTACCAGTTTTTTTTCCGAATTCCGTTTGTTTTGGTTGGAACCGACTCCAAAAATAACTGATCATAAATAGTGAATAGGTATGAAAAGTATCGATAATTTCGTTGATTGCCCTTTAATGCTCTTTGTTTCGAAGTAATTAAAATATTATTTTTTTACTTTTTAGTTCAAGTTTGTTGTCGGTTTTCTTTTGTTGTTTTTAAAAAAAACAAAAAACAAAACATTCTAAAACTTCTATTTTTCAATTTTTAGTGCTATGTGAGTGTATTTTTATTTATATATGTAAATTATATGTGTTAAAATGTAGATTATTGTTGATTATTATTGTCATGCAGTAATTTGTTTTAAGTGGAAGGTTATATAACAGTGATTTCTCATTGTTTGTTGTGATATAAGTCAATAAGTCAAGGTAATAATAATAATAATGTGATATAAGTATATATCAAGGTATAGTATATATCTCTAGTCACAACAAACAATGTACTTGTATAAATAGAGCTGCATCAGAGCAATAAACCAGTTATTCTTTAACAGTCATTACGTGCGTTTCATTATCCCTTTTATTTCTTTTTTTAAAGTTTAGTTCTTCAGTCTATTTAACTGGTGCCGAAACCCGGGACCACGAGGAGCAGAGGACCGAGGTAGGAGAATTTTTTCTTTTCTTCTTTTCCGGTCAGAAGAGTGCGGATGGAAGAGAACAGCATCCTGAGGCCACCCATTCTACAGGTGAACAACGGATTGCCGCCACTTCCAAGAGAGACGATGGCTGAGGCCATGCCAACACACTCGCCTGGCTCAAGGTCAGAACAGCCACTGCTCAGGACCTCAGAAAAGCGGTCTCTGACATAGAGAGGTTCACCGGGGAAACAGGTGAGCTCAATCACTTTATTAAGAGTGTTGATAGAGTGCTAGCGAGGATAGAGGCCAAGAGAGCAGAAGATTTATTGGACAGCCACGACGCAGAATCTCTGCGGGCAGACCTCATTTGCAGGGTGAAGAGGAGCGTCCTGAATTTAATTCAGGCGGATGAAGAGACACCCTGGGAGGTGATAAAGGAGCGGGCTCAAAAAAGCATATGGTGGCGGCAGATGGACTCCTGAAGAGGACTTGTTTCAGCTCTTCAGGGAGATGAAGCACCCACGCCAGAGCTGTGGCAGATATGCAGGAGAGCTTCTAGCAAAATTCAACAGGGTCACGGACAAGCTGCGTGAAACAGCAGGTGCGGCGGAAGTAGAGAGGCAAAGATGGCGTTCGTCAGCACGATCTTGAAAGTCCAGCTAGCCAGGAGACGGGGAAAAAGGAAAATTTTCCCCGGGAAAAGAACTTCGTTGAGTGCGCTCAGGAGTTGATGGATTCGAGCACCCGGGAGGAGGAGTTCAGGGCTGAGAAGGAGGACGTGGGCTGGACCAAGGTGGAATACAGGAGATCTGGCACATAGCAAGGCAGTGTCCCTACATGCATCGGAGATTTCCAAAGGGGGAGCCAATGGAAATAAACCGAGTATGGAGAGGACAGAGGAGGCCATCCGAGTCTTCCTCGAGGATGTCAGAAGAGTCTGCAACATCAGAGACGGAGAGGGACGAACCAGGAGGTAGCGAAGAGGAAGGAGCCAGAGCCGCTGGAAGCCGGAGGAGAAAACAGCGGACGGAGACGAGCAGGGACGACCGGACGTGTGGCGGCCTGAGGAGGGTGTCAGCAGAGAGGCGACCGCATCATTGAGGTACACAACGTGAGGGCGAGAAGCGGCGGTCTGCCTGTTATCCGAGTGGAGCGAAGAGTGAGGTGCCTGGTGGACACCGGGAGCTCCAGCACCATCCTGAGTCGGCGAGCGGCGGAGCAATTCAGTGGCTGCAACGGAGCACTCCAGGTAAGGGCATGTTCCTGTAAGTGTTTACTCTGGGTGGCCCTTGTACCATTGAGGGGGAGGTAGAGATGAGTTTGGAAAAATGGTCGGACAGGGGGGGGGGGAGAAACTAGTATGCCACGTAATAGGGGAAATGGCCAAGTCGTATAATGGTATTATAGGCTGTGAAAAGGTAGGAGCCAGGGTGAGCAATAAAAAGGGGAGGTGGAGTATTAGGATTGGGAAAAAAGAGGTATAGGTGTTGCTCGGTGTTAAAAGGGGAAAAAGGGCAAATTGGAGTAGTGAACAGGGCGGAAGACTGGAGGGGGGAAATTTTAAAAGAGTTCACGACATCTTTTTCAAGGAGGGTGATAAGTGGGCGTCACCGGTAGGGCGGAGCACGAGATACCGTTGAAGGAGGAGCGGGTCACGTACGTCAAGGAGAGGAGATACCCACAAGCGCTCCGCAGGCATCCGGGAAGAGATAGATGACTTGAAACGTCAAGGGATCGTGGTTGATAGCACTTCTCCCTACAATAGTCCGCTCTGGGCCGTGAGGAAAAAGAGTGCCCCGGGGAGGAAAAGTACAGGGTAGTCATTGACTATCGCAAACTCAATGAGAACACCCGGGACGAAAAATACCCTATCCCCAGATTCGATGACATTCTGGACAGGCTAAGTGGGGCTAGGATATTTAGCACGCTAGACTTGAAAGCCGGGTACCACCAGATCCGAATGAACCCCAGGGACCAGTGTAAGACGGCCTTCACCTTCGAGCGAGGTCACTACGAGTTCACCCGAATGCCGTTCGGGCTTAAGAACGCACCCATTACGTTCCAAAGAATAATGGACGAGCTCCTTAGGGGTTTGGATGAAAGTATGTGCCAGATTTATTTGGATGACCTCTTGGTTTCAGTAAGTCGGAGGGCGAGCATCTGGCACATCTTAGGGCGGTATTCGGGAGAATTCGGGAGTTTGGCTTAAAACTATCGGCGGAAAAGTCGCGTCTGGGGGAGAGCGAGATAAGTTTCCTGGGGCACACAATATCGGAGAACGGGGTGAAGCCGGATAAAGGGAAGGTAGAGGCCATTGCGAGAATGGAAATCCCGCGGGACGTTAAGGGCATACGGCGGCTGTGGGTTCCCTGAATTATTATCGTAGATTCATCCCCGAGATGGCGCGGTTCTTAGTTCCGTTAAACAACTTATTGAAGAAGGGCAGGAAAATTTTTATCACACCGGAAATGGAAAACAACATCAGGCGCTGCATGGAGGAGCTGCAGAGAGAGCCGGTATTAGCCTTCCCGGACTTCAATAAGGTGTTTACCGTAACTACGGATGCGAGTGAATACGCGTTGGGGGCGGTACTATCGCAGGAGAACGAGAAAGGGGAGAGGCCGGTAGCGTATGCGAGTATGACGGGCGCGGAGAGTATAGTGCGTTAGAGAGGGAACTACTCGAGATTGTGTGGGCTGTGGATCACTTCCGTCCGTATATCTTTGGAAGGAGATTTAGGGTCCACACGGACCATAGACCGTTACAGTGGATTGGTAAGTTAAAGGAATCTTCCGCAAGAGTTACGCGATGGAAGGAGTTCCTCAGCCAATACAATCTGGATAGTGTACAAGCCTAGGAAAGAGAACGTGGTTGCGGATTGGTTATCGCGCGCGCACTTATGATAAATGCCGTTGAGGGGGACGAACCGGGACCGTCGGGGGATATACGGCAGTTTCTTAGGGAGTGGACCCGGAGGGAGAAGGTGAGGATGAGACGCGCAGTGGTGTGGAGAATCCCCAAGAAGACGAAAGCTCCGCTGATGAGAGGCCCTCAGACATGGAAGAAGTAGATGAGATAGTAAATGATAAGAGAGACCAGCTCATCTGGAAAACCAGGACTGATCCCAAAGGCGGACTTTCGAAATATGGGAAGAGCACGGTCGTCACCATTTGGACGGAGCCTGGGATTTGTCAATGGTGAAACTACTGCGCGGGGTGACTAAGGTGGGAAGGACATATCACCTCTATATCGGGGAATGCCACTATATGGGACAGGGTTAAGAGGCTGTGGAAGGAGGAGAAGATAGGGATCGACCGAACTTTTATTAGGTGCCTGAGGTCGGTAGAGGTGGTACAGGACGTCGAGCGGCAGAAGGAGGTAACCCTGTCATACCACCAGGGGAAGACGAACCACCGTGGGACACAGGAGACTCTCCAAGCATTGAAACGGAGGTATTTCTGGTGGGGCATGAAGCGGACGATCCAAGAGGTCATTCGGTCGTGCGAGGTATGCCTCACTACGAAATACGACCGGCATCCCCCAGGTGGGTACAGGAAGAGACACCTACGGTAGCGTTCCCCTTATCGGACCTCCAAGTGGATACGTTTAAATGGCGGGGGTACCAGTGGGTTACTATCTTCGACGTATTCAGTAAATATGCCCTAGCTCATCTCGTGCAGGCCAAATCGGCGGAGGCGGTATTGGGGGCGTTGAGAGGCTGGTTTAGATCATACGGGATCCCGGATCGGATCACGTCGGACGGGGGTCTAGAATTCGACAACGCGTTGGTCAGGGCGGAGGCCAAAGAGTTAGATATTAAGTGGCATATCAATACCCCAGGGCATTCCAAGGGCAGAGGGGGGATTGAGAGGCTTCATGGGACCCTTAGTGACCACCTGCGAATATATCAGGTTGAGAAGGGGCTAGAGCCGGAAATCGCGATGGAAAAGGCGGTGTTGCGGCGTATAACGGTTCCATCCACAGCTAGACGGGATATTCGCCGGTGGAGATTGTCTTTGGGCTCCGGGAGCGACGTCGGGACTTCCGCGACACCGTAGTAGGGAGAGGAAATGATAAATTTTATTACCAACCGTCGTTGGGCATACGGTAAGTTGGGGGAAGGCGCGTGAGCGCATACTCAAAGAGAAGAGACAAAGGGTTGAGAGGGAAAACGTAAAGGTAAGGATGATGTAGCGGGGAAAATCAAGATCGGGATGGTCGTCTATAGGAAAAAGAGTACAAATCGAGGGAAAGAGATTTGTAGGTATGAAGGGCCATTCCGGGTAATTTGCATTAGAGAGCACAACGTGGTGACGCTGGAGAGCGTCAAAGAGCCGCGGAAGCGGAGAAATGTGCATGTGGAACAATTGAGATTCCTATTTCATTATCCCTTTTATTTCTTTTTTTTAAAGTTTAGTTCTTCAGTCTATTTATATATATATATATATATATATATATATATATATATATATATATATATATATTTGTATATATATTATAAATTTATCAAGTAATTTTGTTTATAAACTTCTAATAAATTTCACATTTAAGAGATTTATCATGTATTCAATAAAATCGTAGCTATTGTATGAAATGTCAATAACCGATTTATTAATGAAGGTGAACTAGATAGCTAATTCACTCACTCCCATCTTGGATTTGATTCCTAAATCATAAGCCTAGGGAAAACCGGAGAGGGCAACATATGGCAGGCGAGTCGGTAATGTGAGAGCATTTTTTTCTTAAGTTCAAGTCCGCCGGAAAAATATAGCAAGAAAAAAAAGGGTTTGACATTTAGGATAATGACAGCCGTGTACTGGCCAATGGTTCGGTCTTGTACGACACACGTTTAAAGTCAATAAACGTATTAACTATAATAATAAATAAAAATCAAAGTAATAAAAATTTATTGCTGTTGATTAATTAAAAACTTATAAAATTGAAAAGTTGTATGAAATGATTATCAAGGTGTAAACCTTTTCTTATTAGGATATAATACAATGAAAATGTATGTATGTCTATTTTGGGTTTCTGAAGATATTGGGTGATGTGAATAACCTGAAAAAACCTCTATAAAGCAGCAATTTTCAAGATTTTTTTCAATTTCAATTAACATGTTTTTGACTCTATAGCATAGTTTCTTGATGGAAATTTTTCCGGATAAGTCTAAGCAATGGCTTGGTGTAGTTGTTATTGATTTCTCTATTTTTAAGCAAGTAATTGAATCTAGTACAGTTTGAACAGTGGTGGAGGGACGTGTCTCGACATGTCTTTCCCCTCTCCCTCTCTGATAGTTTATAAGTGAGTCAACTGAATGAGCCAGTCTTCCCAGACTTACTTCTTTTGGATTTTCTTCATGTAAGGTTAATAAGAAAAAAATTGTATGTGAAATATAATTAATAAAATCAATTTTTATTTCTTGTCGAAAGGGTATGACCTTTTGTTCCCTTATTATATGGAATAATTTGTGAAACAAAAAGTACACACTCACACTATCAAAAATTAACGACCCTTTGCTTTTATCTGTTTCTCTACGATCACTTCAACTATAACTGATTACAAGATGAATTTAATGTATTAACTGTTCATTCACATTGTTTCTGTCCAGAAAACCGAGCAGTTGGTAAAGAAATTTTGTTGTTTATCCATCTAAAATTGAGTACTTGTTTGAAAATACCCAAGTTTGGGCAACTAACCTCATCCTGTTTTGAGCCACGGTCTATAGAATTGCTACTTCTACCAATTACCTCCCGCAAAATAATTCATTCCTGCGTTGATAGTGAGTGGAAAATCCATACTTCATGTTACTGGGTCAGTATGAAAATCCTCAGAGATTCCATTCTCAATGTATGTCGTTCGTCTTTAATGCGCTGATATATCACAAGATTACCATTTACATTAAAAAACCTTATCATTTTACTCTGAGCAATTATGATACTCGATGCAGAGTATAACTTCTGCCTTAAGTCGATATATAAGTTTTGTCTTCAGCATACATACGTTGTGAAATGAAATACTTTTCTTCTTCTTTTTTTTTTTTTCAGAACGCGTCAATTGAGCGTATTACTTAACCTCGATACCGTTAAGATAGATACCAACCCAATATATTAGCAAATGTACAGCTCAAACAGGATTCTGTCGATCACTAAATAATTTCAGTTCAAACCTCAACTTGTTCCTGACTAATAGAAATTAGCAGTCTGACTTTTGTACCACAGCACACATTTTTCATTATTAGTTTATTTATATCGATTCAAGTCAAGTTATAACCGTAATTAGGGGAATGTAGGAGTTTGAATCCTGTTTTTATTGTTATTTAATATTTTTGTCTCTATTTTTCAGAAGATAACTATCTAAATAAAATGAGTCGTGAAATATCACAATCATGACAAAATATGAGTGTTAAAATAACCCTAAGTACCGAGATCGGTGTTAATGTTAGACAAGTAGTTTCTCCATATATTTACTTAATAATGTTTGGGGATGCTTTTGCACAGCCGTGGTTGTTTATTGTTACTAGTCTTTAATTAGCCTGTTGCAACAACCTTGAAATTATTTGTTTCAGATTTGTTGTAGCTTCGCTTGTAGTTCGTTTGACGGTTGCTATGGATTAGTCCATTTAATCATTATATTACTGGCCAATATTACTAATCCTAATTTCTATGTTCCTAATTCCGTCTGAACAATATCTTATTTAATTTTCATATTCAGTGTTCTTCTTTATTATCGTAGTTGAAGTGATTTGCACAAACCGTGATCGACTCCCCTAAACCTGATACTCTGCGATGGCTTTGATTTAAGGGCTATTGCTATTTATTCTCAAAAGTCTCATATCATAAAATACATCAAGTAAATGTGTTAAAAACGTTTACAATAACATGCCAAAACTACTCATTAGTAGCACTTTAATAAAAAAATCTAAGAAGATCTTTAGGCCATCTTTGGAGGATTATCGGGAATGGAGTGGGAAACAAGATGAGAACCTAGTGGATTTGAGTGGTTATGGAGCATACTATGAAAGGATTGGTATCTGGTTTGGACTAAATCAGCAAGATATGGAACATTAAGATCTTTATGGATAAGTTTACTGGTGACAAAGTAAGGAGCATTGAGGATTTTTCGAAGGATTTTGGATTGTAAGGATTGAATACGGGATGAATTGGATGGTTTAGTAGAGCCCCAAAGCTCATATCATAAAATCAATTCTATTCACGGTCGGAGGTTCAGGGACACATAATACTAGTACTAGTACAGATAAGGAAAGTCAATTCTATTCCAAATCATATATTTGAATGAAACGATGAATGATGTGGTTGCTTTGTTTTTTTTTATGTTTTTTATTTTATTTTTTTTCCGGCTTTCTCATGTTCTAAAGTTCCCGGATTCTGTGAGTTTAAGATTCTCTGCTCTCTCAAATTCCATATTTTTCTTTTCGGTCAGTGAAAACAGATGCAGTGTCTTCTTGTCACGAAGTATAGAGACCCCATGTTCTTTATCGGAAAAATACTTATTTGTACATTCAAACCGTAAATAATTTTCACTATTATAGGGATAGTTTTAATACATAAAACTCCACTTAAGAGTCCTTCGAATAGTCTCTAATGTCAATTCTGATGATTATCTTGGAAAAATGTACGTTTCCAGGCTTTTGATCAGCTAGATTAACGTTTCGTCTCACTGTGCGTAAGTTGGGGTTGCCATCAGTTGTCTCCTTATTATGTATCAACTTAGTCCTTATTTTCAAGGTTCCACAAGTTCGGGTACCACACATCTTGAATACTTGGTTGTATAGAAGTTTAAATCTATTTGAAGGTCCTTATCTAATCTATTATTGTCCTATTATTGTTGTTTGTTATCTTCAAGCAATCAAACTATTAAATATTTCCTTGTTCTGTCACACCCTTATGGACTGTTTATTACTTATAAATGACCATTTCCATTGCAGATGTTTATGTAAATAAAGATGGCTTTGCAATCTGGTCAACTACTACAAGTTGGCGGTATCTTATTATAGAGCCAGTCATTAAATGAACTCCGCTTACGTTAATATTGGATGAAGAGAGGTGATTTACCCGTGCTGTGTTCCAGGTGGTTGGAACACGTGTGCTTAAGGAGCTACTAGTACTAGGGCTGGGGTAGGAAGGCAGCTGTGGACCTCGATACCGGAACTACTGGAGCATCGGTCTCTAAAAAAAAATGCATCCTCAAAGCTGATGCCTCTGTTGTCAGCACAACAAACAAAAAAAAAAAAAAAAAAAAACTAATAAAAAAGGGGTTAGTCAATTAAAGACACGTTGATGGCTCCAAACGCGCCAGTAATTGCTTCACCGCAGTTCACACATTGTGCTCTCATTTAATTCATGGTACGGAGGTTACTTGATATAAGGATGATCATCATTAATGTTATCTTAGCTTATTATAGCTTTTACTTTGTCTTCAACAACAATAGATTGCAATTTGTTTCGATCCTTCAAGAACAACTGAGATCCCTAGGGGCTTTTACTTGTTTCACATCTTGATATCAAATCTCCCAACTCCTTATCTTCAAGCTTATAATAATATAGTTGTTTTTTTTTTTGTTATCGCTTCTGTGGGCAAACTTACTTAATTATGTTGCATGTATTAATAGCTTACACCTTTTAACTGTCTTGAACTATGTAAATATTAGAAGCATGCTAGATTCTTTGAATACTAAATCAAATTCTGAAGTCCTTTGTGTTTTTTTAATGAGAAAAACGAAACATCAACTCCGATTTCTGATCCCACAATACCTGGCTTCTGCTGCGCAACCAGATGACCTTAGGATTTTTTAAAGGGAGTAGAAAAACTTTTTAGTCAATGGGGGTTCTGTGCTGTACCATATATACCTGGATAGGCAAATTTCTCAAGGATTATTAGCATAAAATTATACTGCATAATTTTGCTCCTTTTTAGTCAATTCCTGTACCATATTTTTTTTTTCTGTGGCACTGTGGTTTTAAGATTTTTACAATGTTTAACAACCTTTGCAATGAATCTAAAATTTTATTTTTATATTATTTTTATAGGATATTATTGCATTAAATAAATAATAGTAGTAATTAAAATATATATATATATATATTAGTAATCGTTCTATTATTGCTTTATAAGCATTGAATATGTACTTTTTTATATTTAATTATTATCTCTTAGCGCTATGTTTGTACTTTATCATTTCTTTTTGAAGCAATACGCTTGGAGTGATCTCCGTGAAGTGGAGAGGAGTGTTGATTTCATAATAAAGAAAACAGTTATAATAAAATATTGAAAGTCCTTCCTCTTTGTGGTGAAACGTAACTTCCTCGGAAAACTCTGAGGGAATATTAGAGAAAGCTACATAATTCCAGTGTTCACAGTCTTTCCTGAAATTATCAAATTGAGCGGGGGAAAAGCATAGCTCCCTTTTTGATAGTTAATAGTTGGAACGAAACGAAACTTTTGTTAAAAGGGGAAGAGGGAAATGAAGTGTAGGAAAGTGCCACGGAGCTGGGGCAGGTTTCCTGAGGAAGTGGTTCGGCCTGAAACCGGCAGTCTATGGAAAATACCTTGAGGCAACAACCAGTGACTTTAAGCGCAACTCGATGGGCTTCAATGGAATTGATTGCTTTGTTTTAGTGAAAGGATAACAATTATTTACTTCTAATTTTTGATTTGATAGTGTCTCCGGAAAAGTGGTGTTTCAGAAAAATCTAAAAAACCTCAAATCTACAATCTACACCCGTGCTTATTCACACAATTAACAGCTATGCCAAAAAAAAAAAAAAAAAGCACATGAAAAGGTGGTTAAAATGTGTGACCAAAAGGGTTTCACCAATGGAGATGCCTCTTAGTTTCATATTTTTCATAGTATTGACGAGGAGAAGGAAAACAAAAAGTGATGCATCGAGTCTCTAATCCAGGCCCTTCGATATTGATTTTAAATAAAATGTTGAATTCTCTTATTCTATTAGTTAATTAAAAACAGTTAGTTCAAAGTTAGTTTTAAACACCTTTAAACTAAACGAAGCCCAAGTTTCAGTCTCATTGTGTACCCTAAAATATAACGTAATAATAAGGTCATCGTAGTAAATATTTATTCATATAGTTCTAAACTTCATTTTTATTTAGGAGTCAAAAAAAAAATTTAATTTCTCCCTGACAGGGTAAAACAATAGAACATAGATATGTTTATCAATATATATAGGATAGGTTCGTCTGCTGGACTTTTGAACCCATCAGTGGGTTTAATCATTTTTCCTTTAAATTTTAAATAAATTAGAAATTCATTTTTTACCTTTATCTACAGTTTATCTGAGAAAGAATGCTAATGATGAGTAGTTTTTATAAATTTCTCTTCATTTACTAAACATAAGGGACATCTACTGATTCTACAATAGTGATTTTTTTATAAAGAATCAATAAATTGAGATTGATTTTGTTGATAGTCCTTTAAATTCTTAATATTACCGTACGATAAAATATAGAATATGTTTTTTTCTTTATTTTTTGTTGATAGTCCTTTAAATTCTTAATATTACCGTACGATAAAATATAGAATATGTTTTTTTCTTTATTTATTTTATTTTTTTTTAAATCTTCAATGAGGTATTGATAAGGTTTAGGATTTTTATCAGCGATAATAATAGTGGGTTGATATTTTAGCAGGTTGATTTCGATTAGTCCTATTTTAGAGAGCTTAGCGACTTTTTAAAGGTGTCACGTCTGAGTAGTATTTTAACTTGTTCTACTTTCTCGGGGCACGGATCGTGAAAACCTAGAAGTGTCTAGTGTCTTTTATTATAATTTTTCATTGAATGATTAATTACTATAAAGTAGTATATCCTTATAAAACTTTTAGTATTGTATTGTCAAACTATTTTATTTATTAAGATTAAAGGTAAGCAATCTTGTTAAACGTAAAAAAAAAAATATGTTATTGACATGAAAAAAAAAATCCAGATAGTATAGTTGGAAAGGAGGATTTTTTTTCTCGTTTCGAATAACTTATGCACACTAACAGAGAGCCTTCCGAACTGTGCGACGAAATTTTTTGTTGATTCTGCATTGAAAAAAAAATGTTTTTTCTTTTTGTTCAATTGGCTCAAGGAGCTGATAAAATATAAAGCGTGAAACTTTTAGCAACTTATTTTTTTTAATCACTGGCTAAACTTGCATTGTTGGTTACACAATAAATTATGGCAAATTTGAATTGAACTCACCAGAAACGCATTTATTTATATTAGCATTCAAAAGCAAAAACCCATTTATATAAATTATCATTTAAAGTAAAAAAAATAAATAAAATAAACTTTTCGACGGAGCTTAGCTGATTTTAAAGAGGAAATCTTCCTCTTTTCATTTATAAAAATCAACATGGCGTTACCTTAAAAGTTTTGTGTAGAAAAAGTCACCGAAAATTTCGACTAAATCGAGGTTTTTTTTTGCAAATAAGTTCTAAAACACGCAGGACCTCTCCATGTTCTCTATAATCTGTTTTTCATCGGATAATGTTTATTATAATAATTAGAAATTTAAAAACGAATGGAATATTAAAAATAGATGAAATTTGCACATCAATAAACTGCTAGTTTTATGATCATGAATTTTATTTGATGCATTTTATTTAATAAAATATTGATTAGATGTATGAAATCGTATGCCTTCATAGTTACTAAATGTGTGATACCTGATTATTTAACATTTCCTTTTCCGGTTATTGGAAAGAACTCTAACCGGTCAGTCGAGATTAGCTGAATGTATAATAGGCCTTGGTAGAAAATTTGTTTTTATCCTTTTAATGGTGCCTAAAAAATTGTTAGCTCACATCTATTAAATCTAAAAAGTAGTTCCTAGAGTTGTTTGAATATGGTTTTGTTTATTTTCAGAAAAAGATTTATTTTGGGGTAATATATTTAGAACTATTTAGAAATAAACATACTTATGTGCCAGTTGTAGCGAACCTAGGATGATTTACCATATGCTGGTGGAATGTCAGCTGTCTTCTTCCAGAAGTAGAATACTTAAAATTCCGTCAACACTGGCTGGAATTCTGCAAGAATCTGTAATGACCTCGATATAATAGTTAAAAATTTCGGACGAGTAAAGAAATGTATCCATTAACTACCAATGACCCTAAGATATAGTGATTAAAAAAATATATATATAAAATAGTATTTATTTCTATAATAAAACCACCTCATTAACGTTGGCTTACAACCGGCTTCTTATCGAACTACTGTTAACTGATGGTCTTTCTCACTCAAAGATATTTCGAAGTTGAAAGAATTCGTCAACAAAAGTTATCTTCGAAATTAATACATGAGCTGTTCCATCTTTGTTTCCATTCCACACTTTTCAGTTTTCATTAATATTAATCTAAGACGAAATTCCATGGAAACCCATTTTATTGTTTAGAGAATACTTTTATATAAACAATCACTGAAAATAAAAAAAATGGCTGATCGTCTGAAGTTCATGCAGCATTAAAATAGTATTATGTGGTGATTTCAGTTGTATACATTCATTAATTTAAATATTTCATGTATAACTCTACGGGCATTCTCTTAACGCGATCTCGAGAAAAATACCAGAAATTACCCTAAGAAGACTAATAAGGAGTTGGTTGGGAGATTTCCTCGGGCAAAACCTTACTAAAGATGAAGTTAACAGTAAGTACATCGGGTGCTGAGCTCCTTCATGTATGATATCCCATACTATATGTCTCATTATACTTTTATATTAAACCTTATTGTCACGGAAGAGTGATAAGATTGAAAAATCGGAGATAAGAAAAAAATATAGAGGAGGTTTCAAGTTAGGTTATCGGGATCACTTCGTTAAAAAAAAAAAAAATTTGACATTTTAATCTAAATATTTTTATTCCTGTCCGTCTATTTAACAACTTTAAGCCACATTTAAACTTTGGTGGACGAAGCATCAGTGGAAAAATAAAATCTTTACAATAACCAAGTAAAATATAATAATAGTATTTTCTCATCATCCTAAGTGTATGATAAAATCTGTTGTATAGTAGCATTTATAGGTACACATGGGATGTTTAAATATACGTATCCTATGTAAAACGCGTGAGCTTGTATTAGCTATCTGACGAAGCTTAACCAGGATGAAGAATAAACTATATACAATATAAATTTTATTTTTTTAATGCAAATCTATACATAAATAGTATCGACAAAATAAAGTTCTACGCTGCAAAGTTTTAAATGTCCTATAACTGAGACAGTTCCTTGAAGAAAATATCTCCTGGAGAGAATAGGCTCCTCTGAAAGCTCGAATAATGAAATATATTGACAATAATATTGTCATTCTCTCTTACATATTGTTTTATTATTAATTTATGTGTATATATTGGCTTTATGTGACGGCTATGTAAATATCAAAAATAACTAACTCCCAGATGTTTCCTTCATTTGATTACGACAGAGGTTGCAGAGGTTATAGCTGTGTCGCTCTTAATGTCCATTGTGGATAAAGTTCGTAAACCTCATGAGGTATCTCAGAGTTTAGTAAGTCGTGTCAGATTTCTCCTAGAAACTACAAACAAGGTTTTTAACTTACACCAATTCTTGCCCCTGAGATGTTCGAGTGTCATTTCCAAATGTCGCGTGTTCCATGGAACGAGTCAGGAGAAGAAACTAGTCCTTGTGAGTACAATATATTTTTACATCATCGTCACCACCATTTAACATCTTGGGTTCCTTACCCTTTTGAATATTCTATTAGGCATAAAATCGTTGTTGATTAAAAAGGTTTTGAAAAGCTTTAGCTATCGGAAATAATTTGTTTTTGACTCAATATGGATAGAGTATTTTAACAATCCCTTGATTGCCTTTGTGGGATTGTTGACCAAATATGGAGTTGCTATTGTTGGAAAGTAAGAAATCAATCTCGGTATTGTTCCTCCTGCTAGTTAAATGTTTTAATCTCTATACATTTCAAAAGGCAATTGACCGCTTCAACATTAAACCTACCGTAAAGGGTCAAAGCACCCTTTTTTGACTTTTTGTCTGAAGTTTTTGGAAACAACTTTCATTATTTTGCTTTTTGACTTCTCTACTTTTATTAAAAAAATATATCCAAAGTGTTTTTTCAATACCCGTTCCTCTCTTATTATTCTTTATAACCGAGAAGTAGTGGTAAAAATATGAATACATAAAATTTCGGTAGCTTTAGTGTTAAGGTATTGTTGGAAGATGTAAAAAAAGTTATTAGAAACGTTTTATATTTCACACCTAATAATACACATAGTAATAACTAGTTGTAGAATTGTAGACTACTACTACTTTTTTGTTATTAAGTGGTTATCAGTTTAATAAAGTTTTTATGGCTGGAATTAATTTCTTTTTAAAATCTGCTAAACATGCGTTTTTTTTATTTTTTATTTGTTTGCTATATATATATATATATATATATATATATATATATATATATATATATATATATATATATATATATTATTTTTTTTTTTTTTAATTTTGTCCTTAAAGAAGAATTTATACAAAAAATACACATATAAAAAAGACATTACTCGATGTAAAAAATGTTATATTTTTTTAGATCATATGATGCAATGAACCTTTTTTGACGTAAGAATAATGCATAAAAAATAAATTTTGTCGAATTGACAAAAGCTTGACTTAAAAGTTTTAATTATATTTTTTGTTTTCAAAACAACCATAGTAGCAAATACGAAATATAAGACTCTTTATTAGGGACAAAAGGCCATAATATGAAAACAACGTTTGAGGGGAAGGTTAGCTAATGTGTGTCCTAAGTTTTTATACAAAAAAATCATGTCTTTTTATAAGTGTCATATTATTTTCAAATAGAGAAAAAGATTCGTTTACATTTTACTGCAGGAAATTACACTGACCCTTCTCACTCTGCAAATTAATTAGGGACAAAATACATAAAATAGTCTAAATTAATTTCATATAGTTATCTAACCGATAGGTATTTAGGTAACTATAATATGTTACCTATGTATCAATATGATACTATAACCTATAAGTAACTATAATACTGCTACCTATTATCAATAGGGTATAACCTATATAGACTAAAGTAACTATAGATATAACTATAATAATTTAGTTGGCATGTCGGTATATTAAATCAAGCCCATAGTATAGAAACCAGGTAAAAGATCTTCGGGAAAACCCAGTAACAATTGAAATGAATTAGCCTGTTCAGACCAAAATGTATTTTTGTGGGACACAATTTCTATCGTTGGTAGATGGAGCAGTAACGAAGAAGAACAATTTATTGGACGTAGAATTTACATAGAAATAGATCTAAATCCAAAAAGACTTTCCACCTATCTGCTATACGAAGAGAACTGCACTAAAAGAAGAGATAATGATAATGATATAAAGTAAGTACCCACATAATATTTATTATAATGTAATCTGAATGTATAAGTGTTTTCGGTTCGCTCCCCCTGAGTTTTGTGAAAATTCGACTTTGTATGAATACTTTTTGTACTAATTGTCCGTAAACATCGTAAATATAATCAAAAACGAAAAATAAATAAAATGAAACATCATTAAATGGCTAAACCTCTTGGAAATGTTTTAGAATTATCGTACTATAAAGAGTTGGGCAAAATTAATCTAAAAAATCGACTGAAATATTTTAAATTCCAAGAAGTTAGTTGTCAAATATTTAGTTGTTTATTTTTTTATTCCCCCAATTCTGCTATATAGTAATTTCATTGTCCCAAGGCTCGTGTAATGACGGTTCGTTTTCATTTCGTTAGAGCATCCACAATCCTGATTCTTTGTTTGTTGTTTTTTCAATTTGAAAACGGAGAATAAAATTATTATATTCAAATTAAAAGAGGATGATATTCCTTGGAAATAGACTGGTTCAGGGCTTTAAGTACTTTTGCAATAATGTGTTCCTACACTACTTTGATAAATCAAAATATGAGAAAAGCTGTTTTGATAAATGCAGAGAAATGAGAGGACAGTCCATTTATTTCCCAACTAAATAAAAATAATTTCTTTGTAGTCTACTGCTGTGGAAAATCCATACTATCTAGCAGCATTTTTCACCGGCTAAGTAGTTTTGATACAAACAGTCCAAATAAAATTCATTTAGTTTCTGCGAGAAAACAAAAAAAAAAAAAAAAAAAAAAAAAAAAAAAACAAAAAAAAGCAAGCAGGACGCGATTAGTAAGATCCAACTAACGGAAAGAAAAGGAAACAATCGCTCTAAATATGATCCTTTAAAACGATGTTCTACAATTCATGGTAATTGACAATTCCATGGAACTTCCAAATGATCTAATGCTGCAGATAAACTCAATCAATTTGCCTTTTATTTAGACTTTGGTTTCTTCCTTTTTTGTATGTAGACACACCTTGAAGGCATTTGTCTTTTTTATTATTATTATGTATACCATGATTCATTTTTTCTTCCAACTTTAGTTCCTTAGTTTTGTATATAGATAGGACACGGCATAAATCACATATTTTTCTGTTTGAATGGCAAATAAAAACCATCCACAAAATATGAAAAAAAAAACTGAGAAACCAGCACAGACCCTCCTTGTGGTATTTCCCTCGAAAACAGCGATTATTACTTACAAGTTCAGCAGGGCCACACTCCATAATTTTCAGGTAGGAAGCAAGTGGGCTATTTTGTAGTGAGGACTTCTAAATATTATGCTGTATGAAATTATACACCGAGAACGATGATTTTTTGGAAAACGAAAATGCTTAGAAAATTAATATTTTGCTATAAAGGAGGTGATTCTCCCTGAATTATTTAGATTTCCCATGGTTGGTGAGGTCATTGCCTATTAGGGAAAACCCAGACATTTCTAAGCTGTGAGTGCAATATAGCTGTTTATATATGGTGTAGTGTGTGTGTGTGTGTTGTGTGTGTGTGTGTGTGTGGTGTGTGTGTGTGAATGTGTGTGTGTGTGTGTGTGTGTGTGTGTGTGATGTGCGTTGTGCGTGCGTGCGTGCGTGCGTGTTTGTGCGTCAGCGTGCGTGCGTGCCGTGCGTGCGTGCGTGCGTGCGTTAATGCGTGCGTGCGTAGAATGCGTGCGTGCGTGCGTGCGAATATTCTTGCAGGCAAGAATATTCTTGCCAGATCTTGAATTATTTATTGATTTTTGTTCTTTTTTTTTTTTTTTTTCAAAAAGAGTTCAATATACGTATTGAATGAAGATTAAATTCAAAGAGGTTTTGCATAAAAGTTTTAGTCCTGCTAACAACTAACATTTGGGCTTAAAATTATTTAGCTGTTTTAATATTCGAAACTCAAAAAGCTTTAGGTCGCATTTTGTTGATTCCATACAACATTGATTAGTCAAAAATGATAAAATTTGATACAAGATCATAATATGGTGTACAGATTAGAAATCTGATGAATTAATAATAATAGAAAATTTTTACAATGATAATGTAATGTAGGTACATGTTTTGTCGTCAACTTAAATTATTATTATATTTTTTATTTTAATTGTATTATATTTTTTTTATAAATAATTGCATGGATCGAATAAAACAGATCTTATCGGTAAAATAGAAAATTATACTTAATTATAGACTTACGTAAAAACGTTTTCTATTTTAATTCTATGGTGAAGCAGTTAGTCCAGGACTCTTATTTTACAGATCATTTCTATTACATTATGAAGTTTTAATGAATAATTAGGTTAATTTTAGGTTTTTAGCAATGTAAAATATAAATATTATGTCATCTCCTAATATGTATGTTGTTTTTACTTTGAAATTCTTAGTAGATACGAAAGAAACTTGATAATCAAAATTTTATAAATATCAGCTGTTACATTATATATCTTAAATGTGTTTAGTGAAGGGTCAATGATGAACAGTATTAGGAATTCATAATTATTAATAAGTATATATCTGGAGGCGCGGGTATCAGGGTTTTTGGGGTAAGGCCACTTGGACTACCATGATCCCGGGCCCGAGATTCGAAATTTTTCTGTTATTTCGGCGCGTGGATCGATTCGAGTCGGGAGACACTCCTGGGGCACCCAGCCTCCTAAAAAGTGGGTACCCTTAATGGGGAATTAATTAATGCCAGGTAAGTTTTTTTTTTTTTTTTTAATTAAACTTATGTAAAATTTTGCTTGTAATATATAACTACCTCATTTAATATGTTATCCGTTTCATTATCATGTGATCCACCTATTGACGTAAAAACTGTTGTGATAAAAGTATAGTTGATGGTATGATGAATGGAAGGAAGAAGATGCTTGCAGGTCAAAGAGAAACAACACGTATAAGAGAAACAGATTGTTGATCATCTTATTGCTCCATAAAACATAATTCTTTAAAAAAATATAAAGTTACAGATTGTTGTAAACAAATTATCACATGAGGGATTTGAAATTTTTATTTTTAAAAAATAGGAAACTAGTTGGTTCCTTTTGTGATTTTTAAATTTTCAGTGGTCCTTCTGGTCACTGCCACTCATTTTATATACAGCAAGTGGGAGGCTAACTTACACCATTCGGTTTCTGTTTTGCTTCATTCTATAGGGGTCTTATGTCTAAACAGGCCAACTTTTTCCCTCATTAGTGACAGGTATATAGAGTATAACAAAATATAAAAAAATGAAACTCCAAAAGGAGTGCTGTGGTGGGACTTCCCACCGGAAATATACGGAATGAATGTAGTGATAGACCAAAAAAGACCACCCTGTTCTTGATATATAAAATGAAATATATGACAATTTTAATTGAATTTTGAAAGTAGGCTATTGGTAAATATCTATTGGATAATTGCAGTTGTTACTAGACAACGATTTGATGAACGTAGTGAGTAGAAAAAACGCTAGATTTTTAGTTAGTATGAATCTCAGACTTAGGAATTTTATATACTTTTTCTTGGTGACGTATCAGTATAATTTTATTTTTTATATTCAAATACAATCTTTTATTCATTTAAATATTCTTATAAAATTTAAAATCAAAATTTATAACTTACGAAATATAAAAACAATACAAAATGATATTCTGTTGGATTATAAATCACGAAGGAAGAAAAATGCTTTGATCCTTTGAATGTTTCATTTTTGATTTTTTCGCTTATAACTCGAAAACGGTGCGTTCTATTGAAAAAGTTTTTAGCATAAAATTTTAAATTACAATAGTAGAAACTTGTAGCAAATTTAATAAGCTTTAATTTTGTACTAAAAAACTTTTTTTTAATACAACGCACCCATTTTCGAGTTATAAGCGGAAAACTTAAAAAAAAAGGATTTGGTTTTCCACTATTGGGGAGACTTTAGATCGGGTAGTGCTGACGTCGGAGCTGGGTCTTCACAGCCCTTCCCCACTACTACAACAGCTAAGGTAGCCTACTATCTAATCACCCGCTATTGTTTATACTCGTATTTTTTCAAATTACGATCAACCTATGCCAGCCGATTAGTACTTTTACTGATTCATATAAAAATGATGAGTAAAAAAAAGTTATTGAAATTTTTCAATTGAATTTAAGTTAAATAAAATAACACCAATACGGAACACCAACGCACAGAGAGGTAACTTGTAGGTCTAGCCGGCCAAAAATATCATCTTTTCCTATATATTTTGTGTTCCTGATTTCGAAAAAATATTGTATAAAAAATAAAGGACCTTTGGTTTTTTAAATATGATTAACCAATACTATCAAGTTTATCTGGGCTTTGCAGCCCAGATTAAATAATCCAATTACTTTAACAAGTTTGAATTTCAAAACTGGTCGCGGTTTTAATGTGTCTGGTATGGTTATTTACGAAACTTGATCATAACTTTATATATAGGTAATTATAGTAAATTTAATGAGCATTCAGATGAAAAAAAAGAAATTTCGGATCGAACAATTAGTTTCGGAACTGTAGCCAAATGAATGGTGATATAGGTGTTTTTGCAGAAAAAAGTGCGACCCTAGTCAAGAGTGTTGAAATGAGGGGGGTAGATTGCATGAAATATGCGATAATTTCTGATGTCACAGCTTCGCCAGGAGCAATTAGAAGGCAAACCTACTAAAAGTCTCCGAACCTGGAGGTCGTCGATCGGGGAAGGTACTAGAAATAAAAGTATTACAAAAAGTGAGGTAACATTTGCAGTCTTTGTCTTAGTACAGTGAACAGTGAACAACAGTGAAATCAAAATTTTTAATACCGTGCTCAATGTCTAACCGTTTTCAAATGTAAGCAGTACAACATTTAGTAGATGATTAGACCCTGTCCTCTCTATACGGGCAGCGTCTGATATATGACGTTTGATATTTTTTTTATTTTTATTTTATTTTTTCTTCTTTCATCTTTTGTGTTCTACTTTTCTTTTAAAAAATGGAATTTTGTGCTTCAAATAGTGAAGAACAATGGGAAGAGGTACAAACCTCAAAAGGTACGAAAAGAAAAAGATTAACCTCGAACAAAAAAATAGAAGGTAACGCAATACTTACAAAAAATATTTATGACATTTTTGAGCGATGAGGAAGAGGATATTCCAAAAGAATGCTTAGATCAAGCAAATAAAAAAACAAAAATTCCACCGATTGTCCTGTATAACAAATTCAAAAATTATAAAAGCTCACTAGAGTATTTAAATAAGAATATAAAAAATCAATATCATTTAAAAAATAAAGGCAATAGAATGCTGATTTATACTTCAACTAAAGAAGATTTTAATACTCTAAAACATCTAATAACAGAGAACAAAGGAGAATACCACACATACACTTTATATGAAGATAAAACTCCTTCATTTGTATTAAAGGGTCTACCTCCTTCTGTAGAGGTAGGTGATATTATTGATGATTTAAAAATTCAAAATGTTGCTGCTATTAAAGCAACTCAGTTTATAAAAAACAACAGAAGAAGGAAACCAAATCAAACTACCGATTTATGTAGTTACACTACAAAACATGGAAGAAATTAGTAAAATCAAAAAAATCAAATATGTTTGCAAATGCCACATCAGATGGGAGCGTTACAGAAATTCTAAAGAAGCGACGCAGTGCTTTAGGTGTCAATCTTTTTTCCACATCGCCAAAAACTGCAATAGAAAACCTAAATGCTTGAAATGTGCCCAGGAACACGAAACAAAGGAATGCATGAAACAAGATGGCGACTTGACATGCATAAACTGCAGACAAAAACATGCGGCAAATCACCCAGAGTGCCCCTATAGAATCCAGCAAATAGAAGCAAAAAAGAAAAGAAGCGTCTGGAAAATAAACGAATCTCAAAAAAGCCATACAAAATTCCAATATAAGACTGAAGAACACCCACCACTATCAGCCACTAAAGAAATAAAGGGCTTCTCTACAACTTCAGAAAACAATGACAATACAGGTACCGGTCAATTTAATTTTCTAAAAGATCTTAAAGACTTATTTAAAACATTTAACCTACCCCGTATTATAAAGACTGTTAAAACCACAATTGGAAAATTAAAAATATGTAATGACCCCATTGAAAAAATTAGTATCTTAATTGAAGGGGTTATGGAAATTTTAGCCTAAATATGGCAAATAATTGTAAAAATAATGTAATGTTTTGGAATTGTAGGTCCATTGCTAATAAAAAACAACTTTTTAAAGAGTTTTTTAAAAACTAATAACGTACAAATTGCGGGTATTGCGGAAACACATTTAAGTGATGCTAGTTCCTTAATTATTGAGGGGTATATAGTACACAGAGCAGATAGAAATAGCCATGGTGGAGGAGTGGCCCTAATTATTCACAAATCCATTAAACACCACCGTATTAAAATTTCTAATATACAAAACCTAGAGGCTATAGCAGTAGAAATCGAACATGATAGGTATCCATTGACAATAGTTTCATGTTACAAACCACCAAACAAGAAATTAAAATTAAGAGACTTGGACAGTATTTTTAAATTGAATAGGAGATTAGTTGCCATGGGGGATTTTAATTCAAAACATTTCGCATGGAATTGTTTTAATAATAATCGGGATGGTACAAAATTACTGGACTATTGCCTTCAACATAATATAAAAATAAATGCACCGGATAAACCAACTTATTATCCCACTGATAGCTTCAGGAAACCAAGTATTATAGACTTAGTTTTAACCAAAAATATAACAACAATAAATAAAATTCACTCAGTGCCGGAACTAACCTCCGATCACAACCCTCTAGCATACCAGATCAAACTCCAATTAAAACATTACAATAATAATAAACAATCCAATACAGAAATAAACTGGAAACAATATAAAGAAATAATAAACAAAAAACTTGAAAACGAACTTCACTTAGTTACAAAAACTGATTTTGAAAAAGCAGTGGAACATTTCCAAAAGTGTATACAGTCATCAATAGTCGAATCTACACAGCAAAGCTTTAACCGATTAAATTTTAATAGAAATTGTAATACTAAAAATCCATATATTCATTTTTTGATCAAACTAAAGAATATGTTCAGACGTAAACACCAACAACACCTAATCACAACATTCAAAAAAATCGAAATATACTTATCTAAAATAATAAATAAACTAATATTTAATCAGACAAATAAAGAATGGAACGATAAGCTTAGTAAAGTCAAAACAACCGATAAACTCTGGTCAATACATAGAATTTTTAAAAAAGGCAGAACATACCAGTACCCACCTCTTACATATTTAAATAGAACCGAATTTTCTCCTTCTGGTAAAGCCAATCTGATAGCTGACCATTTAGTAAAAATAAGTAATAAAAATAATAATTTAGGAACCAAAAATCACACCACAAGAATAAACAAAGAAGTAAAAAGAAAATTAAACGAAAATATAGACACTCCCCAAAATGCACTCTGTAATTATTCCGAAATTTACAAAATATTGAAAAAAATTAATACGAAAAAAAAACACCTGGTCACGACGCAATATTCCCAATATATTTAAAAAAATTACCACCCGCAGGAATTAAACGACTGGCACAATTGATAAATTCAATGCTAAAATTGAAACATTACCCACAACTATGGAAAATGGCTATAATTAAAGCGATTTCGAAACCTAATAAAGATAAAACACTTGTAGAAAACTACAGACCTATAAGCTTATTGTGTGTTATAGGCAAAATAGCTGAAAAAAATAATATTTCAAAGATTAAATTCGTTTATTAAAAATAACAAAATATTTATAAACGAACAATTTGGTTTCAGACATCAGCATTCTGCTATAGCCCAATTAGGCAGGTTGACCGACCACATCACCGAGGGATTTAATAACAAACAACACACTGGTATGGTATTACTCGACGTGCAAAGAGCTTTTGACAGTATCTGGCATAACGGGCTAATATTCAAACTGACGCTTTACAATTTTCCACCATATTTAATAGCACTTATAAAATCATATTTAGCAAACCGCACGATAAAAGTATCTATAGACGGCCACTACTCCACAGAACGTACACTTTCCGCCGGTCTCCCTCAGGGCGGGGTTTTATCTCCAACACTTTACAGTATTTATATAAATGACATACCTAACTCATTTAAAGTTCAAAAATCTCTGTTTGCCGATGATACGGCTATTTATACTTCAAGTTATAGACCAGACACAATCACTAATAGACTGACTACAGCACTAAAAAAAATAGAGAGATTTTACAATAAATGGAAAATAAAAATAAATCAGGAAAAAACACAAGCAATAATATTTACAAAGAGACGGCCAAACAATATTCCCCAACTGACTGTAAACAGAACGCCTGTACCTTGGTCCACACAGATCAAATATTTAGGACTCAAGATGGATAAAGGACTGACGTTTACTTCACACATTGATTATGTGTGCAATAAAGCAAACAGGGCTCTGTGTACTATATACCCATACTTTAACAGGAAATCAAAGCTAAGCGCAGATAATAAACTATTATTATACAAAGCTTGCTTAAGATCTATTTTAACATACGCAAGCCCTATATTTAGTTCTATGTCTAAAACAAACTATAAAAAACTACAAGTATTCCAAAATAAATGCCTTAGAATCACAGGAAACTATGCATTCCACACAAAAATTGAGATTTTACACAAAGAACTGTGTATACCTTATATTAAAGTGTTTATTAAGAAAATATGTAAACAATTTTTTACTAAGTGTAAAAACAATAAAAACCCACTTAAAAAAATATAGGGAACTACACAAAAAATAGTACAAAGCGATATGTACATAAAAGAACTAAGCATTTATTATTGTAATAAATCAATCTAAATTATTATTGTTATTTTAAATATGCTTGTAGTATGTATATGTATAAAGAATTGCATATGTATGTAAATATGTGTGTAAGCAGGTATGTATGAGTATGTAAGTGTGAATATGTATATGTGTGTATATATATATATATATATATATATATATATATATATATATATATATAATATATAATGTATGTATGTATGTGTGTGTGAGTATGTATATATATATATATAGATATTTAAGAATGTATAGTCACAATTCTTGTTTATTTTATTACTAGGATGTTACATTTTTCTGTTTAATTGTTGAAAGTTTTTTATTTTCGCATATTTTTCTTTCATATAAACTATGATTACATCATATATATTTAAGTTGATTATTAGTATTATATTTAAGTTGAGCCTGGTCTATTTTCTTGGTACAGCATATAATCTTGTGAATTGTAAATACTAATTATATAAGAAATAAAGGAAAAAAAAAAAAAAAAAAAAAAAAAAAAAAAAAAAAAAAAAAACCTTTACTTTGAGATTAGGGTTTTGAAGGAGGACAATAGTCAAACAAGCCTATACAGTGTGTGATATGTCGAATAAATAAGAAATAAACTACTCTTGTGAAAACAATTAAAATGAATTGATCAAAATGAAAAAAAAAAAAAAATTCAATTTCACAAAGAAATGGTTGTAAACATCTTGTCCTACCTGACCATTGTTGTTTGAACCTACGATAGTATTAGAAATGTTGATATTTCCTTTGATCCTATGCCGTCTAGGGATTTCGCGTCTTTTCTACCTCCTTCTTTTTACCCGAACCTAGCATAATCTTGACTGTGGATTCCTATGGCAAAACGTAAGATCGAGATAGAAAAATGAGTTTTATATCTCGGAATACGCGCGGCAGGAAGGGAAAGAAGGAAACTGCCTATTTAAACTCATTCAATTGAAAAATTCAATAACTTTTTGTACTCATCACTTTTATATGAAATCAAAAAAAAAGAAGAAAAAGTACTAAATCTTTTGATTTGGGTATTAAAAAAGTAGATAATTTTAATGAATACAGCTCATAAATATAATTATTCCTTATTAAGAATAAGCAACATTTATGCAAAAATAATATATTATATTTTTTCATAATATATATATTTTTTAATGTGCAGTAATATAGCATAAGTAATTTTAATTTTTTAATTAGTAATAGGAATAGATAATACTTTATTGTTTGTGGATTCCTTTTTTTTTTTTTTTCAACTAGTTTTATATAAATTAAAAATAAAATAATGTTTTTATTTATATCATTTCCCCGTTATATATGAACAATGTTACAATTCTAGTCAATAAAATCATCATTGGGAAAGTGAAATAGAACAAAAGTTGTAGGACCTCCAAAATAATGCTTCATAGAGCGTCTTTATAGTCCAGTAAAATAAGACTCCAAAAGGCCGTTTTGAACTTTTATTCTCAACAGATCTTTATGTTCTTTGGGGTGCTGAATCCGAATCTAAAGTTTGCTACCACGGCAACCATCGACTTCATATTCAAAATCGCAAAAAACCACCAAAAAAAACCATTATTTTTGTTTTTCTATCTATAACAAGATAACGAACCTTTTTTCGAAGGAAGTCTTCAAATATTAATGTAGCTGGAACTAGTACCTACATAATGAAAAAACGAAATCCGAAATCGGACCATTTTTTTGCGAAGTTACGTTTTCCTCTTAATAAAATAATGTTTTTGTTTTTTTCCTATTGTAACATTTTGTTTTTTATTTGATTATTTAAGAATAGGAAGTATCAAACAATCTCTCATTGACCTGTTATTACTTTTGGGAAGGTTACTCGTAACCTAAACATATGATAAACTCAAAATGAAATGCGGGTAATAATTGCAAAGGACCCTAAAATTGTATTTTTGAATCTCGTTGGTTAACATATAATATTGAATTCTGTCGTTTACCTTATGTTCATTTTTTTATTTTACTGAATATATGATTTTGTTAATTGTTAAAATATCATTACCTACCCCAGCAAGGGCAGGATGATAAACTGGCGAAAAATAAATGTGTTCTAAATCCCAGACGTTTTCTTTTTTTAATTCCTACATCATCGTCTGTGTTAAATATTTTATAGTGATTTACATTCCAAATGTCGATTCTCGATTCCTAAGTAATATCTTATTCTGTAACTATAATGATAAAAAAAATCACATCTAATAATAGAATAATTATTTATTTTGGTATAGAATTCAAAATAATTCTATTCTAAAATCAAGTATTGATAGTGTAAGCTAAAGGTCTAATTGTTGAAGCTCTGTACACTAAATTGGAAAATTAAGAAATAGGATTACAATTTCAGATTACTTTCAGATTCGGCACTCCGAAATTGTAAACGAGAGAAATGCTGAAAGATAATATTCTAATTTTACTACACTTTTTTAAAAAAATTTTTAGAGATTTTTTGTTGTCCCAGAATAAAGTACAGGAAAATACACAATTAAAATAAGCCCAGTGAAATTTTACTGTATCATCCCATCTATATTATTCAGTGAATGGTTTTAGCAACATTTTTGATTCCTAAAGTACAAAATGAATCCTAGAATTTTTAGAATATTTATCTTCTTAAATCAGAATTCGTTAAATTAATTTTTTTTTTCGTGAATTGTCGGAATTGTAGTTATGTATTTAATATAATGTAGATAATTAATGCCATTAGCTACTTATTAATGTATTTCTTAGATAATCATTGTTTTGATTTTTTTTTTTTTAAATAGTTTTGGTTTGCTTTTTTAACTCTCATATGAATTGTTTTCTATCATTTCTATCACTCTCATATGAATTGTTTTCTATCATTTATTTTCAAATCATCTTATCGATATCGAAAATGAAGAATCGAAATATGTTATTGGTATCGATATCGAGTAAAGAAATTTTTTTAAAACCAAAATATCACTCTTTTATTTTTTAATATTAGAGAAAATAATATTTTTGTTTGTGTTTTTTAAAATTTATAAGGACATTAAAAATTGATGTCCCCTCTCAATAATTTCTATTAATTATAACAATAAATAATTATAATAATTAAGTCAGCAACGATATTAGTATTATGAAAATGATATTTCTTTCCTTAAATACGTCAGAATGGTTAACGTACATTAAGTAAAGTGTTCTTAATTCGAAAAAAAAAATTTTTGTATTCCCCCTCGTGCTATATTTATTTATTGATTTGTTATTGATATTATTTGAAATATAATAGATACTAATTTTTGTGCTTGTTATGTGTAGTGTTTATTGGAAGTACATACACTATTTGCCTGTTATTTTACATAATGAGATTCATGATAATATATAAAAAGTAACCACTGATTAATTATAACTAATATCTTTAATGTATTATATTTACAAAATCTTAGCTTTAAAGACAAATATAACCTCCAAATAATTTATTTATAATATAGACACATCTTTTGTACTAGAGTTTGTTATTAAAAACGTGTAGAAAGGGCTGTGTTTTTTTTATTTGGGTTACAATATATTTTTTATTATTATTATAATAGTTGAAGGTTTGATTTTTTTTTTTGCTAAAAAAACGTTATTGAACATGTGAAATGTGATAAAAACAAAAACAATGTTCATTGAAATTTGAAAGTAGTTTAGGAAGGATTTCCGTTTCCACCATTTTTTGTTGGTGGTAATAAATTAGTGGGATAAACGTTTTTATTAAATATTTACAATATTTTCACAGCCGGGAGGTAGAGAATGATATAGATCGGAAAGTATAATGGGTAGCACTTACGATAATGATGGGGGAGTCCATTAAAAAAAGAAAGGGGTGCTAGAGGAAGGGTTGGATGAAGCTACTAATTCCACCCCTAGAGGTTCACCAGTTCATTAGTGATGAGACTTAATGGATTAGTGGTGGTATTTGTAAATCTGTGGAGCAGGTGGGGCAGGACAGCTGGGGCGACAGGTGGCCCCGACCAGCTGTGTACAGGTAGCACTCCAAGATCCGCTCTCCGCTGTCTAGGCTCGTGGCATCCAGGGGGGAGGCCAGGGGAGGGTGGATGTGGATGTGGGTAAGTGCTATAGTCACTCTACCAAAGGTTACTGCTAACAGTGTCCTGATTTATTTATGAAGTTAACAAAACCTAAAGTTAATTTCCTTTATTAATTAGATAAACCAATTGTGAGTACTTCTACTTTGTTTTTAGCAATGGTGGCGGCTCATTCATATTTAAAATTTCAAAATATTACTGTTCAGAAACATTCAAATAATAAGTATCATTCTCAACATTATGAACTTGTTCTTATAGACTTGTTATAAAATATTCCAAAATTTCAAATCATCTTTCAATTTTCAGCTTTAAATATTGTATTAGATACTCCTAAGATTTTTTGTTAATTTAGCAATCTATTTATATATTTTTTAAAAATAAAAAGTTCTTAATTTATTCTGGGTCCTTTAATAATAAATACTAATTTATAAACAAGGGCCTTCAGAGCCATAAAATGGATAAGAAATATTATTATTTAGAATAAAACAAAAAAAAATCATAATTCGTTCGTTGGATCGGCATTGCAGTCCTTGACACCTTTCAACAGCTTGCTCTGTTCTTAGCATCTTATCTCCAGCGATGTACACCAACAGCCTTTAGGTCATGCCTCAACATTTTCTAACCATCACAGTCGAGGCCTCCCTCGCCTTCGTACACCACCTGGCTTCTCGTAAAGGAGTTTCCTGGAGATTCATCTTTCCCACGTGTCCCAACCATCTCAATCTCCCCATCCGGATATAGGAAACAATATCTCTATCAACAAATAGCTCCTGAAGTTCCTTATTCTTCCTAATTCGCCAGGCGTCTCCAACTCTTAGGCTGTTCTCACATTAGAACCGACTTCGTGCGACTTTTGATGGTACGTAGTCGCACAATTACGCATAACCTTTCCTGTTTGTAGGTATTTAATCAGCGCTCTCAGATTGGAACCGACTTGGTCGTGCGACAACTTAGGTTTAGAACCGACCCGCGACTCGATCCCTGCTGGGATTTTCTTCCCACTTGGCAGTGCAGTTTTCAATGTGGACACAGGAAAATTAATTTTGTTAATTAGTTCAAGATAATATATTCGTTTCTTAACAAAAACCTATCGACACGACCATTATCCAGCCTATCTGGACTTAGGGCATAGAGTTATGAGGCATAACCAAAGATCTAATTTTCCCGAATCCTCTTCCTCAAATCCAGAATCCTTCGTATAATGCTTGATTCTTCTAATTATGTCTCAAATTAACTACTCCATAATGACAATGTCCCTTAAATTGCTGATTCGGCGAGAAACAGATACCTTTCTTTTTATTATAAACTACACAGCCACTTAAACTTGCGTTCAATTCTATTCCCTATAATCCTCGGAAGGTTCTGAAAAAAGGCCTGAGGATGTTCTCATATAGATCTTTCATTTCAATGTTATCAATGACTATTTTCTCCTATACAAGTCTATGTCATGTCTTCATATTCACAGTTCAATGGACTTTATAGTTTTATAGTTGCAAATTCAATTAGTTAATGAAATATATAAATATTTATTGGTTATTTAGAGTGTTCCATATTATATTAAGTATATTTATTAAAGTTACAAAATCCACGAATGAAAACTGTGTTGTAATTTAATAATTTTGCAACATAAATTAAAGTGAATGTAACCGTTTATTTCTGAGCAATTACGTTAGTGTATATTTTTTATATATGTATGTTTTTATTTTATTCCCCAATTATTTACTTTTTAATTATATTTACTATAATATTTTTTTAATGAAAATTTTCAAGAAGAAATGTTTAATTAAAGTCAATCCATGACAAATCTCTAAAAATAAAACGAAAACAACCTAAATATTATTGTGATCTAGTCACTATTTAGAAGTTTTGCAGCTGGAACTGAGTTAATTCCCAATAGAAACTATTGTCTTAAGGATCAAGGCGAAGAATCATTTATAAATATTTTTTAAAACTATTTATTGATATTTACAACTGTATGCATTATATACAAGTAAATTTGAGGAAAATGATTACAATGACATGTCAATAGCATGTAAAGAACTACTCTCTATTAGAACTTCAATAAAAGTTCTACATTAGATCTCTTGGCCATCTTCTTTTCAGACGCGTCGGAGGATTTTCAGGAATTCAGTTTGAGTTGGGAGAATAGGTATCTGGTTTGGGCCATATCAGCAACCTTTGGAACATTAAGATATTTATGGTTTCCTTTTATGGGAAAAGGAGCATTGAGGATTATAGGGATTGAGATTGGATTATAGTGGAAGCCCAAAGCTCAACTCTGTATGTTCAAAAGGGTCTATTTACTGTCATGTAAATAAGTATTTTGTAATTTATTGGGATCTTTGAAAGTTTGATAGTAAATGTTGGAGTAGTTGGAAAAACGAGCAGTCTTTTCTTTTAAGTCTGGTATAATTCTTAACAATAGGACAGCAGAGAGTCCGATTGAAAGGTGACTAACCTAGGTATGAAATTAAAAAGTTAGGAACATGAAGAATATTATATATAAAAGCCTTTATTGTTATTAAAGACAATTCAAGTTTGCCAACTATAATTCAATAATAAATTTTCTGAACAGTTCTGCGATCGAAATCCATCATAATTATGTAACAATTAAACTAATAATGAATAAATATGAATATAATTTAAAAACGTTGAATTTTTTAGTCTCCGTTTTTGTGTGCATTGAAGCCTTCATAGGAACTTGTCAGTTTGGAAGTAATATCAGAGACTGTGGTTGAAGAATGATTAGGAGGGTTCAAATGGTGGTTAAGATTTACCTCTTGACGTACCTGGCCGGCGAATCGACCTGGTTCAAGAAAGAGTTTCTTATGCGCCCCCTCCAACCTCTATAATTAGCTCAATGCACTCCTCCGCAAAGTAAACATTTAAGTGGAGCTTTTTTGTTTTGTTTTTTGTTGCTAGCTGATAAATCAGTTGATTGTGCGCACATAGCACGTCTTAATTTCTGTAGAACTTGGTTTATTCGTCGCAGTGTATTTATTCCCGAATTTTAGTATTTTTGCTTAGTCAGTGCAATCTCGATGATCCGGCACATGTGTGACCAGAGGGGTCGGATTGATGTTGCTAAAATGGCGGATTACAAGTAAAGAAAATATTAAAGATTACTGCATTTTTTCTCTTTTATAACTTAATAAAGTGATACAAAAATTACAAATATTTATAACTTATTCAAAAGAATGGATTCGAACCCACGACCTTCTGGTTACGAGCGCGCTGGGACCCGCGCCCCAACTCCCTCGGCCATCGAGTCCCCATATATTCTACAAAGCCTTCCTGTTATAAAATGCTAGAAATTTGTAAAAATGACATCACTGATTTCGGTCTTCTAAGTGCCGATCAGATTTGAAATTTTACCATTTGCCTTGTAGAAAACAACAGTAAACGAACGGAATAAAAAAAAAATTAATTTTTCACATTCGGTAGTTTTACATAGTACCATCGATATATACAATACGAACTATTGTTTTAAAAACTTATCGCTTTGACTTATTGCTTTTTCATTTTCGATGATATTTTTATAGCTATCTCATTTAATTTTCTAAACATCATTGTATCATAGCATCACGATTATACTCTTCCCATACGACCATATTATCCAATGAAGTAACTTCCAATTCCTCTCAGGGAGGGTTCTTGATACAAGGCCGGATTACTAGGGGTTCGGATTATTGAAGGACCTGAACATTGACATTGCACTGTATTTCTAAACATACATTAACTAGAGCAATTAAAAAAAAAAGAAAAAAGAAGTAAGTCTTGCACATTTCTTTCTTTTTGCACCTTTATGTACTGCTGTAACTACTAGAGGGGCTTGTACTAGAACCGTTTATCCTGTAGATTACAAAACTAATCAAAGGGGTCAGTATTTATTCAATGGATCCAATGTTCCCCAATGTTGTACTTTGGTTAGTTTGAGTAATCAATTATTTATCAATTTCACAACCCCAATAACATGAGTTAAGTTCATCGCTTATTTCTAGAACTAACCCCTTTTTTGATCTTGCAACTGGCCATCATGCTAAAACCAAAAAAAATTTTTAATAGCATATGAAAAACATTACAAATTTAAAAATATTTTCAAAAATTTCTGCATTTGAAGTAATAATTACATTCTTGAATAATAATTCGTTTAATTTCATTCATAATGAGATGGAAGTGAAGATATATTTAATACTATCGTTAAAAAGTATCCTCCTTCCTGCTTTATTCATCTCTTCATATCAATTTTATTATTACATTTTAATTTTCGTTATATTTTATCCCTTTTACTTCTGTTTATCTTTTTACTGTGATTATAACTTATTGAAAGGTATGTTTAGTTATTTAAGCAAAACCTAAGCCCTCGCTAGTTCGCCAATTCCCAAAATTCTACCGTTTTTCTTTTTAAATAAAATTTAAAAAAAGTTAGATAAAAATAAATAATTACGAATAAAAACATTTATTTTGCAAAATATTTCCGGTTACAACCAATCACTGATTTACCATCTCCTTCCTCCAACGCGAAGGTATGTATATCCCACCTTCCGCCCAGCTGGCCTCAGTGCCTAATCTTCAAGTGTACGAAATTTGGTTAACCGAATTGTGTCAATTGGAGAGAGAATCTTTTTTAAGCACAGAAAATATTTTTCTAGCAGCTTCAGTAGTTTTTAAGCCATGTCTGTACTCTTTGAGCAAATTTGCCTGTATAAGATATGTGAAACGCTTGAAGGAGACTAGATTAAAATTAATTTATCTTTTATTCCTGTTTATATGTGTTGAAAATTGACAGCAAAAAGTGTAAAATGAACTGGTATCTTGAAAATTTCTTTGGGTCTGTTGGACTTATCGTAATAGCGGTTGCCGTGGTAACTATTACGTCTAGAAGAGCTTGTGTTCACTGATGTAAGACTTTGGACCGTTGCCTTCTAACCAGTAAAACCACTTGCATATCTTCATGATCTGTCTTTTTATTTATTAATTTTTTTTTCTTTACTTCCTCTTACAGAAGTATTAGTAGCGAAAATATTGTAATTTTCATTAACAATTTCTGAAGGTCAGTTCCAGAAGGTGTCCTGAACAAAATATTATTACTGCCTTGCGAAATCATGTCAATGAATACCATATTTATGTATTTATATACACACACTTGATTAATATTTACAAGTGTATGTAATATATACAACAAGTAAATGTTCTGCGAATGTCATTAATTTGTCAAGAACGAGAAGCAACATAGAAGACTAGTGGATTCGAATGGATATGTAGATTGTCATGGAAAGATTATAGGTATCTTATTTGGGCCCAACCTGCAAAATATAGTGCATTTAGATCGTTAAAAATTTGTTTATTTGGGACGAAGGATCTTGGATTGTAAGTATATTTTAGTGGATACGAGAACGTTTGGAAGGCTTAGTGGAACCACAAAGGTCTAATTACTGTCATGTTAATAAGTCTTTTGTTATTAAATGGGAGCTTTGAACGCTTGTCTGCTAAATGTTGAAGAAGTCGTATGAAGGTTCATGAGATTTGTTTGAATTTTTTTTTATTCTCCTTTTTTGATACCATTTATGAAGGTTTGTGATATGAGGTTGGAGTAATTGAGATGCAATGATAGGATCATTATTTACAAATAACACACATGTGTCTTCAGCGTGAGTGGTGTGGGCAGTGGTAAGATAAGTCGGGATGTCAACTGTATGCATCGTGTAGATGATGGAACCTGGAATACTATCTTAAAATTAGTTTACCTAACCTATCCTTAGTATCAAATGTCTATTTGAAAAATTTCTTTTTATTTTGATTATGAAAATGTTTTTTTCTTTTGTTTCAGGTAAGTAGAAGTAAATTCACCAAGTGAGTGAAAGGAGTTGATTAGCTGTGAGTGCACTGTTATATATGATAGACAATAGTAATATCGCTTCTTGGTATATTTAGGTCTGTAATAGGTTATTCTGTTTAGACTTCACCGTTATGATATGATTTATTGATCATATTTGTTAGAACTTTCATATAATTGATGTTTTTGCGCAGTGCATTTAAAATAAATTTGATTTTAAGACAAGTAATTTATGATGTGTTTAAAAAAAAATAATAGCTCCCAATAGTCTCTGTAAGCTCACTCATGGACTGCCAGTTAAAAATTTCGGACCCGAAACTTTAGTGCTTACTTATATATTTGAAACGAAACAAATTAACAGTTGACGTATTTTAATTATTACTTATTGTTATCATCCGCTACGGAAATCCGATTCGGATGGTCCTTACTTTCCGATCATTAAGAAAGTTCTTTCCCGGACATTGAACGTTCCATCTTGAGGGTGTTACGTTTCTTCATTGTACCAAAGAAAAAAAGGATTCGTGATGCGAAAAGATGCCGGTATCTGCCTTTGAAATGGTGGTATACTAATTCCCTCCCTCTAATGCCCTTAGCGTGACTACTTCCATAGAATAGAAGAAATGGCACCATCATTACGGTTTCTTTTCCTGTAATAAACTACCGAATTCCATTTCTAATAACGAGCTAAGTATACTAATCATATGCATATCAATGTTTTTATATCTCAAATAATCTTTAAGTTGATGGCGAGTATGTATGAATTTTTACACATAAATTTTTTTTATAATGTGTCTTGCGTTCAATTCTCTAAAAAAAATAAGATGTTGAATAAACGTAATATTGGCTTACTATTGAAAGTCTTACTTTCCATTAATATATTTGTCAACTTATGAATGGATACTTGGGGGACTGGCCTAAAGGTCATTCAATGTGGTGCGAAATGGACGGAATGTAGTATTGATCTGTATGGGCAATCAAACAATGTGTGGTATTGCTTTGTAAAATTAGGATTGATGAATTAGTTGCCACTTCTATTGGAATTATTTTATTTGAAAACTCGATACGAATGTTAAACATTCTGTTACATGGATTATATATACTAAAGTTTTCAAAAATCAAAAACGGAGATCAAAGGGACTTCCGAAATATATGAAGAGTGGAACAGGCAGGATCAGGTAGGTAAAATTTTTTGTGTTTTTTCCCCTGGGTTTTCCCTATAGCTAATTGGATTTTTCCGATTAGAAACAAATTTAAAATGGGACTATTAGATTACAATATTCAAAACTAGTTTTCAGATAAAATAATTCCAATATAAGTGGTAATTAATTCATCAATCCTAAGGCCCAATTCATATAGAACGGACGTGGCGCTTTTGTCTCTTCCACGTTTGCCCTATTAAAAAAAGTCCGCGCTACGTCACTTCTGTGTGAATTGGAACGTTTATTTAACAGGAGAGACGCGGAAGAAACAAAAGTCCGCGCCACGCCCTCGCCACGTCTCTTTGCCGTCTCTCTTGGCGTACAAGAAGGGGCACGCCAGTGAATCGGGCATAAAAAACCTGAACAGATTTTCCCGAAAAACCCGCCACCCCCCAAAAAAAAAAAAAATTAAATTGGTAATGTTTCACGCCTATTGAATTGTTGATATATATCTATGTAACTCCACTATCAAGTTTTATCAAAGTTGTTTTTACGTCCGATTCACCCTCGCCCCCCGAAAAAAAAAAATTAAATGTGATGATTCACCCCTATTAAATTGTCGATATATATGTATGTAACTTCAATATCAAATTTTATTAATGTTGTTTTTATGTCCGAAGAGACAAAAGTCCGCGCCACGTTCGTTCTGTGTGAATTGGGCCTAATGGTATTGATTCTTCTATACCAACATGCGTACCTCAAGTGATTTGTAAATTGTATTCGATCCCCTTAAAATGCAATTAAATGAACTTTAAATTAAAATTGTTTTTATTTCTGAGCAAGATGTATTATTATCGACAAATATTTGGCATACTGAAGTAATAAGTGCTACAATCTACACTTTAATTTATTATTAAAAAAACAAACAATATAAAGAAAGATCTATGAATGTATGAAGGTGATAATTAAATAAATAAATGTAGATTTTTTTTCGCGAAGTTTGCTTTAGTTTACTAGGTACTTATTTTATATTTATATTAATTAACGATTATAGATTGTGATTAAAACAATGATATTTCATTCTTTGCAATCTTAGGACTGAACTTTACTGAAATAAAAATTAAATACTTTGTAAAATTCCCTAAAAGAAGATATATTTGTGGAACACGTTTCTTGTTTATTAATTTCGGTGGAATTTTATGTATTATGAAATTGTTATATTTACGGTAAGAAAATGAGTCGATGAACGTTTTTATTATTATTTTTTTCAATTTAGTGTTAGAATAAACTAGAAACAGTTTATTTTATTTTTTCATTATGTTGATGTAATTAGGTTTGGCAATTGTTTTATGCATGTAATGTAAGAATAAATTGCTATAACTCAGGAGACTTATTACATCTAGTGAAGTTAATTAATTGATTAAGTTTATTAAGTCTAATAATTTTTTCAAAGATGTTGCTTGGGGTATGCAGTCAGGAACAAAGCAATTAAAATTATATGTTAATTTTAATTTAAATTGTGTCATATCTTTTGTTTGTTTTCTTTTGTTCTAGCCCTGATGAAGACTTGTAATGCAAGTCGAAAAGTCCGCATTATAATTTAAACTTTTATTTCAACTATGAGCTTTGGGGCTCTACTAAACCATCCAATTCATCTCGTATCCAACCTTTACAATCCAAAATCCTTCGAAAAATCCTCAATGCTCCTTACTTTATCACCAATAAACTTATCCACAAAGATCTTAAGGTCCCAAATGTTGCTGATTTGGGTCAAACCAGATACCTATCTTTTTATAGTGGGCTACATAACCACTCAAATCCACAAGTTTTTCAACTTGCTTCCCACTCCATTCCTAATAATTCTCCGAGGCGTCTGAAAAGAAGATGACCTAGAGATCTTCTAGTCTATAATTTTTATTGAAATGCTTCTGATGAGTAGTTCTTTTCAGGTTTTGACATGTTATTGTAATCTTGATTAACACATGCTTGATATATATATTTGTAAAGTTTTTAATTTCAATAAATTGATTTTTTTAAAAATAATTCAACTGCTTTGTTCATGACTGCCTCATCCAACAACCAACATTATAGATTCATTTCAACAAATAACCCATCATTATAATAAATATTTCTTTCATTGATAGATATATTAAAATAACACCCTGATACCCTTATAGTCAGTAATATTACATAATTTGTTTAATATTATATTTAAATTGTTTTGCACTAGTTTAGTTGTATTCTGTATATTTTCCCTCTATGGATTGAGCATGAGGAGGCAATAGTCTTTATATAAAGATAGTTGCTTAGAGTGCTTAATAATAATTGTTATTATTTTCATTATTAATGATAAAAGTATAGTTGACTGGATGATGAATGGAGAAGAAGATTGTCAGGGATGCAGTTAAAGTAACACCACGTTAAAGAAGGAATTCTTTAATACGTGCCAACGTTGCAGGTCTTCTTCAGGGCTATAATGAACAAAATATCAGATGTGACAAAAAATAATAACAGACCGATAAACAGATGACAAATGGAATACAGAATTGCATAGATAAAAAACAATAAACAGAAACCTCATAGAAAAGATCAGATACATAAATAACTAAGAATGCAAAGCAGCAAGGTAAGAATAAGGACAAGACAGGAATGATAAGGGAAAAAAAATAAAAATAAATAAATAAATAAAAAAAAAATAAATAAAATATAATGGTAATGGAAAAAAGGATAATAAAAAGAGCAGAAGGAAATGAAATGTAATAAAATATATATATATATATATATATATATATATATATATATATATATATATATATATATATATGTGTGTGTGTGTGTATGTATATATAATACATAATAAAATAAAAATATGGAAATATGGGAAAGAATGAGGGAAATAATGAGAAGGTGATAAAAGAAAAGAAACGGATAAAAATGAAGGTGAAGGAAAATAAAAGTGGAAAGATAAAAGGAAAGGAAAAGAATATCAAAGAACACTTACCCACCGAACCACACTTTTGAGGAGGACGATGACTGATGTGAAACGGTAAGAACAGCTGGGTAGGTAAAAGGGAGAAAAGGCGCTGGATACATGGATACAGGATAGGAAAATGAAACAATGAAAATGTAACAAAAATATAAAAGAAAAATGAACAACAGAGAGACTAAAAGATAACAAAATAACAAATAAATACAAACAGAATAAAAAGAGATAAATACAATAATGCCAATGCCATCATGATCAGGGTGCAGTACAAATATAAAAAGATACAGAAAAAAATTAAAAAATGAAGCAAATAGACATAATAATATAAAGTAAAAATTACAAAAAGAGACGGAAAGGACCGAAGGGAAGGTTATTGTAAAAACTTGGGAATAAGTATGGGAAATGTACTCTTTGTCACTAGTGGTTGACGGGATTAGGCTCGAGATGGATATAAATAGATTCGGATAATAAACGTTTAATATGGTTAGGGACCGTGGCAAGAATATTAATCTTTTGTCATCTGTTTATCGATCTGTTATTATTTTTTTGTCACATCTGATATTTTGTTCATTATAGCCCTGAAGAAGACCTGCAACGTTGGCACGTATTAAAGAATTCCTTCTTTAACGTGGTGTTACTTTGACTGCATCCCTGACAATCTTCTTCTCCATTTTCATTATTATTATTATTGCTATATTTGTATTTTGATAATTTATGATACTTAAAAAATAAAATAAGCCATTTTTTAAAGAAATTTCGTATGCTCTCTATTTATAATATACTAATATAGTATAAAAATATACTAGTGTGTTGCTATGTTTGGACGTAGTGAATTTTAGTAAGAATGGTACATTCCAGTTTATTATGTATGGTTGTCATGAAGGTAAGAAGGTAATAACGTTTCAACAACTGGAGAAGCTGAGCCAGGTGTGAGCTATGAGGGCAAGTAGGTTGAAAGAAAGACTGAGCAACGACTTAAAAAATAGCAGCGGGCGTATTGTCACTCGCTCACGTCGCGATAATCTTGTGTGGTTTTGTATCGCAGTTAACTCGCCAAGGTTTATGACCCTCCTACAGTTTTTATAGTAATCTTCACCGGATTCCTCCTCTTCCTTAGGTCACTAACGCCTCCGGTACCAACGAGGAGCTTATTTATTTATAGAGTTTTATTTATACATCATGACAAAAATAATGCAGGTTTTGTTGTATTGGACATCTTTCCTGGTCTGGATATATTCAATTATAAATTGATAACGTGAACTATTTCTTTATCTATCGTATATATATCTTTTTCTCGTAATGGATTACTTTGACTAAAAATAAAATTTGAAAAGATTTCTTTTCTTCAGTTCATAATTGAAGGGTTCATTGGAAGAAAGGGTTATGCAACAAAACACAATTTTCTGAAATTTTTTATATTTAAAGTTTCTGTCTTTTTTTTAATATTTTCCATTAGCAGGAAAATGTTCCATAGCCCCTTCATCTTCTTGATATATCTTTTTGTAGTGGTTTTGAAATATTCAGATTTCGCTACCTAAAACTTCTGCCCAGAAGTTCCTCATCCACTGAACTAGGTATTATTTTTTTTTTTTTAATATTACATAACTCTTTCATCCACCAAACCTTTCAATTTGAAAACGTCACAAGAATTGAAAAGAAAAAAATAGTAACCAACAATATACTTTTTTACGTATACGATATAAAATAAATATACATGTAATAAATGAGATGAAAATGCTCGTAATAACATGTCTAACAATAAGATTGCTTGTAAAGCTACAACCAATTGGTAGCACACATCATTGCTAGTAAACTAAAACATTGTGCCGACGCTTCGATCTGCCTCCTTGTCTTCTTCAGGGCCAGAAATAACAAAACTATAGGTGTCCAAATGATAAATTGTAAAATTAACTAAACTAAATAACGGATATCAAAAGTATGATTTTATGGCTTAGTTAAAATGATAGAGACGAATGATACAATTGATAATTATTGTAATATAACGACAAAATAGTGATCATAGAATAATTATTATTCATTGTTAATTGTACTATTAATTTCTATCATGATAAATACGTCATGCGCCCATACATTATATATCTTATGTATGCAATTGAATTTAGTTAAATTATTAATTTTTTTTACTTATAAAAGTACATGTTTTGTTATTTGTAGCCCTGAAGAAAACATAAGAGTCAGGTCGAAATATCAGAATACCATTAAACGTTATTGTTCACTAACCTATGCAGAAATTTTCTCCGTATTCATCTCTGACCAATATCTCTACAATTCTTCTAAATTATATTTCAATTTTAAATAATATTTTTATTTTTTTTTTTTTTTTTTTTTTTTTTTTTTTTTTTTTTTTTTTAGATAGATAATAATACTTTATTTACATTTTTACAATTTACAATTCATATTAAGTATTCATGTTCCGGTATAAGTCCACTACATGAATAATATAATTTTATAATTGTGAATAGGCTTTACAGTTCAAAGTTTATCTTTTAACAGCAGGAAAAATAGAAAAAAACCTACACAACAACAAAAAAAATAATATAATATTGATAATATAAATAAAATCAATTAATAGAGCTTATAAGTATATGTCTTACTTCATATAATAGTAAAAAAAAAAAAAAACAGCAAAAAAACTAAAGAATGTATTATAACAAATGTTGAACACCACTATAAAAATAATATAATATAATAATAATAATAATAATCTATAAATTAGATTAAGTGAGGAGTATATGTTTTGTTCTTTTGTGTGTATATCTTTTTAACGATGATTTATTGTAATTACCGATTTCTCGTATAAGTGAATTTTCCGAGATTGTTGTTTTACCAAAGTAATTTTTTGTTTGATCGTGGATGTGAAGTTGGATAGGGATAAGATTGAGATCGTGCAGCATTGTTGATATTTTTGTATACCGAGGGTAATCATTGATTATCCTCATACACAAGTTTTGTATTCTTTCGAGTTTGCGGTAGTTGGTTGTGCAAGTTGAGCTCCACACAGGTGAAGCATATGTGATTTGGGATCGAATAACTGTTTTGTATAATATAAGTTTATTTTTTGGACTCAATTTAGATTTTTTGTTAAAGTAAGGGAACATCTTGTATATGATTTTTTTTACTTTGTCTACTTTATCGTTTATGTGGGCAGTGTAAGTTAAGGATCTGTCTAACGTTAAACCAAGGTATTTTACAGATTTGGACCAAGGGATGTTTTCACCGTTTAAAGTAATATGTTTGCCTATGAGTGGCCTTCGTTTAGTGAAAATAATGGCTTCTGATTTACTTGTATTTACCTTCAGTTTCCATCTTTGGCAGTATTTATTGATTTTTTTGAAAGTTTGTAGTAACCTATTTTCTATTGTGTCCATTCGGTAAGAGGTTGTGTATAATGCTGTATCATCTGCGTATAGGGATGTTATTACATTAGGGTGCGTTGGTAAGTCAGATAGGAACAGGTTAAAAAGTGTTGGGGATAAGCAGGAACCTTGTGGAAGACCAGCGGGAAGGGTATGTATTTTGGAGGATGATGAGTTTATTTGGGTATAGAATTGTCTGTTGGATAGGAATGAATAGATAATGTGAATAAGGTAAGGAGGTAATTTGTACGTAATCAATTTATAAATGAGACCGGTGTGCCAGACGGTGTCAAATGCTTTTTCAAGATCTAGCATAAGCATCCCAACATGTTTTTTTTCGTTAAATGCCTTCGTTATGAAGTCGGTGAGTCGAGCTAATTGGTCAACAGTGGAGTGGTGTGCCCTGAATCCGAACTGTTCTTCTGCAATTAGATTGTTCTGTCTGGTGTGTGATTGTGGATACGGATTAATAATAATCGTTCAAATATTTTTGAAATTATGTTTAATAAACTTATAGGTCTGTAATTTGAAATATGTTTGGGGTCTTTGTTTGGTTTGGGAATCGCGATGGTTTTTGAGGTTTTCCAAGTCTTAGGGAAATAATTGTACCTTAATATAGAGTTATATATTTTGGTTACATTGAAAATGGCTTTTCTGCTGAGGTGTTTTATAACTATAGATGGAATTCCATCGTCACCTGGAGCTTTTTTTGTTTTCAGGTTTCTGATTATTTTGCTAGTCTCTCTGGGTGAGATCGAAGGGAAACTGTGATTGAGAGGGAGATTTAAATAGTCTCGGACTGATTTTTGAATTTTCCGTTGGTGGTGATTTGATCCAAAATTTGATGTGATTAAATGAGTCGAGTGAAAATGGGTGGCTAGTAGGTCGGCTTTATCACCATCTAGATAGGCATAACAACTATTTTGTTTTAATGGAGGAATTTTTGAAGAACATTTAGTAAAGATCCTATGTATTTTCCAAATATTTTTGTCACCGGGAGTGAATGAGTTTAGAGAGTTTGCCCAGTTTTCATTTTTCCAACTGTTGATGCGTGATCGGATATAATTGTTGAATTTATAAAAAACTGTCTTTGGTATAATGGATTTGTTTTGTTGATATTTTTTCCTAAGTTTATTTTTAATTTTTATTAGTACTAACAGAACTAACGGTAAATTGTTGCAACGGATCGTTTTTGACGATTTTTGAGGTATAGAAGCACTCATCGAGAGTTTGATGTACTGGTTTAGTTTTTTAATGTTACGATCAATGTCGTGAGGGTTTTTAATTATAGGGTTTATGCTAATTTGTGAATCTAACGTTTTACGAAATTTGGGCCAATCAGCTTCTTTGAATACGAATTTCTTTTTATTAGGGTAAATGGTTAGTGATGATCCAATACGAAAAATCACAGGGTTGTGGTCCGAATTGAGACAAGGTAAAGCGATGAGTGGAGATAAATTTTGAATATTTTTGGTCAGGGCTAGGTCAATGATACTAGGTTTGTATTTTTCCTGAGTAGGAATGTGGGTTGGTTCAAACGGACTATGTAATTGAATTTCATTTTTTAATAGGTAGTTTAAAATGAGTTTTCCATTTTTGTTTGTGCTATGGCAATTCCATTGAACGTGCTTTGCGTTTAGATCACCAAAAATTAAAACATGTTTGTTTAAATGAAATAGTTTGTTGATATCTACGATATTTATTTTATTTGGTGGAATGTAAACGGAAATTACTGTAGTTGATTTATTGTTAATGATTGTATTAATAGCGACTGCTTCAGTGAATTTCAAGTTGGGCACAAGCTGAAAGTGGTGTTGGACATCGGAGCGAACTAAAATCATGACGCCCCCTCCCGCTCTGTTGCGATCATTTCTGTAAATCTTATATCCCGGAACCGTGAACCTGTCTTGCTGTGAAAGCCGGGTTTCACACACAGAAATGATGTGGGGTTGATTTTGCTCTAGAAATAATTTAAATTCTACATCGTTTCGACGAATTGTTTGTGCATTCCACATCATGAATTTAATTTTCTCGTTATTAGTTAACATTTAATTTCAATGTGAAATTAAGATTACTAGAGCGTAAAAAAAAAATATGTATATACATATATACACGCATACATACATATATAAACATAATTAATAGAAAATGATAACAATAACAGATATGAGGGTATATGTTTATTAGTTAATTCAGTAGTTATGTTGATAGTAAGCGTGGATATTAAGTTGTTTGGTTTGCTAGAGATATGGTTCAATGTCACTTTAGTATCCGTAAGGTGAAGTTCAAGGAAGTATGCGGTAGAAAAATACATATTTTGAAATAAATAGTGTACCCTTAATAAAATGTTATCATTGTGAGTGTTAGTGATTTGTAGTGGAATTATGGTGATGGAATTAGAGAAGTCGAAGTTTGTAAGTAGTTTTACAACAATAATGATTATAAAATATTTTAGCATGCAAATATTAAATATGAAAATATTTGTTAAAAAGTCCATTAATCAATAAAAGACAGAAGACCTTCTATTAAAATAAATACTTTTGACATACCGTCTTCAGCATTTTTTAATTGAAACATCATTTTTTTAAAGTTCGAGATAATTTTACTTATATTAAATGAACTGAAGATATTTTTTATTTCTTTAAAACAGTCAGTGAACGAAGGTTCAGGATTATGTTGGTCATTTTGAGAGAAGGTGCTTTGAGGCCACTGCGATTTTGGGGTTGGTAATGTCGGAAATGCTTGGTCTGTAGGCTTGAAAGTATTTCTAGGTATAGCTTTTAGAACAGGTTTTTTCTTACTTAGTTGTATTTCAATGTTTCTTCGGTATTTTGAACATTGAGGCGAGTTTGAAAAGTGTTCTTCAGAGCAGTTGCTACATTTAGGAGTGAAACTATCAATTAGGATATTTGGGCAATCTTTAGATAAATGATTTTCAGAGCACTTTAAGCATTTAGGATTTTTGTAACAATTTCGGGCCACGTGATTAAATTCCTGGCAGATATAACATTGTGTAACTACTTTATTTGATTTGTATTTTTCCCATTTTATCACCACACTGCAGCAATATTGAATTGAAGCTAATTTTGCTAATTGCTCTTTATTTTCGAGTATAACAACTGATATAGGTAGTTTTATAGGTCCAGTTTCTGTTTTTTTTTTTTTTTCCATCTGATAAATTTTATAAGTCTGTAAACCTTGATTGAATAAGTCGGCTGAGATATCTTCTGTTGATATTTGTGGGGGCATCCCTTTTAATACAACTTTAGGTTTTATCTCGTTTTTTGGAGTGTACGAGTGGAAGCCGATGTTTCTTTCTTTAAATTCGTTTTTGATTAAAGTGAAATCTTGATTGTTATAGGTGTAAAATGTTGTTCTATTGCCATGATATTTTATGTTCATTTCTTTTATTTTAGATTTTAGGATTTTAATTATTTCTGTGATGTCATTATAAGGGCTATTTACTATTACAGGGGGATATTGATTCGGTTTTTTTAGAGATGTTTAAATTATTGGATATATCGGAAATCTCTTCTTCGTCGAGATCCGAAAAAATATCGTAGCTATTCGCTACATCTATATTGTATTTAATTCTCTCACCTCTTTTTCTTTTCGAAGGTTGGTTAGCGGTTGATGTACTTGGTGTAGGTACATCCATAATTTCCGCGGCCCCCCTTCTCTGGGGCACTTTGAGGTTTTCTTCTTTGATGGAATAACTGTTTGAGTAGCGATTAGTAGAACAAAAATAATAGTGTTTTTTTTAGAAAATAAAAACTAAAACTTGAAGATTTTTAAAGTTTTATCGACACTGTTTCTATTCACACACGTCAAGGGAGCGCACGGCATGTGAACCCCTCGAAGGGTAACAGGCAACTGTTTTATTTTTTAATATACGGTAGACACAGCATGAAAATTATTTTATTTTTGAAATTTATGTTTAAAGTTGTTGGCAGTTTCTAATTATCATTATTTGATATAAGGTGATTGATAAACTAGCCGTTTTATTAATTTTGGCTTTTATGAGGCAAACAAATTTGATTTTATCACTTTTCATCGGTGATTAACAACTGGTTTTAAACTTCGTGGAGCGGTAGTTTTATCCAGTAATGGAAGGTATCAGCTATGGATTTGGTCAAGATGGATTGAAATAAAATGAATGGAATGAACAAAATGAATAAAATGAAACGAAAATAAATTTTATTCTGGGCCATTGCCCCTCAAGAATAGTTATTATGTACAATATTATGGTGGAAAAACAATAAAATTAAGAACGTAATACTGATGCTAAATAACATATATTATATATATCGCATGAAGATATGTAAGTATCAGTAGTATAATTAAATTATGATAATATAAATTAATATTATTTACACATCATAGATATTACAAGAAAAAAAAAAAAAAAAAACCTTGATATAAATTCAAAGTAAGAGAACAAAAAACAAAAACGAACAAAAAAGTGAAAAATACATGTATAGGGCAAAAATAGATCTTATCTGGTTATTACAAAATAAAAAAAAATTAAAATTATATTGTAAATATTCATATTTGTTGTTAACTTCATTTATTATTCGCACTTGTCTTACGATTGGAGACAACCAGCGAATGTGCTGGCAGAAATACATAATAAATGAGACATGAAGAACCCGAGGGAGACCAGTACCCATCGCTACCTCCTGTCATTATTTTAGTTTTTTTTTTGTTTTGTTTTTTACTGAAGGAGGACTCTCATCGAAACCTTTTTTTTAGCGTCGGTACGTATTGTCGAAAATATTTATTGTATCTATATTTTGTACAAGTCTGTTGGGATGGTCATAAAGTTTGCCGTGAAATAATCTGTATTTTGTTTTGATGTGGTCCAGTTCAGGGGGTACGTGTTGGCCTGTATGTGTTCTATTACATACGTACCATGAAGATCATGTAATTAGTCGCAATATTTGTAGTTTGTATACGTACGTTTTTTTAACATTCATATATTAATTGTAATAAATATTTTTTTGTTCTATAAAGCTATTGGATTCAATGCCTAATTAGTAAAAGCCGAGTCTGGATTTTAAAATATTGAGAGTATAGGAATGGCGTATGTGGTGAGTTCCAGAAATCTGATGCTCTTATTGCTGGTCCCAGTTCCAATATTTGACGAATACCAGAAATCCAGTGAATTGTTAGTATATCAAGGAAGGTATTTTGTTGCCTGCGGGAGAGAGAAGGAATTGAAGGAAGAGTGGCAGCCGACTGACGGAAGGAGTCCCCAGGGAACAGAGAAACTGGGGAGGGCTGGGGGAGGAGGCTATTGTAGCTTTGTCCCCTAAAGGAGCCTGTCAGTCACCGCTCTGTCACAATAGCTCAAACACGCCGACAAAACAAATACCCTCTACCGGCAAGATGCTAACCCATCTGTAGCTTCCAATAATAGATTATATTAGCATTAATATAACTTGGCCAACCCCGCTACTTATTGTGAATGACTTCTCTCTTTTCTATTTAAATATAATCATCGAGAAAGCCCCATTTCTCTTCCATCCGACTAATTGAAACAAATAAGAACTTGAATATAAGATGAAAAATATTCCATTTGGTCTAATCTCAACTCCTAGGTAACGACATCGAACCACTAATCCACCGAATTTGTCAAACTAGCATTACGGGATTTGGTTTTCCTTTTTTTCCAATAACTGAGGAGCTTGTCAAGTTAGAGCTGTTTTGTCAACTTGGAAGGTTGCATTCTAGAGATTTGCCCATAAAATGCTAGACGTCTCTTCCTAATTATATCCGCGATTCTTTCACAGTACGTGTAGAGTTCTTCTTTAGGTCGCCTTTTGTATTCGTTCCCTTCCTTAACTCGTCCCAGTATCTTCCTCATTATCTTTCTCTCTTGGATTTCAAGTTCAAGATTAGGTTCTTTCTGCCATACCTAATACTCTAATAAACGATCTGACAAGCTAGAAATGGCATATCACCTGACCAAGAACACCTTATTATAGTGTCTCTCCCGTAACAATAAAATGAAGCACTATCAAACCGTCATCTGCCTAATGCCTTATATGCTTCAGAATGTATAGTATTCAACAGGAAGAGACTCGTGGAAAAACTTGAAACCCAAGAGAGAAAGATAAGGTGGAAGATACTAGGACCAGTTAAGGAAGGGAACGAATACATAAAGCGACCTAACCGAGACTAGGTCAGGTGATATGCCATTTCTAGCTTGTTAGATCGTTTATTAGAATATTAGATATGGCAGAAGATTAGGTTCTTTCTGCCATGTACAGCAACATATGGGTTTTCTTGATATCTCCCTTGTCCATATACAGTGAACAAGAAGACTCATTGATGTTCATGATGTACTGTGTTTTTTTCAAGTGACACATGCAATGCTACCTTAGCTCCTTGTTGCCTCAGAACATTAAGTTGTTTCACCGACTTTTCTATGGAGTAGGATAAAATTGCCAGGTCGTCGGCAAATGCCAGGAAATCACCATTGAGCCCACTGTTCTATATCCCATAATGACTCCACTTGGAATTATCTATCTGGCTAGCTCCTTTCGTCACTCTCTAATCACCTTCTCCAGGGCACAGTTAAAGAGAATATGTGAGGGTCCGTCCCCTAGTCTTACTCCTGATCTTATTTCGAAACTTTCTGAGAGAGTTCCCCATAACTTCACTCTTGACCGTTGTTATTTAATGTCTGTTGGATAAGTTTATGGGTCTTCTCATCCATTCCTAGATCTTGCAAGATCTTCATGAGAGCAGGTCTGTCAACTAAGTCATATGCCTTCTTAAAGTCCACAAAAATGACGACACATTTCTTACCAGCCATTTTTGTTTGTCGTAGCCACAGAATAAAGAATATAGTAGAAGAGGCAGAGGGACTAATGCCATACGGTTCCCCTGGCTCCAGTTCGGCCGGCTCTCCCCCCACCACCTTCACCCCGGGCTAGTTCCACCTCAGGCTGATTTACAACTTTATCTTCTAATATTTAGGCTTCAACTCTTACGAATTTTATTGGATTCCATCTAATTGTTCAGAAATTTATCACATCCATGCATAGGTTGGTAGTTTAAGAACGAAAATAAAACAGAATATTACCAAAAGAAAATTACTAATTTATTAATTTTCGATCATATTTTATTTTTGTGTATATTATCATTGATATTTTTCAAAAAATGGTGGATTCGGACATTAAAAAATATCATCTCGATCGATCTGATTAATAATGAGAAATTAGAGCCATCTTCTAAAAAATGTGAAAGTATAGAAAAAAAGTTTCTCCTAAGGTATTGTTTTAGAAGTAACGAAAGCAAATTTTCTATTCTCTATTTAATTAGTTTATTTTCTTTTTGTTCACACTGTTTTTGTAGACTGTATTTGTAGGCACAGTTTTTCTTCTTATACCGCAAAACATTTCGGCGTAGGTTTTAAATTTGTTTTTTCTTTTCAACCTGTATTTTTTTTTGTGGTAGAAAGTGAATTTTCAGTGAAGCTTAATGAATGTTTATGTTTTTATTAGTGATCTCTAGCATTTTTTAAATCTCTTTTTATTTGGAGACCTAATATTTTTCAACAGGGTCGCAAGCCTTTTTATTGGCCCCCTTTCCAAAAAAAAAAAAAAATTCAACATTAAACTTTTAAGTTTAAATACCTACGTATGTGGGCAAAGCAGGGGGAAAGCGTAAAAAGTTATATATACCTTAATAATCTTCTGTCTTAAATGATCTGAGAAATCAAAAACCCGACTAAATATCACCTTTCTTTAGATTTACACGAAATGAAGATCTGTCAAAATCGTCCTCTTTAAAATGTTGTGAATAAATATCACTTGTTTTTGTTGGCTTCCATTTTATTTGCCTCAGGGTTTGAACCCACTTATTTCGTTCCTCTTCAACTGAAGGGAAGCTGAGGAAAAAATAAAAGGTAAAATTGGAACTATTTACCTTTTAAAGATTTATTCAAATCTAAAACTATATTACCATGTCTTCTTAAGGTGTTAATGTTTAACATTCGAAACTAGTTTTCAAATAAAAATAATTTCAATAGAATTGGCAATTAATTTATCAATCCTAATTGAATATACACAATATTCTGTATTATGTGGTTACAATACCTACTATTGTTAATATAGGAGAGTTTATCAATAAAGTTAAAAAAGGTCCACAATAAACATATTTTTACTGTGGCGAAAGGAAAGAAAGAGTTGTTTCTCAATTTATTGAAAAACTAAACTGTGTACGTTTAAAAAATACCGGTGAAGGGTTATTGGAGGGCTTAAATTCTTATTGGACTCTTTCCTAGAACATCCAAACTCGGCACAACACGACATTATTTAATCCAATTTAGAAATTAAAAAAAACAAAAAACATACACACAACAGAGATCTAACAATTACCAATTGTTCCAAATAAACACGGGACAAACAGTGGTACTGATAGGGATAGCCGGGGTTAAGGTGGTGGGGATAGCGCTCCTTGCCGGAAGCCATCTCCCCCCACCTGTCCACCGCTTCTATCATATTCTGTATTCTGTGGCCGTAGCACAGATTTCAGGTTGAGTATCTGTTCCATACAAGAGCGTCCTTTTCTAAAACCTGCCTGGTATTCTCCTAGTTGTGGGTCTCGTTGGGGTTCAGCTCTGTTTAGTAAAGCTTTTGAGAAAATCTTTTATGTTACAGGTACTAATGAGATTCCTCGATAATTGTAAATGTCGGTCAAGTCTTCTTTTTTGTGCAGGGGTTAAATCAAAGCAGAAGTCCAGTCACTAGGCAGTGTTTCAGTCTCCCAAATTTTTTGTAAGATTTCCGTCAACTTGCTTATCCCCAGCATGCTTTCACAGTTCTGCTACTATTGAGTCTTCTCCTGGTGCTTTGTTGTTCGTCAAGGACTGGATAATCCAGTTTTGAATTTTAATGAATAAGTTGGCAATCCAGATGGACACAGAATATTTATTATATCATTAGTAATACATCGGTCGATTTTTTTAACTTCAGCGGGATACACATGTCGTACCAGATAATTATAGCTTTTTGAATTAAGTAAATATTATTGAAAATAAGTAAATTTTATTATCGATTTCAAGCTCTAGATAAAACCCTAACATTGTAATCTCTTTTGCAGAATGGCCTCACTACCTATCGTTCGATATTCAAATTTCACTGGAATCCACATATTAATCACATTTTTACAACAATTGAATTGAAAACCAGTAAATTTTATTGTTGCCAAACCTTCTTTGAAATATGAAAATGATGTTGGTAAATTTTGTTACAGATTGGTTCTGTAGTTTTTGTTGTTAGTGTAGAAAGTGTATCTGTAACAATATTACTCCCAACACTAATTAAGTGTTTGCTATTTTGATATTTCTTGTTTCCACTTGTTTGTTGTTTCCATCTAATGAGAGGTTTCCATGGATTTAGTGTGGACGAAAGACAGTCATGATCGAGAAAAAGGTATTTTCGGAGGAAGCAGTGGTTCGATACCGTTACCAATACCTAGGATAGAAACAGGTGAAATAGCTGTATCGTTCTTACTATGTCATCTTTAACACGTTAGAGTAACTAAATCCTTTTACCTTCCTTAAGATTTTCTGAGGGATAAAAAAAAATACATTTCTCTACAGATTCCCGTATTAGTACCCCCACAGGCATGGCACGCCATTCCTATATAAATTTTATTATTATTTCAAAAAGTTGACATTAATATTGAGCTATAACTTTTTATAGAATTTCAAAAAACTTAATCATCCAAGCATGGATAGAATATGTACTTCACTAATTAGAAATAGATCAACATCATGGATGGATAGTTATCCTGCTCCGCTGAATTTGAAGAATCTTTTCATAAATCTTTTCATTACCACTTTAAAATAAAGTGGCCTTCGAAAAATCCTTAATGCTCCTTACTTTGTCACCAATAAACTTATCCATAAAGATCTTAATGTTCCATATGTTGCTGATTTAGCCCACACCAGATAACTATGCTTTCGTAGTAAGCTCCATAACCACTCAAATGCGTTAGTTTCTCAACTTGCTTCCCACTGCATTCCTAATAATCCTCCGAGGCGTCTAAAACGAAGATGGCATAGAGACCTTCTAGTGTAGAATTTTTAATAAAGTGCTACTGATGAGTAGTTCTTTTCAAGTTTTAACATGTTATTGTAATCGTTGTCAATACATTTACTTAATGTATATATTTTGTATAGTTGTAAATTTCAATAAATGTATATAATAATAAAAAAAAATAATTAAAGTGGTAATGAAAAGATCAAGGCCTCCACGATAAAAATATTAGAACTTCCAGGTGAGAATCGAAAAGACAAAACACTAAATAACGTGTTCTTACATTTACCATCTAAAACCTCTAATCCCTAGATAGGTAAATGACATCCATGCGAATACCTAATCAGACAACTATACTATCGTTTATGTCATTTTGTTAGGCATAACAACAATCCATCGAAATTTATTGTTTGTTAACTTTCAAAATATCAAGTTGACAGATCTTTCTCGACCAGTAGGACTGTAAGGTACTTATTTGTACCTCTTACTTTTCACTGCCGCAGAGTACCTGTACCTCGACATCTCCTTAACCGTATTAACTTAGGCCTTAGACTTCAATCCTAGCTGCAAGGGGCGTTTCTTCTAGCCCAGTTGTTCCCACAATCGTCCCCTTTGTCGCAGTACCCTCATTGTGTCGCCAATTCTGTCGTCTCTTCTTCTCTCTGCCGCATTTTAAAGGGTTTTGGAGACTATTTCACTAATATTCTTTTCCACCTCATTGCCCCTTAAATGCGTTTAGACCTTAAGCGGTTTTCCGCTCTGAATTTGGGAAATAACCACACAAAGAGCATACATCATTGACGAACCGTAAAGAATAGAACAGTCCCGTCCTGGTCCATAAGTTCAATTGCTTATAATGACCTTATTGTTCAGTAATACACAGCTTATTATTATGATTTATGATAAAATGTATGATTTTTGGGTTTTATACCATTCGACTAATTATTTATTATATTTAAGCGTCCCACACATCGATGCGAAAATAATCGCAGAGCGAATTTTTTCGACGCGAATTCGCTCTGCGACTATTTTCGCTTCGGTGTTTAATTTGATGCGCACATGCCAGCCAATCAAACTCATGAAGCAGTTCCCTTTTGGAAATTCAAAGACCGGGAGAGAAAGCTATTTCACTTCCAGATTTTAATAGGTTTACTTTTTAATGATTCGTAACTACTCCCGGTTGTTTTAAAACTGTAAGTTTTGCGTCGAGACCTAAGACATATACTTCTGCTTCCTTCTTGGACCGCTCTCGAAGTTAGTGAAGGAGCCTTCCGGACCACATATAAATTGTAAAATTACTTTGAGTACTGCATCTTGTCCCTCAACTAACAAACGTTCGCTAAGTGTTTTTTTTAATTTAACGGTGAGCTTTCTCCCTGTGACGGTCCATTGTAACCAGTGATGTGTCGCTACCAACATTTTTCAATTCTCGATACCGGTACCGGTACAGAAAAATCGAGTCTCCCCGAAAAAAGTCGAAAAAAAAATAGATCGAAATTGTTATTATATAACATAATCTATATAAAGAGCTAAAAACGCGAAGCAAATCTTCTCTAACAATTAAAAAGCAACTGCCATTTATTATTCCCAACATACAATATATAAGTATTTTTTTCATTTGACAAATAGTTATTTAAGAAGATAAAGATTCTTGATTTCACTCATTACCTAAAGATTCATAAATGTTCAACTAAAAACATTCAATGGACATTGTAAATGGTAGAAAGCTATGATATTTCTCTTGGTGCTGATTTTAATATTATATTAGGGTTAGGAAACTAATATGAGCGTTTGCATAATGAAATGAAATTTTTTTTTTTTTTTTTCTAGGACATCGAAAAGCATTTATTTCATTAGTGCTTCATCTTTGGCTGTTGGAAATAGTAAATCTATTTCTTCTTTATCCAAAAGTGAATACATACCTTCAACAATTCGACGTTTGTCATGCAGTAGCAATGCTTGATTTTCCATCAGAATGTTACTAGTCTGTACCAAGCAGTGTTGATCTAGTTAATGAAAAGATTCTCTTTTTTAGAAAATATTTTAAAGACATTGTAAAATAAATTACCATACATTTAAAATACATTTAAAAAAAAAATTTATCATTGAGGAGAAAAATCGAAACATTATACGGATGAAGGGGTTGTGTAACAAAACACCATTATGAGTCCTGTATGTTTAATAGATACATATGAATAGATACATCCCTAATTGTAACTAATTTTATGACATAATCACGGTCATTTAATAGTTTTTTTAGTCAAATTTATATTTTAAAGTTTTTTTTTTAAAAGATTTTATTTTTGTAAACCTAACATCCTTTGTAAATTTTACCACTAGAATTTTTTTTTTTTTTTTTTTTAGTTTATGTTTCTTCCTTATATTAATATTTGATGTCAGTTCTGCTACCCAAGGGGAACACAGATGCTATAATGGCTTTAAAGGCTGCCATCGGTGCGTTACCACCCCCGAAGAAGTGATGATAGAGCTGTCCCTTCCCAGGGTAAAATCTAAAGGTTCCAGTTGTCCTGCGATGACAAAACTGCTTGTCCTGGAGACATTGAAAAAGCAGTATCCTGGAAAGTGCTGCCCTGGAGGAGATGAAAGAGTGGCCGAAGGTCCGAGAGCACCCCCCGCTGGCGAGGGTGTGGCCGTGTGGGAGTAGACCACACATCAAGTCCTGTCCTCGCTCCTCCTCCTTTATCTAATTTCCTTCTATCTTCTATCTCAACATCATCTTCGAATCCTCTTCTTATTTTTATTATCCAACTGTAAATAAACATCAATAGATACAGCTATTTTTAGGACATGATCCATTAGGATCGGAGGTTCTTTTGATTATACCTATTTACCTACATTTATCGAATACCATAATGATCGGGTAGTCATTGCATTATGATCTATATACGCTACATGTAATCTCATATTTAACTAATAATTTTTTTTTTTTTTTTAATATTAACGAAAGACAGTTTTTAAGATCTTTAGAAACCATATTTATCAACTGAATAGGGAATTGATTCTGGAAACTATTATCTTTAACGGGAATAACAAGGGGGAAAAAATTCTCTCGTTCCCTATTGAGAAGCCTTCAAGCGGTGAATCATCAATATTTTCTTCCTCCTCTTCTTATTCGCCTTTTTTAGAATCCTTATTGTGACTAATTGTTTGATGTTTTCCTTCTCAACCTTTGCTTCTCCCTTAGTTTGATATCGTTGAAAACTTCATCTAGCTATATAACTAAAATTTATTTGATACGATTTTCTTATTTATTTTTAATTTTTCTTTACTTTAATGCGCTCCTACTTTTGGTGTATTAATTATTATTCGAACTTAAATTAATATTCAATCCTGAACCAGGAATACTGGTAAAAAGGGTTTAATCTATTTTATATATTCATATAACCTTAGCAGGTATAACAAACTGAAGGGAGCGGGAATGAACGATCAAAGTAATTGAGTTAAAAAAAATTATTAATTAATTATAAATTATCCCTTAACATCTTCACAATTATATTACTACTTCCCCGAGTGAAATCATACTTCCATTCTTTTAGTTAAAAGCTGTCTGTTCGCACTGCAATCTCAAGTTGACAATAATGTACTAAGATAGTCCTTATTCCACTGATATCTGTTGATCCAGTTGATAAACCAATTTATTGCTTTTCCAGTTATGAAAAAACGAAACTAATTTGTACTTATAATATCCCACTAATCCCTGTAGATCAAATCCGCTTTTAAGGACTCCGACTTGAAAAACATTGATCTTGAAATCCACATAAAAGACTAAAATGACAAAAATGCTCGCCTTTATTTAATTATTCAACATTTACTCAACAATCTTAGACGCCGATTAATTTCAAAAGACAGTAATTAGACCAGTACATAACAGTAATTAGACCTATTTGGAAATACAGAGTTGAGATCTAGGTCACCAAAATATAAAAATCATCACTTTGTCACAAATAAAGTTATCCATTAGACCTTAATGTTCCATAAATTGCAGATTTAGTATACTCAAATATACTAGCCTCTTAACTTGCTTCCAATTCTACCCCGACAACTCTGCTTGGCGTCGGAACAGAAGTGGGTAGTTACTTTTATTGTCTCTTACATTTTATAGTCTCGCCTTTTATATTTTTGGGATAATGTTTGAACATGTTGAGCAATTAAAATTTCTAGGGAAACCCAGAGAACATATCAAGGAAAAATGAAATTCGTAAGGAAATAAGGGCTAGGTTAAAAAGTCTGTGATGCTTGTTATTTCTCTGTCGCGAAACTACTAAGTTCGCGCCATAGAATATTTGACCCAAAAAAGGATGAAGAAACGGGATAATTCAGAAGGTTTCACAATGCGGCACTGCGGGAGTTATATCCTGTAAATATAACTTTAGTTAATGTAATATCAGCGCGACGGTTGAAATATGCATGTAAAGTTTAGTTGGGTTTAGTAATGACCGAATTTCGAAAAAAAGTTTTGAGCCGTCGGGTAAACGGACGAGGGGTTGACCGAGACGTTGATGAGAGGATTGTGTTAGGGATTTGGGTTTCGAGGGAGTGGGTTGGAGGGAGGTGTGTGGTCAACGGTAGGTGGTATCGGCATCGAACCTTCGGATTCGCTAAGCCTTTTATTTATGTATTGACAAATAATAGAAATTTGTGGAGTTCAATGCATTTTTGGATCAGGTACACTCCTTAATGCTAAATAACTGAACAGTCTACGTATAATTCTGCCTCCTTCTATTATCAATTACATATACAGCGTTTTTAAATAACATTTACAATTCATATTTACTAAAATGGTGGCGCGGGAGCTGAGTGGGTTAGGCACTTGACTACCATGCTCCCGGGCCCGAGTTCGAGTCCGACTGAAACCAAAAAATTTATTTTCTGTTATTTCGGCCGTGGATCGAATTCGAGGTCGGGAGACCCTCCTGGGGCACAGCCAGCCTCCTAGAAAGTGGGTACCCTTAATTGGGGGAAAAACCTGGCGGTTGAGCGTGAATTCTGGCCAAATCACCTCCTTTCACAACCTTTGGCTCAGAAACAGTACAACCTACCTAAGTACTGAACCCGAGACCCTTCATGGGTTGTAATTGGTACAGGTTTGAATTTGAATTTGAATGTATTAAAATATTATTGTAATTATGGAAGAATATTGGTCTATAATTTCTTTTTCTACCATTTTGTTTTGCTTTTTTTTTCTTTTCAATGTTTTCGTGTATTTATTAACTTATAAACCCATTCCATTAATTATTGGTTTACATATAATTTCTCCTGAAAGCAATGTTTTATAAAAATAAAATTCTTATGATATTATTACTAAAATAATGTACTTAATAAAATTAATGAAGTTAGTATAAATATATATTTAAATATGCGTTATGTCGAGAGATGGAACGCATAGAAACATATGCACCCATTGCAGGGTTACTGGTGTGTGTTTTCAGTGGAAATACTGAACTAAAATATCATTTTTGTTAATATTCTATTATCGATACAACATATCTGTTAACATTTGTCTCGGGTAAATACAAATAAAAAACAAACAATAAAATGAGCTCTAAAAGGGCAGAGAGTCATTAGCCTGAACGGAGGCGTTGGAGGGTGCGCCTGGATGGTTTTTGTGAGGGCTGGGGCTAGGTGGCGACCAGTATCCCACGCGGCGACACTGATAGACCGATAAAAAGCCTGGAATGACCTTTATTTAGTGTTCTTTACCCAGCTCCAGAGTTAATTCCCTTTGTAGGCGATTGGATCCGCTCCTGCTTCCACCTCTTTTTTCATCACCCCCAGGTTTTAGCTAATTAAGGAATGACTCAAGGTTTTGCCGCCCCCCGATCCAAACTGTCCCGTCATCTGTTAGGAAATCGCCTTTGATTCGGCTGTTGTCTTGCAACAAAAAGAAAATTGGCTCCTTTTTCTCTTACATTGTTTTAGACGGTCTTTTTACCCGAGTTTCTTAATTCCTCGCAATGCGGCTTTATTGCACCTGACCATTGATGGTGGCTGCATAAGTGACAACAGTCGTAGGTGTTTTTTGCTCTCTCGTTTCCCTTTAGTACTAGCTCATGACATATACCTCTTTCCTCTCCTCCTTCGAAATGATTTTTCTTTTTAACAATTTATCAAACAGCAAAACGTTTCCAGTTATAATTCAGATGTATGGAACTTTCAAATCTCCTTCCAAAATCTTCGGATTCCTTACGATTCGAAATCCTTAACATAATTCTCATTTTTCATTATAATAAAAATATCAAAAATTTGTTTCTAACTTACTTCCTCAATAAATATCTAATATTCCCCTTTTCAGACATCGCAGTTACGTCATATTCATCTCACATCATGTTGACATTGTTTTTTCAGGTTACTTGTCCTGGCCTCTTGGTAGTGCATAATGACACTTGTTGCAGTCATTTTGTTCATCTATCTATTTTCTTTTCTATTATTTTTCTGAACTTTAGTTATAATTATGAATGAATGAATATATCAAAAATAAAATTTACACGTGTGATCACCTGCGGATCCCAGAGATCAATCTAATGAAACAGTTCATCAGTACGTTCAATCTCATCTTGAGCTCAGCAGACATTCCCCATATACCATGTACCCGTAGCCAAAGGAAGGGAAAATAAAAGAGGAAACTGAAAGTTGACGAGTACTTCGGGAAAAAAAATCACGAAATCCATAGAGCAGTTCGAGGATTAAGATTTTTCTGGATATTTGGCCGATATGGTTACATTATATTATAAGAGCCAAATATTAATCTTAAAGTTTCTGATTAAAAAATTATATTAGTTTTATATCTAAGCTTCTACCGTGTGTATTAAGTTAGTAGATGACTAAAAAATGTGTTATGATGGATGCATATAAAAGTTGAAAGGTTGTATTCAAACTTGTGTGATTTATGAAATCATAATTAAATATTTTTTTTATCTCTGATGTATAAAGGAAGCTAAGTGAACCAAGCTGCAAAGTCTCTGCAACATGGATCATTGTTATTATATACAGTAAACTTTTTTTCCGAGTACAACGAGAATAAACATTCCAACCTTTGAGCATATTGTTAGATATCTCATGAATGAGTATAAATAACTGAGAAGTACTGATCTCATATATCTCATTTACTCCATAAAAAGATATGTTTATTCATTGTCGTCCTGGGAAAAAAGTTGTCATTAGTCCCCTAAGTTTTTCCTGAACGTTAAAAAAAAAAAAAAACAAGGAATAAAGTGATTAAAGAGGGTATAAAAAAATAAAGAAGGTGCTGACAAAAAATGAGTTGTCACCGACAAGACTGATAGTGGACATCTTGGCTAAGTGTGGGAACCCTAGCCGATTTCTTATTAAATGTCCTCTTCCTTTCAACTCTTCCGGTTTTTCTTTTCTTTTAAATCTTCTGTGGTCTGGTATTGTTTACTTTTGATTTTAGGTTACATATAATTTCTTATTTTCGATTTTTATAATACGAGGTCTTGTCGATTATCTCGTTAGAGGCAAATTAGAAAACTTCGACTCATAGCATCTATAAGCAATGGAAAATATTCATCCAATTATTTATGTTGGATCTCATGTTGCTCTATAGATATTAATCATTATTTTCTTGATGTTCTATTTGTTTATTAAACTTTTAAAAAAAACGAAACGAAACCTAAAACTCTCGTTAATTCGGAGTTGAATAGGTATACTTTAGTATCTTTTTCCTTTTTGTATTTTATTTATAAATTTTATTCCCTTTTAAGGCAGTGCTATTAAGAACAGGAAAAGTTGTGCAATAAAAAGGAACCGGATTTTTATGCAATGTTTCACTTAGCTTTCCTGTTTTTTTTTGTTTTTTTAAGCAGTTGCCCAAATACCGTTCAAAATTAGCGCGTTTCGGTCTGATTTTGTATTCCATTTGCCGATAAATTTATATAGGTGACTCTATTTGTATAAGCAATTTCTTTTTATTGCTTTGAAAACTTATGTTTGTTTTTAATTAAAAAATAATTAAATCATAAAACCACAACAAGAAACAAGCGAAACAAGTTTTAACAAGAAAAAAGACTGCAAGTTTTGTTTTTACTACCCAAATTCTTTTATGCCAAAAAATATTTTACAAGTAACAAAACTTTTGTGATGGCCAGAGCTTATCATATTAAACTTACTATATTAATAGCAAATAATTTGTTGAGACATTTTTATTTATTTTTATCTATTTATATTTTCATTTCATTTATATTCTGTATAGTTCTTGTAACAGCAATATTTTCTTTAATATTGATTTTCATAGAGTGTATACTTTTGGCTTTATTTTTTCGTTATGTTATTTGTAAACAAAGAAATAAAGATATGTGTTGGATCCATTTTATTGATAGGTATTTTTTTATAGCGAGAATTAAATCGTTATATAAATATAACTATATTATAATTTTAGGAAAGGGATACGAGTATTTTTTTTAAGTACCTATTATTATTATTACTTGCGATAAATGTCAACTTTAACAACAAATGTTGTCTACTGGTACAACTTGAAAAGCTCTTAAATTGCATATATTTTTTTATTTTTAAGGAAGCATTGTTTTGAGACCAATGGTTCTTGAAGGATGTGATGTGGTCAACATTCACTCTCAGCCGGAATGCTTTTCTTTCAACTTAGGTGAATTGAAGTTCAACTATTTGATTTAACATTGAAATAATTTTTATTTCATATGAGATCAACACTCCCAAATCACTTTTAGTATTCACGACGTAACAACCACCTGGAATAAGTTGTTAGATGTAAAATCACATCTTTTCATTTAAGACCATTAGGATATAGTTGCTGTGAATCCATTTATAAAAAAAACAAAAACTAATTTTATTGATACCAATAAAACTTTTACAGCAGAATCATAGTCATGACTCAGCTATGTCCTACTGTATGATTAAAGCTTGGAGGATGATAGTAACTTCTTTTGTCTGTTTTTTTTTTAAATAACGCGTCACAGGGAATGACTAGAAATATGACAAAAGAAAAAAAAGTTATTAACTCTTGTCAACAATTATTCAAATTGCCACCAATGTTATTTGTGAGTTCGTTTCCCTGAAAATTATAATCATGATAGAAATTTATAAACAAATATATTTAATTAATAACAATATTTAATAATAATCCCCAACGTATTGTGCTTTTAATGGCTATAGCAAAAAGCAATATATTATCAGTTATAATATCATATAATAATAGCCTATAATAACTGAAAACGACACCTGGACTTTTTCAGAATACCGCAAAAGCTCTAGACAGCTCATGCTCATGGCCAGTATTTAGCCAGGTGGGGTACATCTGTCGATGTAGGGTATGGTACGTCAGGTGAACACTGAGAAGTCTGGAATCGGGCCACTGGGAAAAAATATGATCCTTCCACTTTATTATATCAACGGGACATGAACAGCAATTCAAAAAATGATTTTAGTCGGCATTAGTGTTTTATATACTTAATAAATATTTAAATAATCACTTAAAATTAATGGAAATGGAATTTTATTTGTGTTTTTTTCTTGTTTTAACAATTTATGATTTTATAGAGTAATATAATTAATATATTGTAGCTCTCTGTAGATTTTCTCTTGAAATGCTAGCGCAGGATACTTCTGATGGATCGGAGAGGAGCATATCGGAGCAAATTTTTCGTTAGCGGTTAGATAAAAAAAAAAGCATCAACATAACTTATTGTGTCGGAAATTCCATCAGTATTTTAATGTTATCAAAAGAAGATATTTTTTATTAATACAAATACTTTTTCTACAAATTATTGCTTATCAGCATCCATCATATAAAGTTGGATATGCAAATGTTTTTTGATTAATAAAACTAAGCAATATTCAAAAATATTTCAATGGTATAAACAACTTTTATATATATATATATATATATATATATATATATATATATATATATATATATAAACATTTCATCAACTCAATTATATTAAATATTAAAAAAAAAAAAAATAATAATAATAATAAAATAAAGCTTAATATTACTTTATATGACACTTTTTAGAAAGTACTATCTCTTGAGAGCCGTTTTCGCTGTGTTAATTGGCCAGGTGGTACCAGCATGGTGATAAGGAACTCAGCCCGTTGGTACTGATAATAGAAAACACTAAATACCAATATTTTTAGTGCGTCGCGTCAAGCAATTCTTTCGTATTGGAAAGTATCACCATATTAATTGTAATTTAACTGACTGCTCAACGAAAATATTTAATATTCACATAATCATTGACACGCCATTCCTGACATTTACGTGATGTAGTTCTTTTATACGTTGTTAATGTTAGTGTATATATTTAAAAAATATATATATTTAGGTATCACAGAAAAGATTCATGTAGGATTGCGGAGCAGAATTCAACTTTCTCGAAAAAGTGCTTGAGATAATCACATATCTCATCTTTGAAGCATTCCTTTAAATTTTGTTTAATTTGATTCAGTTGAAGATCAGCATGATATAAACAAAAAAACCACACGTCAAATGGTTAAAAACAAACTTTAAATATAAGTTGGTCTGTGGTAGTATACTTAAGAATAAATAGGCAACTCCTGCACACAGTTTTTCAGTACCGTCTAGACAAGAAAAATTTAACAGGAACAGACACATTTCATCAAACCCTTCATCATTTTTTTTTATACATATACTTATTATATTATTAATACAAATATGCAATCCTTAAAGATGTATACATTTCTATACAATATAAGGACAATATATAAATAATAAATTTGACATTTTATACTTACAGGCAATTTTTTTATTTTTATAATTTTTGTTGTGAGCTTTCAGCATTTTTTAAGATGATTGTCGATTTCAAGGATTGGATATGGGATGACTTAAATGGTTTAGTGGAACCAGTTTTCAACTCCGTATGTCAAAATAGGTCTAAATTTTGTCATTGTAATGGATCTCTTGCAATTGTAATTAATTGGCGTACTTAAAACGTTTGTCTAGTGAATGTTGAAGAAGTTTAACGGCGTTTTATCTTGTATGAGGATTCCAAGTTAAACGTATTTCCAGTTGGAGTCCTAGTTAGTGGATCTGTTTAATATTATGAGTGGGATATTATTTAGCATATTGAATGCTAACATCGAAATTATTTGTTCACCGTTACAGCCTATATTTAACTCGGAATCCAATATAGAAAGGTGGCCGGTACCCATCCAATATATAGTCATTTCCGAAATAGCTCAGGACTTATTTAAAGACAACCTCTGAGCTCAAAAATGAAAATATTTTTGTGTATAATGTTGCAAAGCTCAACAAATTATATTAGTTTTCTTATATGCCTAGCCATCTATAATAACTATTTCTGAAGCAATCGGCGAACATATGTTGATCGACCCGATGTTAACTACATGATGAAGTACTGAGACCCTTATTGAGTTCCTTATCGAGTTCCTTGCAGTAGCAGAGCCCAGGTGGTGTAACCCGAGAGGATTTCCTCTACCTTTGTCCTGGGCTTCCGGAGCGGCCACGTGCCCTTCAGCATACATTATCCAGTCGAAACGGCACCTAGTCTCAGTCAGGATAGTTAACGTATAAGCCACTGTTATATAACACATCTTTATATAACCTAGGGTGCCATAGAATTGGATCAACGTTTCATAAGAAATGAATGAAAAACATAATGGCTGACTCATTGACTTTAGTTTCCTAAATTTAATTAAAATAATTGTGCTTTTGGGCTGTGATTAACATTTTTCTTTTCAGAGCAGGAGTTCTCTTTTATATATGTATCTCTACAAGAATGGAAGCGAAAGCTCCTTTGTCTGTACAGAAATGTAATTCTCTTTGAGGAGTTGAACTAAAATTGGGATATGTGTTTGTTGTAATCGAAATATTTTATTCAGTTGTTTTTATTTAATATAATTAATTTGACACATTTAGAAATATGTGGTAGTTTAGAGCGATATAGAATAATTCATATAAATAATAAATAAATACACAGTGCTGCTGAGAGGGGAGGGGGAGGGGCAAAATCCCCGGGGCCCGTGCTAAAGTGACCTCTTAGAAATGTTACCTTATAAACACAATTCTATGGCGATTTATCGTATTAGGAAAATAATCAAACATTGTAGGTGATCGGTAAAAAAAATAAATTGTACTTTTTCGATGATGTTGGAAGGGAGGGGGAGAGTTAGGTTCTATTTACAGGGCCGGGTAAATAAATAACTATTTAAAATACGAGCAATATATGTGTATTATAAAATACATTACCAAACAGTATTTTAATTTTTAACTACATGGTCCCATTTCTCTGCCCATTCTATATCCCTGTTTCCTGTTTTCTATAAATAAGATCCATTGGATGGATGTAGAGTAGAACTTGACTAACACGACCATTAATGGACCAAGGTGCAGTGTGCAACGGCCAAAAAGTCGGCTTAACCGGAGATTTCAATAAATTATTTTTTCCACAGTTAAAAGGGTATTCTAATTTTATTAAAAATTATATATTAACATTTTAAAAAGGAAATAGAAATGTACATTATATACACTTGTTTAATAATATGTTTGCATAGATGTGTTTTGGCCAGCTATTTATATATAGAAACATTGGCCGTAGTAAAATTATATTTTGCTAAATTTATAGCAACCTTACTTACATTTAAAATCTTACATAATGAAGTGCGCTCTAAACGTCGTTTATAAGAACATACCTACAGAGTAAAAAAAGTAACAATTTCCGCTATTTTTTTGAGAGAATTATAAAATTTGAAAGCTTTTATTTTAGTCTCCGCTTAAGTTACACAACTTATTTTCTGCTTAAATTGCAGAAAATTTAGCTTAATTCTGAATATTAAAAACATTTCTTTAAAACCATCTTTGCAGCAGATATTTTGATGAAACGTAAAAAAGGTCGAATGATTTGACGAGATAACGCTACTGATTAAGCAGTGATGGTTCTTTAAGATCCAAAATATGGATTGATATAATAATGATATAAATAAATAAAAACTACCCGATGTTTTGCACAACAAAATGTACAATTACTAGACTATTAGGGATTCCGCAAAAATATGGTACAAACAACGGGACTCGCTGGAGGGCGGAATACCCGGGAGAGTCGGATTGGTGGGATGATGTAGCGAGGTTCCAGTGTACTTTTATTTTAGCAATAAAGGCAATTCACGTTTTTTACATTTTTATTTAGAACTGGAAAACTATCTAAAAGTGATATAGATTAAAATACTTGGACGGAATATTACATTTGGGTATCTCCTTATTTCTACAATGATCTTGGTTACGACGATATTGCATTTTGATTCAGGTGTTTATACACTTTTAAAGCTTTTTATTTTCGCACACTACAATTCAAATCTTCCTTTCTTTGTTTCTTGCCTCTATAGCCGGCAGACCACGGGTGGGCCGTAACAATTCCAGTAGTGCCTTCATCACATGGTCCAGTAAGCCGCGGTGGTTAAAAAAAAAACCCAATGGGATTTACCTTTGTACCGGCCGACTGTGGTGGCCTCTTGTGACGCCGCTGGGTAATTCTGCGAGATTGCCGATGGTGTCGGTCACCACCTTCCAATTTGGTGTCGCCTTTTTTTATGTCACCGTCGTGTGGTTTGTTGCGGATGAAATTATCTGGCTAGGTTCTGCGACACAGGGGGTAGGCAACCTTTTGTTCTGCCACATAGGTTAAGAATTTATAGCTACTTAAGAAGGTAAGTGTAGATGGGATGATAACATGAAATATAGTCTCTCTGATTGGGAAGTGCTTGTGGGGTCCGTCAAGCGGATGCTTTTTGTGTATTAGTTTAATTGAATGTTCAAATATTGTGTAGAATATGTTTTAAAAATTAATATAAAAAAATTAAATTAGGAAGATTTTGTGTAAACTCTTACCGAAGCGAATATAGAAAAAAATATAAACCAGAGACCAAGGTTGTATGTGATCAATATATTTGTAAAGGCTTTGGTTGCTGTTCAGCTATTGGATAATAGTTTATGTTAATTAATTAACGTTCGTATTGGGGAAAACAATAAGTCTTAAATAATTTATCTTAATACTGTCCAAAGAACCATGGACTGAAAACCATCATTGCTTGAATCCGGTTTGGTTTAGTACCTTGGAAGAAAACTGCCATTAAACCTACGTTTTTGCCAACAATTGTGGTATGCAAATATATATATGCGAAAACTTTTCCTTTTTTGTTTTTAAAAGTCCTCAAATAAATTACATGTATTTGCTCTCAGAACTTAAAGTTAGTAGCAAAAATGTTTAATTTTTCATTCCAGAAGAAAGAACTGCATTAAAAAGGCCCTTGAGCAAGATTACGGAAAACTTAAGGAATAAACAGAAATTTTCTTAATTCCAGCACAAGTTATATCGCGATTCTTTCATTTTTTTTTCCTGTATAAATTTTTAAACAGATTCATTTCATGAAATTATTTTTAATATCAACAGTCTAGAAAAAATACATACATACTCCGGGCAATTCAGTATTTCAAATTCATGAATTGTATAAATGAAGAATTAATAATCTTTAACGAATTAAATAACAGGATCTCAGCAACTCTTTTGCCTTCTCTATGCTAGTCGTTAACACAATCCATAATTCATGTTGTTATCAGGCTGAGTGGTTCAAAACTTCTTCCCGCTTGGAAAAAAAAAAAACCGAAAGATGGTTGGCCATTTAATATTTTCAGTTTTTTAACAATCATGTAGTTTTATAATCATGTTCACTCTCTAGTCCAGTCAGTAAACGTATTGCAGAGTGCATGAAATATGCGATTATTTTTTACGTCAAGGCTTCGTTAGGATTAGTTAAAAGATAAACATACTATAAGTCCCCACCGATAGGGGGTGAGCTAACTGTGGGGGAAAGGGGAGTTCCGTTTTTGGGGTTTTCGATTATATCTCGAAAACGGTGGGCTCTGGAAAAATATGTTTCAGATCACAATTAAAATCGACAATTTTCACAAAAAAAAATTTTATTTCACTTTTTGTCAAACATTTGCTTCAAGTGCTTTCTACAATCGTTTCTCAGAAAAAAAAATGCCAGAATCATAGTTTTAGAACATTAAATTTACTTTAATTTCATATATGCGTTTCTGGCACTTGAAGAAAATGTTTGACAAAAAGTGAAGTAAACATTTTTTTTTTTCTCGAAAATTATCGATTTTTAATAAAAAGGAAGTGGAAACTTAATTTAAGCTTCTACGGGATTACCTTTATAGTTATGATTACTGCTGTTGGTTTACTATTTGTAATGAATTCATTTCTTTACTAACTCATCTTTTTTTTTTAAATTTAAAATTGAAATTGTGTATGCTTCATTAGATATAGTAGGTTTACGATTCCATAATCATCGTAACTGCTTTTTCGTGGCTGTTCATAAATTCATAAGTCGCATGTCTGCGAAAAAGGTTTGAACCATCACTCATTTGAACTTTTTTTTAAATTAGTTAATAAAATATCTTTTGTTTTGTAAATTTTAGTACAGGAAACCCGGGTTGTGCGGCAACCTTTTGGTAGCCGCTAGGGGTTGGCAAATAAGACCAATAGGCCCATTAACCAGAGGTGTTCCGCCCACCTGAATCAGTGCCAGGTACATTGCAGTTATCAGAATTTTTTATCTTGTTTCTTTTCAACATATATTTTCCATGGTATAAACATTTCGGGATTAGGATCGGATGTAGCTAAAGAGAAATAAGCTATAACTATCTTTCCAATAAGAGAAACCACTCTTATACCCTCACTTCTCGTTTAGGAAAACAAATTAAAAACCATAGCGAAGGCAAAAACCTATTTAACAGAAATAACTATTAAAAATATACAAATACCTGAAAGTATCTCAATTTTTCGGGCATTCTCCATAAAAGAGGATTATATGAACTAAAATTTGATGACTGTGATGCTAAATACACGGAAAAATCTCTAAATACAACAATAAGATGCAGAGTTTTAACTTTACGGTTAATTTATTTTATTTTTTATTTGTCATTCGGACTGCCCAATGCAGTCTTGCTGTAGTGGTACTATCCATTTGATTGCCAGAATGCCTGTCAGAATGGACATCAACCAAACCTGGGTCACTCGTAGATGCAGTGCAATCTATTTAAATTAAAAAAATAATAATTTCAACAAAGACTAGGGAATAAAACTAATACATCACGTAGTAAATCTAATAGTCTAAAAATAAATATTTATAAATCATTATAAATAATAAAATCGTTCAAAAAAATTCTAAATTTTTGATTAAATGACCAAATAAATATTTCCAATAGTCCAACTTTGTCTTCTGTTAAATTTGTTTTCAGTTGGAACGGAAAAACCCACGAGCCATAGGGAAAACCTAAAGGACTGCCCATTAAAATGATTAATAGAGATCAAATTGTTTACTAATACTACTGATCAGTTTGTAACCACCACTTTCATCTTTTTATACTCAGTCTGCTCTAGGTCCTGGTATCTTTTAGGGGTCCTTCCATTTTGACTCCTTTGAGATATATTCTATGTAGCATAGTGTTCGAATTATTTGTATGTTTTTTGATGTGAAAGTATAATATTCCATTCTATAATATAACTTGTCTTCGAATAAAAAAAGAAAACAAGATCCTATAGGAATGACAAATAACACAGGTCTGCGACTAAAAACTGCATAGGTTTTTTTAACACTTTTTTATAGATTTTGACCTCCCAAAAACAGGAAAAATATTAGCAAAGTTCTATCACATAGGTTTTTATGTGTTTTGCGGTATAATGTTTATTATTATTATTATTTATTAGTACTATTTTTATTTATCAGTATTATGTTTATGACTCATCTGAATGGTGCCTATTCCGTGATTCATTCAAAACTTGTCTTAAAATAGTATTATTGCACAATGGAAATAAATTTTCATCACTTCCGATGGGGCATTCTGTTCATTTTCTTCTGTGCATGAAGAAAACTATAAGGATTTGACCATTATTCTGGAGAAAATCAAATATCAGGACCATCAATGGATGGTTTGTGGGGACTTCAAAATACTCACGATGCTTTTGAGTCAGCGGGCAGCCTATACTGAATACCCATGCTTCAGAACAGCACTGGACTAATAGTGATTGGCCACCCCGAGAAACTTTAAAACCTGGAGAGAAAAATTTTATCAATACTACTTTGGTACCACCAGAAAAGGTTATGTTGCCCCCTCTCTGTATAAACTTTGTTGATGAAACAATTTGTAAAATCGTTGAAAAAGGATGGGTACTGTTTTAAATATCTATCTATGTACAAAATTCCCGGAGGTACTCGTATCAGAAGCAAAGTTGAAAGAGGGAGTTTTCACTGGTACCGGTATAAGAAAACTTTTAGTCGACACCCTCTTTGTGGAAAGTATGAATGAGAAGGAAAAAGAAGCTTGGTTATCGTTCAAGGATGTAGAGCGAAGGTTTTTGGGAAATGCTAAGGATCCTGACTACATAACCATTGTTCAACAGATGCTAGTAACATACGAAGCTCAAGGCTTCAATATGAGCTTGAAGGTCCATTTTTTACACTCCTACATAGACTATTGAAAACTAGTGAAGAACAGGGGGAGCGCTTTCATCAGGGACGGTACCAAGGAAGATGGGATGTCACTAAGCTTGCAGACTACTATTGGATGCTAAAGCGGGAAACTATATAGTATAAAGGAAATCAGAAAAGGACTCGGCGAAGTATCAAGGAAAAGAAGAAAAGGTTTCATAAAATACGTGAATAAGTGTAATATTGTTACTTAATGTCTCGAAATAAAGTTTCATTGGTTGAAAAAAATGTTATGTTTGATAATAATTATGAATAAAAGAGCGCTTTTACCAATTTTTTGTGTTTGAATTAGCAAAAAACCCTTATGTGATAGAAAAAAATAGACATAACTTCTGAAATCAGCGCATGTTAAAACATATATATAATTCAGTTAAAATATCTCATGCAGCTGATAAACAACATTTTTTTGCAGACCTGTGTAATTTACCAATCCTAATTGTATTGATCCTTCTATACCATCATGCTTACATCAAGAATAAGTATTCTCTCTATATAAACACTCCTAAATACAAAAATTATCCCATAAATAAATCAGTCCGAGCGTGGAGGCTAGGATATTAGAAGGACTAGAGAAATAACAGTAACACCATATTTTAATTTTATTTAAAAAAAAAAATATCATAATATGCATTTTTATTTGGGCAATTTATTTGTAGTCGCCATCGAACTTTCCTTCCTAAATTGACCTGATTCTCACTGAAAGAATGTTACGAGATCATTGATTGTCAATTAAAAATATATTTATAGTCAAGAAACATTTTTCTTTGAAGAAATTAAACTTAAAAATGGTTTTAATATTCTTTATTCAGTTTTTCCTCGTGCGTTTCATCCTGGAGCATTCTTCATTCTTCTCTGTTAATGTCGATATGTAATGGTATGTTAGTTGAATTTCCTTTCCTATCATTTAGATTCATATTAGCCATTTAATCATCCTGTCATGTGGCAGTATCAGTTTATTATCAAACCTCTTTATTGTTTTTTAATTGTCTTTATTGATTGAGGCTACTTTTAAATGTTGAGAAGTGACTTAGTTCCTTATACAGTCAGCTACATAACGTGACGTTGCTCATCTTTTAGCATTAGTCACAGTTTTCAGGATCAATCGACTATTCTGAATCAGTATTGTGAAATAGTATACCCACTATGGTTATATTAATTTAGTTCATACTCTTCATTTCCTTTCATACTTTTATATAGAATCTATCTTTTCGTATCTTCATACGTATTTTCCGTATCAAATATTGGGGTCAGCAATTCCTAATCATTATATTCGTTATTTCCCCCTGCGATTTCCCTTGACTAACTAATAATAAATCCATAAATAGGAAAGACAATAGATAGGAGTGAGGGTACTTTCCTTCCGCCGGTTGGGTCACAGCTGGGGGCTATAGAAACAGGCAGGCCGAGGAAGTATGGGCCGTTGGTTCGGTGTGTCGCCACATTAGCTGCCTCGGTACACGGATAATTAGAAGGAGCAATTTAATAATAATCAGCTGCTTTTGTTTATTCCCCGCAGCCTCCTTCCCTCCATTCTAATTGGTCAGGGTGTGTAATTACACTTTGGTAGGGAGCTAGGAAATTATGACATTAAGACTAATTAAGTTGTTAATTGAATATTAATTAGGAGAAGTATTTTTGCCCATTTTTGTAGCACGTTTTCGATCATAGGTACATACAAAATTGAAGATATCGAACCTTCCGTCGAATACCGAAACATCTCGAAAATCTCAATATATGGATTATGGCGTTTGAAGTTTTTACTTTTGTCAGTTTGTCTTTTATAATTATTGCTTTTTTTTTTTGTTTTTTTATCGTTGATTGTTGTTTTCTGATCCAGATGCTGCCGAAGCCATATTTACGATATACATATAGTCAGCGTGTGATTTGTCTGTCTTTCCCGAACGACTTCCGTTAAATCCTCCACTTTCGAAATGTAACTTCCGCTTCTCCTTGACCAACGGAACAGCTAAACGTACTAAAGTTTATTCCACACCAAAAAAACACACGTAATTTTACATGATTTGGTGTAAAAAAAACTTTCGGAGATGTATTCAAGTGAAGGGAACTCAATATTTAATTATTCTAGTTATTTCGTTCTTAGCATAAAACCTGAATTCCTTCATAAATATGATCTTAGTCGTTAGAAAAAGAGGATAATGTGATAGTAACATACATAATAACATGACAATTGCTTGTGAAGTTGTGAAGCAACTACCCACTGGTAGCACTTCGATATAAAACAGTAATTAGTAAAAGTTATCGTAGTACCTTGAGATCTAGTAGGACATGAAAACAAATTATTGACTGGACTAGTTTACTATGACAACGTATTTCTCATTGGCACGCTGTAATTATACAAGCGTTACATTAGGATACATTAGGTAGTGAAAATATAGTTTTTTTGAATGTCTGATATGAGGAGTGGAATTCCACAGAGTGGTTGAGCGGAAGAGAATGAAGCGTTGGAATGCAGACGTTCTGTGGGATGGGGTGTGCAAATGAGAAATATGGGTTCCTTTCTTTGAACTGACTGCAGATCTGTACTGAAGCATATTTTAAATATTGGAAAGTTGAAAATTATCGATAATTTTGTAAAGGAATGTTTCAAGAAAATATTGTCTATGGAATGTAGGATAAAGCTAACTTCATGTGGAATAGAGTTGGGAAACATAGGAGCATCTCAGTTTGTCGTAGACAAGGGTAGCAAAGCTGTTCATGATTTACTTTAATCTGACAATAAACCAAACGACAATACCAAAGTGAGGGAATAAAAGGGAAGAAACTAAAATCTTACGTGTAGGCTGGGGTAGAAGGTTACGTGAAAAAATTTGTTTAATTGTTTGATGGGGCTCAATGCCTTAACCCAGTGCTGGTTATCCTACAGGTTATAAACCTATTCTAACCAAAGCAAAACAAAAAAAAATCGACTGGAATCAAAGCCAGTGCTGCATAGTTTTCTAAAATTCTAAACTTGTTGATACTTAATCCCGCTGTTTCCCCGATCTCATATTAGTTGCTGTGATATGACTGAAACAGGTTTGAAACGTTGCTGAACACGACATTGGTCTGTCGACAGAAGCGTCCGGTGTCTGATGAAATAAATAATGTTTTCTATATTTTCCCCGAAATTAAAATTTTTAAACTAACTTGTATTTGTTGGCCTACTGTTAATCGTTCTTTTTCATAACTATTAGTAAATAGTTGAGTTTAGGGTTAACGCAAAACCGATACACATCACGTTGTGGCTTTGTTTCTACCCGCTAAATAGATTAACAACTATGGGACATAGGACACTAATTATCATAACCTCCAAGCACACGGGCTCTTAGGTACAGTAACTTCATAGCGGAACTGATAAAGCCACTTCCTGTCCAGGCTACATATGTCTGCTGTTGTCCAGTTGGGTTTTCCAGTACATTGTTCTGGTATAGCACGTCCTGCTTCCGTTCTGCTTCTAGGCGACTCTCTCACGGTGTCTAGAAATGTTTTCTGTTCTCAATTCATTCGCATTGCCTGGCAAATTGTCTTCAGCAATCATCCCACTGCAAGACTGAATACATTGTATTAAAGATTTTTTTTTTTTAACTTTGTTATATTCGTAAATTCAATAGTAAATATCAGCTCGTGGACTATACTTCATTGATTATAATGATAAATGCAGGCTTGGAAGAGAAGCACCTAGACCGAACTTATTTTTATTACATTTATTCCATTAGCAAAGTCATTCTTCACCTTATTTTATGTTTCTATGTATATCGTTTTGGAAACGAATTAAGTTTCTCTTACGATGTTTGCTATCGGAATAAGGAAGTTTGAATGTAACATTTCGTTAGGAATCTGCACAGATAATTAGTAATTTAATAATTTGAACAATTAATTATTTCTTATTATTAGTCATAATAATTTTGCTTAAAAAACATTTATATTTTTACGATAATTACATTTACTATCATTTACATTATATTTAATATCATTTATATAATTTAACTATTATTTATTATTATTCACACTAGTATTGTTTATTTCGTCGAGTAGGTTTTTTTAGTTTCTCCTAATGTTTTATCTCATTTTCATTTTTAATTTGTTTTTAGATTCCTCCTTATTACTTATTGTGTCATATGAGATGGATGTGTATTCAGGCACGTGGCTATGTTATTATTAGCCTGGTTTGACTTTATGTAATTTATTTAAATAAAAAATCAAAAAAATTATAAAATCACTAACATAAACAGGGATAGATCATGATTATGCAATTTTTATTTTCTTAATGTGTTTCTTATACGTCAGTTAATTTAGATTACTTACGTCCAGATTGTATTAAATAAACATGGTATGCCTTAAATTTGATTAATTTATTGTCTGAGTAGAATTATATTTTATGTCAATAAAATAATTTTAGTCCTCTTTTTTGGAATGAGGTTGGAAGACTTTTTGATTTACTAGGATGACGTTTTAGTAGTAAATTACCCATCCCCACTACTGTTGGAGGGTTTCATCACTATTTTTCAAGACTCAGATTAATGTTTCTCGTATACTGACTCCAACTTTATCTCACATCAGTTTATCTATTATCCTAAAAAGTAGGAAAATTTTTGGTTAGACATTTTGCCGTATTTTTCTTGGTTGAAAACGTACGATGTTAAGTAATATTTTTATGCTGCTTAGATCTTCTTTCGATTAATTAATTTATACTAGTTTTTAGAATGTTTTTTTTTTTCTTTTTCATCCTGAACTTCTTTGAAGTATATGTTTTTGGTTGTATTCTTCCAAAGTAGTCAAATAGTTGTTTCAATAGCTTGACTTCCGCTAATCTTGATATGTGGCTGAAAAAGGCAATTCTCCTTTTTCTCGCATTGCGCCTGCTATTGACACACTGTTCGGATAGACCACTTCATTAGGCAACAATCTCCATTGTCCATCTACTTGGTGTTTCTTTTGCATGATCGTCCTAATGATTCTTCGGTTGCCATCTGCAGTCATATGTTGTTGATTTGGTGTTTAGATTGAACAGTGTTTCACTAGCATAAGTTGCTTCCGGTTTAACAACGGAATATTAGTTTTTGAGTTTGGCATTCATAGTGAGAGACTTCTTTTTGTAAGTTGACCAGGTGATTCGTTGTCTCGTTGTCTCAATTTGGTTGTTCTGCTTTCTATAGATACTTTCTCATTGGAGTTCCAGGTTATAATTTCCACAAGATATTTGAACTTATTTACAATACTAATTTGTTTTTTATTATTCATTTGAATCACTGTTGCTTCAGTCTTGAAAGAATTATATGTTGTATTTTTTTTATACAAAGTACCCTTTTAGCCATTTAATACTTACTGGTATTGGTTTACAATCCAGACCTCGATAGTTGTTCCGTTATTTGTCTTTTTATATATTTCTAATAGCATTTGTTATCAATCTTTGTCAGAGGTTAATAGAGTTAACTTAATACTAAATTAATCTTGTAATATTAATTAATATATCACACGGTAAATTTAAATAAAAAATAATATTCAGTATTTTTTTGTTTAATGGAGAGCTTCATTATGTACTCCAACTAGGGCAGGAAGGACGCTTTATCCTGCAAGTTACCAACCTATTCTAGCCGAGGAAGTTCAAGATAAATTTCGTGTGTCCGCCACTAAATAAATTTTAACCCGATCGATGGGATTCGTACCCACTAAGACGATATTTAGGTTTGTCTTTCAAAATTCAAAAATTTGATGGTAGTAGTTCAGGATCGAGAGATTGGATGGATGCTTCTATGGGAGGCTAAGGCTCGATACCGAGTTGTGCTAAATGAAGAGAATATAATAATATTTAAAGATGTAGGTAGTTGGGGTATGCAGTGATAGATACACAGTAATTAAATTTTTTTTTTTTTTTATATTGTTAATTTTTTATTGTTTTGTATCTATGACTACATACCTCAACTACCTACACCTTAAAATACTTTCCAGTCAACTAATACTCCTTCAATGTAAGAATATTTAGATTATCCCCTTAAATTTATCTAAACCCTTTCATCTCAAACAAAATATCCAATGACCAGCTATGAGTAGTTATATATTTATAAAAATAATTATCACATTTTCTTTGTGTTTTACATACTTTTATTGAGTGTGGAACAAAAAATACTTAAAACAAGAACAATTCTATTGGTGAATCGTTGAAATAGTAAATATGATTTTATTATAGCTAACAAGTATTTCAGATGAGTGTTTAATAATGGAGTCTATAATATTATAATTGTGATAAATTAGTATTAACTATCTACAGTTATCTTCTGTCGGCCGCCTTTGCGGGAGGAGCCTCCTACGGACTGAGTGTGGGAGAAACTGGTTGCTGCCTCACCAATCATGAGCATTATTAACCGATTTACACTCTAGACCATTATTTATATATTTCCTGGGAGGGAGAAATGCAAGAATATTTAGTGTTTACCGAGCATTTTAAAGTTGTTCCAATAATTTATATTACTGTTTTAAATTAAACTTTTCAAAACAATTATAAATAATTTATCGTCAATCCAACTTGGCGTTTAACTTCCCTTTTGGCTCTCTATTAGAATATTATAATTAACAATACACGTTACACATGTAGAATATTCTTCTTAAAGGTGTTGTTCTGAAGTTCTTTGTTTTTAATAATACAGAACGCTCTTCTCTTGCAATCTTTCACATTACCTTTCATCGCTCATTCTTGTTGTATTAAAATATTACTTAAGTTGGCGCTGTTTCTTGAACTGGAATGTCTCTAAGATTGTCCCCAATATCCTTCATATTTCTGTGACAATCTCAACTTGTTAACAATCAACTGTAGTACATTTTAAATGGACATTATTGTATAGCAGTTATTATTTTCATTTGTCTTGATACTAACTGGTGTATAAATCGTTTGTTCGTTTGTTGAATTGGCAATGCGGTCCTTATTCTTTCAACAGCTTGATCCACTCTCCTCAGCCCGTATAATACCGTTTCCAGCGGTGTTTTAGGTCTGCCTCGCACCCCCCGACCTCCGAAAGTTTCTTGTGTATTCTACTGGGATCTCCTCTTACCCCTACCTTCTTAATCGTCCTAACCGGATATATAATACAATGTCACCTTCTCCAAATAACTCTTCGAGTTCCTTATCTCTGTTATTCGCTGGGCACCTCCAACGCCGATGTTATTGTCCACGAGTCCCTGCAATTTTTAGCAATCGGCCTTACTAATGTTTCATACTTTAAAATCTTTGCCATTCTAGAGAGATTTTCGAAGGTTAGGGCCTTTTTTAAACACCATAAGTAGCGGTTTCGTTCATCAATTCTAACTTTATGTCGGATGCCGTCAAATTATTGATACTATCAAGCTACTGAGGTAACTGAGTTCTTGATAAAACTTTATTTGGAACTTTCCCAGTTGAATAATCGGCTTTCTCCGTAACTCTTTCCAGTCTTCATACACCCTGACTTGTTGAAATTCCCAAGTTCCTTAGCTGCTCCTAGGAAATCTTCTAGTGCACCTGATAAGGCTTGCATTATAAATACTCGGAATATGTCTTTAATAACATTTTACTTTTTTTATTCGTGCTTTATTTAATGATGGCTGTGTTCTATGCATTGGAAAATATTTTTTTTATAAAAACGATGAAGAATGTGTGAAAATGAAGACAATTAGAAGTATTCTAGAACCGAATTTGGACGTGTAATATACTGAGCATAGTTTTATATAAATTCAATAGCATAGAAGTGGCGCATCATACCTAATTAGATTGATCCTTCTGAAATTATCTAAATTTATTTATAAATATAACTTTTAAGCAGCCATCATAAACACCTACTTGCAATACATAATAACGTCCTCATATAGATCTGCCGCCGAAGCATCGCAATGGTTAAATCCTTCACTATATTTAAGCCTTATAAGGGTTTCGTTAAATGTCTCTAGATTGAATCATTATTCTTGCATACGTAACGAGACATACTTTTGATAATACTCATCCAAAAACCATCATACTATTTAAAACGCTTTATAATTACAGTAAATATGATGTCCATCTGCCTCATAGCGTGAGCCAGCTACCACGTCGGGGCTAATAATAGCCCAGAAAGTAGCCACTCGCATTTCTTTCCTTGTCATAGCAGACCTTGGTGTGATCACGATCCTATGAGCGGTCCTCTTCCGCATCTGTCTCCTTCTCAGCCACTCGACTTGCACTCTCTCCTCAGATATTCTCTTTGAGCTCAGTCATTTGAGGTACATATGAAACGGCAGTAGTAAAATAAATCTTTGTCAAAACAATATATAATCGTTTAAGATTGATTGAATCACTATAATATTTGAACAAACCAAGCTTTAGCACAACTTCCTGATGAAACTTTCTTATTATTAAGCCCAATAGCCCATCCTTCTATTGCATATTCGATTTTGGGATGCCGTTTTTGAAGAATCTACAATGACTGAGATTTTCAGTTTGACTCCTAGCTTTATTCTTTCAAAGTATCAATGTATATGGCTTAACAACTACAAATTTACGGAGGTGTCTAAGAGACGTAGGGTCCAGAAGATAGATAACATGCTTATGATTTATGCTGAATACCCCACCACGTATCTGATGTATATATATATATTTATATTTACTAACATTTATTGAATTTCTTTTACATAATTTTAACATTTAAACAAAATGTGGCTTTACTCTTCATTAACTTAATAAACTCTTAATTATGGATCACCAATACATCTAGAATCCGTATTGGAACATCACTGAATACTGATTTCATTTTTTATTTATTATTGAGCGCTACAGACCTAGTTGGACGTTCGCTTCACAAAGTACAGACAGCCAATTCCTGCATATCTTTCGCTTTCCTCCTCCAACAATTCTCTCCCAGTCTTCGCAGGTCATCCTGGAAGTTGTCCAGCCACCTCAGCCTTGGTCTTCCTCTCAATCTTTTTCCTGCCGTTCATCATCTTTTTTGGAAGTCTTTCTTCCGTCATCCTTTGCACATGACGGAGCCACCTTAATCTGCCTACTTTGACTATATAAATGATGTTGGGTTCACTGAACAATTGTTCCAGCTCCAGGTTGGTGCTGATGCTCCAATTTCCGTTGTTATTTACCGGACCGAAGATTTTTCTGAGGACCTTTCTATCCCAAATCCTCAGCAACCTCTCGTTCTCTTGAGTCAGCACCCAATACACGCTTCCATAAGTCACAACTGGCCTTATTACAGTTTTGTAGATAGCAATTTTGGCAGATCGAGGCACTCGAAACATCATAAATTTATTTGGGGCAAAAAGGCATTAGCTGCCAACCGCTATTCTTGCTTTGATCTCCAATTTCATATAATTTATTTCTGTTATTAGAGACCCTAAGTACATAAACGTTTTGCAGCGCCTAAATGTATGCCCATATCTAAATGTACTTTTTATCTCCATTTCCTTGTAGGCCTGATTTCATTATACTTGATCGATATGATTTAAGTCCAATCTCGGTAACGCATTGCTAAGTAATCTATACAACTGTTGAACATTTTATATATTTTTCTCTGTGCATACTTGGTGCTTGCCACCAACGTATTGTTTTAACAACACATACATTAGAGTGCGATTTTAATATTCCTAAATATTTAATTAACTCAATTCTTTTTCTGAAGTTTCTGTTAACACACTGTTTAACACTAGGTTCAAGAAGAATATATGAGTAATAGATGGAAACTCAATCATGCAACACACAACATATAGATAAAAATAACTTTCATCATAGGATGACATTTTCTCATCCCTAAACCGTCCACGGGAGAGGGTAGTGGGAGGGGAAAAAAGTATGTCATTTGCGGCGTACTATTGTTTTTTTTAATCAAGATTTTATTTTATAATTCATAGTTTTTTACATAATATCTTTTGCCATAATCGTGTTTTTATATTTTTATGTAGTAGATAGTTATACTAAAGAAACATTATCCAGATTACTAAAGATATAAAATATTAGGCTGTTCGATGGATTAGAGGAAAAACCATTAGACCATAAACATTATTGAATTTTTTTTTCAAAGCAATTATCTGTGAACAGAGTTGCGTTGGGAATCCTTTTAGATCGCGGATGAGAAGGGTTAGGTTCCCAGATCGGCTTTGGTTGAGAGAGCGCGGATTTGATGGGCAAGGTGGCACTACAGTTGACTGGCAACCAATCAGTCATGGAAACAGTTGACCGGATCATGTGCACCGATCTAGGGAAGTTCATCCCACCACAGGCCGTTAACAGTATATCCTGTCTTCACTGGTTCTACATCAAGTATCTCTCAACTCAGGTTGTTTTTATAAGTAATCATTTCAAACTTGGTGATGGGGTGGTTTTATTCATATAGATTTAGGTCCAAATATAATGGGCTATTTATACATAGCCTGCTAGTCTTGGCATAACTATGATTTTATTATTCGAATAATAAAATTATTTATTATTTTTATTCATACGTTCATCAATATATTCCTTAAGCGACTAAATGTCATAAGTCAATTTTCCCAATTTACATATAAAACTGATTTGTACTGAAAAAATACCAAAAAAAAAAAACCGGGTTTATTGCTTTAATTGAAACGAGAAAAAATGAGGAACTTACGAGTACATCCATTTTATCGATGATCACACGGAATACTGCGGGAGTTGAAGCATGTAGACAGAGGATTCCATCTGTGGCATATGGACAAAACTGAAGTTGCCTTCCGTTTTTTTTTGTTTTTTTTGTTTTTTAATAGAAAAAATATAATAGAAGAACGGAAATAGATATTTCACTTAAAGGATGAGATCCTACAACTGATGTTGGAAACAAGTTACACATAGAATGTGGCTGCTTAAGCGTCGATATATTTGTATTATTTTAAATAATGTTCCTTTTTCTGCCCATTCTCTCTGCGAGTATTGCTATGGTTTGTTCAACTTTCAAACAAACCTTTCTCGGTCAAAATCTTATTATTCTCTAATTACCTTTACTCTGGGTAAATGAATAAATGGGTAAGTGGTTCGCACAAACATTCACAGAATGTTTGTGTGAAATATCTCTAAACAAACAGACTAATTACGACTTTATACAGGAGTTTGTAAAGCGAAAATAACATACCTCGCACAAATCAAAACGTGTTTTTAGAGACCCTTTTCACTTTTAAAACACAATAGTATCTACATATTTAGAAGCTGTCAAAGCAGCTGTTCCTAGATTTTGAGCTATGTTCCTCTCAATGACATAGAGATCAATTTAAATAAAATAATAATAATTAAACTATGAAGTTTTGAATTTAGGTATACGATGAATTTAAATCTTTTGGCTTTTTAATACCCTGATCCTCCATTTAATTATTTTCACTTCGACTAGTTTATAATCACAATTTAATCTTAAATTTATTAAGCGTGATTAACCGGACAAAGAGAGGGATCAAGGTGCTAACTTAACGGAAGGCAAATATCCGCTCATTTGGTATTTCTAGGGCGAGGCCGGTGGCGACGTGAAAGGACTGCACCTACAGGATGTAAGCGTCTCATCTAAATCCTAGCATATTTCCCAGTTCCCCTCTTTCTTATAATAACGCTATTAATTATTTTTTTAAATACCCAGGATAGCAGATTTAATAATTTTATTTTTAAAAAATACTTTCAAATTATCTGACAAAAATAGATATCAGATTTAGAAAACATCAGATCATAATTAATCATTTTAATAGCAGATGTAGTAACATGGTACATATACTGGTATTTCTTTTTTTTCTTTTTTTTTTTATTAGATGATATAATTTTTGTTTGAATGATATGATTTGTATCATTTCAGTCGTTTGTTAATTTTGACATGAATATGTGTTTTGGTTAGGGGTCTATACTTTCTTAGCGTAACGTTTTTTCACAATCATTTTGACACGCTCTAGCTCTATCTCTGTTGGTGTAGTTCAGATCGAAAAATTGCCGATAATTATCTGATAAGAAATTTAATGCAAAATATTATTTTGTTGTTTAACATTTTTCGCTAGGACATATTTGATTTGTAAAAAGTCACTTTTTGACTACATTCGTCAAGTGTTAAGGCTATTTTACACGCTGGATCAAACATTTGACGACAGTTCCCTCATCAGAAATATAATGGATAATATTTTGTTATATAACATTTGTCGCTAGGACTGTTTAGCAGTTATATTGGTTTGAATAAAAAATGCCACGTTCAACGATTTTTTCAATCTCAAACGTGTAACATTTTTTCATCCACAAAAGTTTAACACTTTGACACGCTCTAGCTCTGTTAGTGTTGCTCGAATCGAAAATGTGACGACAGTTTCCTTTTCAGAAATTTACTGGGTGCAATTTTATGTTGTAACTTCGCATGAGCTCCCTCATCATCAACGTTAGGTCTTCTTTATCCTGGGCCATGACCACCTGATCGTTCACGAAGAAGATTGTATACAAAAAATCCTCTTCAATAAGAATGCCCATCCTTTTACATTCCTTAAACCACTGCTCCATCACTACATCAGGGATAAACATCATCCCTGTTTTAAACCTCTCGAGGATTCAAAAGCAGCTGACAAGTTTTTGCCTTGTTTAATTTTGTACATACTTTTTCTGTACATAATCTGGATTGCCCCTATAAGGCAATGCCTCGTTCCTGCCGAGCTCTCCACATTTCTTTCCTAGGAACATGGTCATATGCTTTTTCCAAATCTATAAATGCTAAATGTAGTTCTTGCTGTCTTTTCTTACATTTTTCTATTAGTTGTCTCATTATAAATATATTATTTTAGTTGTCTCATTGACAGAACATGTTATAAAGAAGAAGTTAATATGATATCTTGTACGTGGGATGCCTCCAATGCAGGATTTACCAGCTGTGAAACCACAGTGTTCATTTGAAACTCCTATTTCTCTTAAATTTGTTTAGTTTGATTAATCATTGTTGTTAATTTAATTTAATTAATTTGATCCTTTTAATCCTAAAATATAAATTGGGAAAGCAGTAGGTTATAGATAGATGCATGAACTATCTAATGTTTTTTCAGTCAGGGAGAAATTGATTTTTGGAGAAGAACATCAAATCAAAAGATGATCGTAAAACGATCAGTCATCGTCCTTCTCCTCACAAGTGTGGTTCGGTGGCCGGAAGAAGACCTGCAACGCAGGTCGAAACGTTGGCACGTATTAAAGATTTCCTTCTTAAACGTGGTCTTACTTTATCTGCATCCCTGATTATATTCTTCTCCATTCATCATACCAGTCAACCACACTTTTATCATTAGAAATTGTTTTTTTTTATTTTATTTTATTTTTTTATTGACTTTGTAGATTTATATCAGGGATAAAAATATTTATTTATTTTATATAAGTATAGTATGTCATGGATTTCGAAATAAAATTCTACCACTTTAACTTCAACTGTACATCTACCAGTCCGTAGTGGCATATTTGTGAGTGATGTTCATATTCTTGCCAGTTAATGGGCAAATAACCTTGGTCAGAAACATGTTCATGTTTAATTCTCAGTTAACTATATATTATTGCAAATCAAACATTGTTTTCATGATTGTTCCTTTGCTAATTTTAAGTACCTAGAGATCGTTTCCCATTTTCGGTGTTATTGCCTCTTGTGTACTACCACAAAGCTCAATAGAATTACGTGTAAACCGATAAACGTAAAATACTATTAAATAGTTTTTGGAAATCCACTAGACTTTAATGATACCAGAGATTAATTATTTGGGCCCCTGCTCCTTTTTCTGTTGAATTAAACTTGCTATTCCCTTTAACCTACGAATGAAAATTTGTAGTTCCTTACTTAAAATTTAACTTAGTAAGATGACCGGATTGCTGGCTTGGATAAGCCTGATATCTTGAAATAGCCGCGTGAGTACTACCGCTACCGAGAATATCAATGGGGGAGGTAGGGGGAATATTGAATGGTGAGGCGAATAGTTGGCCGGCTGGACGTGGCATAATTATTTCATTCTGTGATGGCACGCAACGCCCTTGGCTGTTTTCGGCACCCTTTGAGGTCCCACGAAACGGAACGGTCAGCTGTTAAATATTTATTCATTGTTCTCTTCAATAAATCAATCTATAGATTGACAAGAACTACTCGCCAAGTTAGTGATTGACACAAAGTTAATTTGCATATTATGGTGTGCTTATAATTTTCTGTATTTCTATTGCTCCACTAAACTTGTGAGGCATTGATCTTAGTGGTCTCATATAGATTAATTTACAATAAAAAATAAAATTAACCAGCTCTGTATTTGTGGTTTAGTATAGTGGTTTGAGGTAACACGTTCAGTGCATACCAATTCATCGTCACAATGTCTCACGCCCCACTGATATATAATTATGGGTTCAAGTAATCTCTAGGAGCGTCTGTGAAATACTGATCCCACCTCGATAAAATATACAATTTTCCAGGAGATAAATTAGAATGTCAAATCTGAACCCACCTCCCAACTAAATCACCAGTCTATTTATTTTTGTAATAATTATTTTCTTGCCACTAAAACAAAATCAGTAAAAAAAAGCCAACTGAAACATGCTTGCTCTACCAAATACAATATTAAACTTGCAGCCCTTATAAATCATTAAATCGATCATATCCTGAAACGAGTATCCTTCTATTCCATAGCTACTGAAATGTTAAGAATTGAGGCCAAAAATGGGTAAAAACCTAATATCGTATAAAGGAGTCGTGCTATGCAAGCGATTTAGAAATTACATGTTTCATGAGGTTCTAAATTGAATAAAACCATTATCAGCTTCATTGGATCATCAGAAAAGTTCAAAATTTAAGGGTGAAAATCAAAAATGAAAAAATGTTCGATTGTTCTGTATGTTTTAAAGGTGCTAAATCAAAGGATACAGGACACTGCCCGATCTAATGATTTTTGACGGCCGGTGGTTATTTAGCTATTTTTACCCTTTTGAAACTTGATTAAATTGTTTCGGTTTTTAAAGAAAACACCCTTCCACCGCCAATACTTTCTTCTACAGGACACTGAAGTCGTTTATTTATTAATTAATATATTTATGAATTAGTTTATACTTGGGTTGGGCGATAGTCGATAGTTACTATCGATATATAGATAGGTTATGCCTATCGATGTTCACTATCGATAGTGTCGGCTATCGACAGATCTCTTTTACTACCTCAAGTTTTGAAACTTTCGGAATTATGCTGATCTGTCTCAGTCCAGTGACGAGTTCTTTTGAAATTGAATTCGGAATTCCTAGAGCTCAAGGGTTCACTCAAAGATTAAGCCAAAGGAAAGCAGAAATGCTAGTTTTTCTTTCGGGAAATGTGGCTCAAGGAGCACACTTGACTCTTGAAATTAACTATTTCGTTATTTTTCTTTTCTTAAGATTTGATTTGTTCATTATTATTGTAACCATGTAAATTGTAAATACTTCAATCTGCATCCGACAGTCTGCATCCGAAATTTTAAGTTTCTTTACTTCCTCTCTCATTTGCTTCGTATATCCTCCCATACTTTTGTTGCACCTAAAAGATTTCCAGGTAGTTATCAGTGCTGACAAAAAGCCTTCAAATGCTCACTGAGGACGTTACAATACTCCTACCACTAAAGAAGTTGCTGTCTTGATTGTTGGCCAGGTGTTTGAAAAGCGAGACATTGTTCTCCACAGCAGGAACAAAAAACTGATAAAAATCAGTGAGTTCTATCAAGCGTTTGATTCTCTTCAGTATCGTCCCAGGTTCTGCCATTGAGAGGATGGGTATAGTATTAACATCCCAAACACCAATACACCACTTAGGAAAACTGTGTCTGCAGCTGATTATTACGCCTATATGTTGATGGAGCGAGGAGGTAAAGAACCATATTTACTTCAATTTCGTAATCTTCTCAACCAATTTATGCTTGATAGGTACGCCAAAATAGAAACAAAAAGACTAAACTTTATTCGAAAAAAGTTGAGACTATATTCACTTAAAGTATGCCCCATTAGAAAAGCTGATGGTCTGGTATCAGAGACTGTTAAAATAATATAAAATTAACTTTTGCAAATTGTCAAATTTACTTATTGAAATTATTCTAAGAATGGAATTCTTTAGAATTATTTAAGTAATAATAATTTTCAACGTTAAGCATAACTTTTATTAATTTAAGTCGTCTTTAATCTTTTTAAAATTTTTTATTGAATACCTTTAGAAAAAAAGGAAGCAACTATCGAAAAACTATCGATAGCAATCGATAGTTCTCAACCGATAGTATCGGCCTATCGATAGTGCTAACTATCGACTATCGCCCCTAGTTTGTACTGTCTACAGATACTATGATGTTCAATAGCTTATATTTCCAAAAAATATGAAATAATCAAATTTGCTTCTCTCAAAAGTGAACTGTTTAATTCTCTATTTGGTTAACTAGTTTTAGTAGTTTTTAGTCATGGTGGCTGAAGTTAGGTTTTAAATCACTATAATATAGTATAAATGAAACCAAAGTCAATTAGTATAATTAGATTCTTAAATTTATTCTTACATTTTAATTTATTACTACTCAATTACAATTACAGTCCATTGCTTACATCATGTTCAAGACCTAAGCAGACCCGCTACAACACCCACACAACACATTGAATAGTAACTACCCTACGCCCAACCACACGAACCACAGATGCGCCCACTGATGCCAACACTAAACGATCCAGTAAGAGTTGAAAGAACTAGGAAGTGTGAGCGGAGGCAGCTTGCGTATCAGAGCGGGTATCCTCTCTCTAATTGCTCTGGATCGCTCTTCTGGAACTTGGCGTCGGGGTAATGAGAGATCTGTCTTCTCCCCTCTGGCTAGCTCTTCCCTCGGGAAATCAGGAGGAGTACGTCTCGTCTTTTAGCAATAGGGCCATTAGTCCCTCCTATTATGGTCCTGGTAAATTTATTACTAACTAATAAGAACTGATACTGAATGTTACCTCTTCAACAATAACAATTATTTTTATATGAACAATTTATAATAACTTAAAAACGTAGATTGATATTGAGAATTGAAATACGACTAATAATAATTGCTTCATGCATTTTTTTTTTCATATCGTTTGCCTAATTCTATATGAAATACTGTATAATGATAATGTTCTCGGAGAATGCATAAAAGAAAGCTAACTTCATTGAAAAATAAACGGTTTCAAATTTCACCTCTTTGTGGTATGAGGCTATCAAAAATTTCAAATCTCCTTTAACCTTCCAATTCTTCTCATATCCAATCTTTACAATCCAAAATCCTTCGAAAATTCTCAATACTCCTAATTATGTCAAAACAAACTTATCCATAAAGATCTTAACGTTCCGTATGTTGCTGAATAGGCCTAAATCAGATACCTGGGCCATTTTCAAATAAAATGGCTATTTGCTGTCCCAGCACTTCGAATGGCTGTAAAATAAAAATTACATCCAATATTTCACTGTTGTGGATTTTATCTTGTCGAGTTCATTTGTTTAAATTAATGTAAGCCTTGGAATTTCAATTTTAAATATTTGATAAAGAAAAAAAAATAAATTCCACAGGGCAAGTTGCCATCTTCTAACCTTCACAAAAAGTATAGAATTTTGTTTCCATTTTAATTCTCTCTGTCATTTCTTGTTCAATTATGAGTATATTAAATCAAAATAGTACTTTTTTTTGAAAATATGAAATTTTGGGGGCTTGAGAAAAGATTTTCTTTGTGTCCGAGAATTTCCGTATTTATTCCTTCGATGTACGTAACCGGGTGTAGAAGAGTCGGTTCTGGAGCTTGGGGAGTCGGGATAGGGTCTTAACACCTTCCAAACTATGTGTTGTAACCATTCGCAACCAAGGGCACAGGTCGCTGTATTAGCCGAAGTAAGACAACGTTGATCCTCAAAATATAGTGAGTTCCTTAACTCTTTTTGACATACGTTATTATGTCATAAAACATAGTGAGTGCCTTAATTCTTTTTGACATACGTTATTATTATTGTTTTCTCCCATTGAATTCACAACTTCCATTTTGAGTTTTTACAGTTTGTAGTTGTCAACATTACGAATGTTTCAAACCCATTATATTTGAAAAAAAAATTGTAGTTAAATAATCTTTTTCTAATTAAAATTATTAAAATTTGACATACGTTACTGTTGACATACGTTACCATTACGGTAACGTATGTTAAACGTTTGGTAACGCATGATAAATTTGTGGTCCCATTAGTTAAATTTATGGTAAAAACAAAACAAAATTATGCAATAAAAGCCTTTTTTTTTCTTCTTATACACACACACACACACACACACTATATATATATATATAATTAAAATCAGATACTAGCATTTTGTAGTGTTGTTGAAGTCGTTTAGACTAAAAGCCATTTTCATTCTGAATCATTAATTAATATGGCTGTTACAGGGGCTCACACCTACAAAAAATTATAATAAAAATTGATTTAAAATTGTTTTTTTTTTTTTCATGTTTTATTTCATAATGTTTCTCTTAGTCACCAGTAAGTGTGAACATATTTTTGACATACGTTACCAACAGTTAATAATAAATTAATTAATTAATAACAATATCTTGGTAATGAAGGATTATTGAAAGCATCTAAACATTCTTAACGGATTTTAATAACGTTTGGGGAGTGAGAAATAATAAAATCCATGAAGATTTTAATAATGTGAAAAAAAAATTTTGGTAACGTCCCTTAATTTTTTAAAATTAAATATACTTTAATTTCTAGAAAAAAATACTTTCATTTCTCACATAAAATTTATTACTATTGTTCTTCCTGGGAAATCACTTCAAATTAGCAACATGAAGAATTCTTAACCAAAACCAGAATAACAATCATAATTCTGAAAAGGTACAAACTCGGTAACTTACTTCAAATCATTAAACTTTTTTTTTCTCTTAAAATTCAGCTACAAATCAAGGAAGCGGAAATTTGACGAACCGACTCAGACATATATTCTCAAGTAGTGTGGCAACATCCTAGTATGCCCATGAATAAGTAACTTTTTTTTAGGATGTTTGAGTTTTATGGAAAGCTGAGTTGCCATTTTATTTGAAAATTACCCACCTATCGTTTCATAGCATACCCTCTGTTCACCCGAATCTATTAGTCTCCTAACTTGCTTTACACTCAATGCCAGATGATACTCCGAGGCGTCTGAAAAGGATATGGTCAAGAGACCTTCTAATGTAGAACTTTTATTAAAGTGCTTATACTTCTTTACATTTTCAATCATTTTCCTCAAATTTACATGTCATATACTGTATATAGTTGTAAATATCAATAAATAGTTAAAAAGAGAAGAAAAAAAAGAAGACTTCTTTAAAGTTTTTAGAAAACAAGAGTGTTCAAAGATGAACTTAATATTTTTTTTCTTGGATATGTTGTCTGCTATCGTTCTGGATTTATCTTTATTTGCAGAAAAATGTGGTGATTGTGATTCGCAAATTTAAATTTGCCATATATCCACTAAATATCCATATGGGTTCGCCTCTCCGTCAACATTTTACCACCAGGGGAAGGCAGAATTTGTAGTTTTACGGTGCTACGTTTCTGATCATTTCAGAGTCATTATAAAAATTTTGAATTGAATGAATACATATAATTTAATCAATCAACATAAACAACAAAACATAATCAACATAAAAGGGGATGTCGGCTGACCCATGTACGTCAGATCCCGCCCCAACAAGGTGACCTCTTAGTTTTTTCATAATACCCCGAGCCGCGGGCACGATCGACTGGGTTAATTCCAGGCACTGGACATCTGCTACAGCAGGGATTAGCCGTGACCGTTCGATCAGCCAGTTTTGTGGAAACTGCGTATTGTTGGCAGCTGGTTGATCACCTGCCCCAGCATCTGGTCCCTCTCTCCCGGTCTATTTCAGCGCTAGTCTGCAGCCTGTCTGTCAGCTCCAGGCTACTCAATGACAAACCATTGTTATTTTTGATATAGGTAAAACATCCAAAATCGTTGGTCATTTTAGGGTAAGGTGGGGATATGAACGGAAAAAATGAGTTGTAAAGAGGCTTATCAATTATTATTGATATCATTTTAAAGATGTTATGAACTTAGCTAAAGACAGTAACTAGATGATGATGATGGTTTATGGTAAATAAAAAGTGAACAATATCTGCAATTTTTCGTACGGGCCGAAACGGTTTATTTTTATCATATTATTATTATTATCTATATATACAGTGTGGTAGTCCTTAAAGTAGGAACAAAATCTCATCAATTAATTTGGACCATCCATGCGGCGCCACATTGGTTCAAGAGCGGGAAAAATAGCAATTGTGAAGTTGCAACATATTTTATCTTTTACATCGTAATTTACAACTTAGGTAGCTGTAGTAACGTAGTCCATAAGAATTACCAGGAAAAAAAATTCACTTACTAGCAAAAATACATCACGAATGTTGAAAAATCAGGATTTTACTTTTTTCGGATTTACTACTTAAACCTCAGTTTTAATCCTCATGATCAATAATGGTAACATTAATTTCGATTGTGATTGTTTCTTCATACCTATAGGATACATATTATACCGAAAATAAAATAAAATTGATCCATTAAAATTAAAAATTATCTTAAATAATAATAAAAATAAATTACAAAATGCAAATTAAAGGATATACTTTTATCGGCGGCTTCCGGTGGGCTTAAAATTGTATATACTATATGTCAACTATATATGGGTAATTTTCAAATAAAATGGCACTTTAGCTTTTCAGAAAACCCATTTTTCCTTGAAAAAAAAAGGTTAGTTATTTATGTTCTGTGGCATACTAGGATGTTACCACACTACTTGAGAATATATACCTGAGTTGGTTCGTCAAATTTCGCTTCCTTGATTTTTAACTAATTGTTAACAGAAAAAAAACCTACAGAGCTGCCGCTAGGCTTATATTAACATGCTCTAGCTCTATTGGAGTAGCTCAGATCGAAAATTTGTCGGTGATGTTCTGATAAGAAATTTAATGATAAATATTTTTTTGTTATATAACATTAGTCGCTAGGACATATCTCTGTAACGGTTTGAATGTAAAAAGTCACTAGTTGACTACATTTTTTGAGTATTGGGGCTCTTAAGTTTTCCTATTAGAAACTTAATGGAGAATATGTTTTGTTTTATAGCATTTGTTGCTTGAACCAACTGTTTAGATTTGAATGAAAAAAAGTCAGGTTTAAAATCCCTATCTTCTCTCAACTTTGATTTATTTCAAATAATCATTGATTGTTAATTTAATTTAATTATTTATTTAAGTAACCTGATCCTTTTAATTCTAAAATTGTAAATTGGGAAAAGCAGTAGATTATAGATAGACATATCCATGACCTATAGTTTTTTTTCCAATCAAAATAACTAACAACTCATCTCTGAATGATATATTGTATTTTAGTAGATTTGGTTTTTATTATTTAGCTCTCATATGGATTATTGTTTCTAATAAAACATTATTTTGGCGTCGGTATCGAGTATCGAAACTTCACAAAAATGACTCAAAGTTATTTAAGAGAATGTGTGTTACGGATTGATTCCTGAAATGAGAGTCCTCTCTCATGTACTCAGTTAACCAAGTTCGCTAACGGAGCTTCCTATTTAGTGGAGTGTTCTGGGAACCCTTGGGGCAGTGCCGAGTAAGCATCAAAGAGATTGCTTATCGAGCCAAATAGGTGACCTGCCACCGCACAATGGCAACTATGGTTTTGGTGATTATCTTGAGGTCATTTGACTTACTGTCAGATTCTTTCCTGTTTATATGTTAAGAATTTCTGTAAATAGAGCTTTACGAACTCAAATAACTTTGGCTGTACAGACAGATAAAATCTAGATGTTGCTAAGTGGCTACGGTCTTTAATAATAATCGATTTTCAGAAGCGGCATAACTAGAACTCTTTCTATAATTAAAAAAAAACTTTGCTAATCATAACACAAATAATTTTCTTGTTATTCACGAGTTTCCATGTATTTCCAAAAAAAGAATCTGTGTAAAAAACCTTCAATGGGGCAACTGAGATCCCTGGATTCATTGATGTTATTGTTTCCATCAAGTCCAAAATTTTAGAATTTTTCTTTGTCATAGGTAAGTAAAGAAATAGTTTAGTAAAGAAACAATAGTTTCTTTATGTAACTATACTATAACTAAGTACCCTTTATCTAAATGGTAGAATTTGAATTTTTACTGGCTAGGAGTTCCAATATCTTAAATTATAATGGTATTTTACGAATAGTCCAGTCAATGAGTGATGAAATGAGGCGTGTAGAATGCATGGAATAGGCGATAATTTTTTACTTCATAGATTCGTTAGGAATAGTTGGAAGGTAAACATACTAAAAGTCCCCGCCACTGGACGGTGAGCTAACGGTGGGGGGAGGGGAGAAGTTCCATTTTTTTGGTTTATCGATAATATCTCGAAAACAGTTTTGTTTCAAATAGATATAAAAGCTAATTAAATTTACTATAAAATTTATTATATATGAATTTGTCGTAATTCTAACCGTTTACGAGATATACGTTATTGGAAATCGGTGATCTTCGGGAAAAAACAAATGTCACCTCAATGGCGAACTCTTGCTTCTATTACTTTCCACAACCGTTTCTCAGAAAAACTGACGGAATCAAAATTTCATATATACATTTCTGGTATTTGCTTCAACTGTTTTACAAAAAGTAAGGTAAACATTTTTCTTATTTCATAAATTGTCGATTTTTAATAACGTATATCTCGAAAACCGTTGGATTTCTACGCATACGTATATAATTAATTTCATAGGAAATTAATTGTGCTTTAATTTTGATCTGCAATATATTTTTCTAGAGTCCACCGTTTTTGAGATATAATCGAAAAACAAAATTGGGACCTTCTTCCATCCCCCAACTTTAGCCCACCCCCCAGGGGCGGGGACTTTTAGTATGTTTACCTTCTAACTACTCCTAACGAAGCTGTGGAGTCAAAAATTATCGCATGGTTCATGCACTCTACACCCCTCATTTCAGCACTCTTTATCTGGGGTCGCACTTCTCTGTGAAAACAGGTTTGTTGGTACTCATTCCGAAACTAATTGTTCGATCCAAAATTTCTATTTTTTATCTGAATGCTCCTTAAATTTACAATAACAACCTATATATGAAATTTTGATCAAGTCCCATTAAATACCCCCATACCAGCACGTTAAAAACCGCTTACTGTTTTTAAATCCTAGTTTTTTTGGCATAGTTTTCACCATAACTCCAAAACTATTTGTCAGATCTGAAATTTATTTTTTTCAACTAAATTCTGATGAAATTTACTATCAGTCCCTATATATGAAATTTTTATTATGTCACGTAATACACCCAAACCTGAACGCTAAATATGTATGTTTTGGCAAAGTATGACGATATTCACAAATTCAGTGGGCTGGTTTGAGTGTCAAACGTGACATAATCAAAATTTCATATATAAGTTCTTATAGTTGATTTTTTTTTTTTACTACTAGTGGATTTATCCCATTTTGAAAGTCGACGCCTTATATATAGTTATTGATAATAATAAGCTACCATGTGTTTTAAAATATGTGTTGTGCTCAATTTCTACTATCCCTGAGTTTTCAACAAATTTCTTTATTCTGTTAAATTGTTATCATAAAAAAATTATCTTATCTGATTTTAATATATGTGAGTGTGTGCTGTAGGAATATTGTTCCCCGAGCTACCGTTGTGTATTACTGTTTTACCTTGCTGCAACCCACGCAGCGCACATTTCCTCCTACATAGGCCGAGAACTCCGATTTTGTAGAGCTTGGATCCGTTAGGTTACTTAGTAGATAGGTTCAGTGGTGGGAGTATTGCAAAGTTTTTATACTATACTATGTGGTATATGTTTATGTGAATGGCTATCTATTTTGAAGACCTGTTATATACACCTAATCTAGAAGACCTATTGGGACAACAATTGACGGATATGATTGGGTGAATCACACATTTGAAGTAGTTTTTGTTGACCTCTGCAACGACGTAGGTCGTCTGTCACGGTCGGCAGCTCCGAAGATCAGTAAAAAAAGCTCTCTAGATGTTGAGCGGCGTTACAAACCTCCCAAGGCTCGGAGGATTAGGAAGGAACGGCCTGAGATATAATTGTTAGTGCGCTGCCTCTCCGCCGAGGTATCGATTAATTTTACCTTTACTGGAATCCAGGTCACGTAAAAAACTAATAATCCGACCTAGAACTAAATGGTGGGTAATGCCTTAAGGGTTGCTTTGAAGGCGGTAATAAGTGAGCATTTGAAGGGTTGCTTACCTAGAGCAGGGTTTCCAGGCTTTTTTCCGCTACTAATGACAGTGGCGGCTGCGTTAGTTGGGGGTTAATTGCTCCCCCTCCCGATGGTTAAGCGGCCACTAAATTGGAGCGCTGGCTTCAATTTCATGGATGTCTGGATACCGGCATTCTTTACCCAACCGCAGCTCTTGTTTCTTCCGCAATCTACCAATGCTACCTCATCAGATCCTTTATACTGTAAATTCTTGATTCATTTTGGTATTATTGTTCACTTATTGCTTTCATTGTCGAACGCATCCATTCAATTCAAACCCCGTCTCCTTTAAATAAACATAAGTACCTTTATACCCAGAATACATGTAAATATTAAAAAAATAATAATAATTGTATATATCTTTTACTTACTGTTATTTTCTATGAATGAATGAATGAAAATAAATTTTATTGCTCTGCACAAGTAATAATAATTTTGAAAATAAAACTAATGAGCTATCGAAATTAAATATTAAGGACAAACGAAGAATTTTAAATGAAGTTGAAAGAATTTATTTTATGTTAGAAACAAAGAATGGTGCCTTTTTTTAATGAAGTTTGATATCACGGTAAGTATTTATATAAAATGAGCATTAGTTTACATCCAACAATACCCATATCTGTTTATATCCTCTGTTCCTTAAGAGTATGTCTATGTTGGAGCTGCTATGGGGGATTAAGTGAGAGCAGGAATTAGACCAAAGATTTAATATAAAATATGGAAATGTTAATTATTTTTTTTTAACTAGTGATTGTGTGATCATAATAAGAAATATTTTTATCAGCTACAAAATATAATTTCTATAAGAAGAAGATGATAAGGGAGGCAGGCAAAATGAGACAACACGTCCAAGTAAAACCTATAATTGTGTGCCCACGTTTAGACCTGCCTTGGAGGTCTTCTTTAAGGCCTCCGAACCACGCAGGAGAGGAGACGAATGATGACTCGTTAAACGTTGGCACACAATTATAATTTTTACTTGGACGTGTTGTTTCTTTTTGACTGCATCCCTGATCATCTTCTTTTTTTCTTCAGTCAACTATATTTTGCTCAAAATATAATTTAATTGGTGTCAGACGGAAAGAAGATGCAGCTCGCTCTATTAATTCTGTATGGTATATATTTTGGGAATTCAATCATCTTAAAAAATTTTAACACTGTTTAAGGCCGATAAAACTTACAATATATACACATACATACACAAGAATGCCAATGGGCGGTAACTCAGTGAGTGGACTTCTCTAATTAAAATTAATTAACTGTGGTTTTTAAAATGTAATTTTCAATGTCATTCATATATTAATTCTAAACCTACCGACGTTTCATGTATATATATTTCTACCACAAATTCTCAGTAAAAAAAAACAGTAATTAGAGAGAAGTGGATATTGAATAAACGCATTTGATATATTTTTTAATGAAAATAGTAAAAAAAAAAAAAAACACTCCTGCCAAAAAATCCGATAAGTGTCATTTGAACCGTCATGATAGGTTTAGTTTTAAGGAACAAAAGTTACAGGTACTGACAGTGATACTAAACGACGTTTTTTTTTTAATTTTTTTTTTCCATTTAATTATTCTATTGTTATTAGAATAGTAGGTGTTATCGCCCAGGGAATAACGCAGTTGGCCTCCTAATAATGAATGAAAAATAACATTAATTCTGGGACACCTTGTTCCGTAAGAATAACATAATAGTACAATGGAAATATGTTATTGTCTGGCTGCGTGCATATCTAGCAGCAACATTTGTAGGTTATAAATTAGCTACTTATAAATTTGAATCTAAAAACTATTCCTCGGGTTTATATATAAAACATATATATATATATATATATATATATATATATATATATATATATATATATATATAACGTAACGAAACATTCTTTCACTAATAAATTATTACATAATTTCAGAAGATTGATTATTGAGGAGGTGAATGAATAAATTGTGTTTAAAGGAAGTGAGGAAAGGAGCATTGCGAATTGAAATGGGTATGGAATTCCAAAATAAGGCAGCGGTTGTTTCTAGGGATATACTACAATATAATAAAGGATGAGAAGGGATATACAAATCAGTAGGTTGAGATCTGGTATTCAAAAGATGAATGGAAGAACGAAGGGTAAGGATGTCATAAATTTACGAATGTTTTCCGGACTTCAAAGATTGGAATAGCGAGATACCAAGGAATTATTGTCGTCGGAAACTTGGATAAAGCCACCTTACCTCAGAATACCAGTAGGTGATGTGAGAGCGCCTGGGGATCCCAAAAAAATATCGTTTGTTTTCATTTATTTCCATCCCAAAGTAATTTTGTAACATTTTACTTAAACAAATCGTTGTCCTTCTTTTCGCTCATTCCTTCTTACCAGTGGTAAATTAAAAAAAAAATGCTTATTTTGCCGAAAATCCGCTAGATTTTTATAGTGTTGTTTTTAATGTAATTTGTACAGTAGTTAAGATTAACAATAGCTAATCGCATCTAGTGATGTCCAATATTCTTTCATTTACTTATTTTAATCACTCAATTATTATCGTAACTGCTATTATTGAGAATGTTTTTCATTTCACACTGCATCGAGTGACAGATATTTATTTACATAGTTTGTAACTTATACTTTATACAATATATTTAGTAAAACATATTTTCGAATACCGATATTTTGCTTGTCATGTTACCTCTCTATTATGATGGACCTAAAAGTTTATTTTATTTATTTTTCAAATTTATTTTATTTTATTTAACGTTTTATGACCAAAATATTGTAGAAAATAAATATAAGGTGTATCTGCCCTCATCTGCCTGATAGGGAGAACATCAACACATTACCTCATTTCCCGCCCTTCAGCACGAGATGGATCATATTTTTTTTTTTTTTTTTAACTGTAGTATTTTATTTTTTGTTTTTAGATATTAACAATAAATTTAATTTTTTTTTTTTTGGGGGGGGGGATGGCTTCAAGATTAATCCTACATATATAAACTTGAACCAAAAAGTAAAAATAAATATTTTAATTACTTTGAAACAAAGGGCATTTTTAAAAAAAAATATTTATTGGTATTTATAACGATATGAAACAAGCAGATTTGATTATAATGATAGCAATGACAAGTAAATAACTTGTGAAGAACCACTCTCTACTAACACTTTAATAAAAAATTTATATTAGAATGTCCGTTGGCTATCTTCTTTTTAGTTGCCTCAGAGGATTGTCGGGAACGGACTGTGAGGCAAGAGACTAGTGGATTTGAATGGTTAAGGGGCTTACTATGACAGGATAAGTATCTCGTTTTGGCTGAATCTACAACATATGGAACATTAAGGTCTTTATGGATAAGTTTGTTTATGACAAAATTAAGATCCTTAAGGATTTTTCATAGAATTTTGGAATGCAAGGTTTGGATACGAGATGAATCAGACGGTTTAGGTTTAGCTCCAAAGCTCAACTCCATATGTCCAAATAGGTCTGATAACTGTCATGGAAATGAGTATTTTGTTGTAAATCGATATCATTGAACGTTTTTCTAGTAGATGTTATAGAAGTCGAAAACGACGAGCAGTTTCCTGTCGTTTCAGTTCAAGTTAAACGTTTGTCCAGTTGGAATCCTAGGTTGCGGGAATCACAGGGATCAGTGAAATAAGGACGATCTTAGTCCATTATTGCCAACTTGAGATTGCAGTGAGAACAGACAACTTATAACTGAAAGAATGGGTATATGATACCCAGTTTATCCAGTAAATATGAAATATGGTGGAGATACCAAACTAATTAATTGTAATTAATAATTGTTGAGAATTTAATTCCCATATTTTATTCTACAAACTTTCATGATTTTGATTTTAATATTTTAATTATTTCAACTAAATTTAATTATTTCTTCAAATTCAGCCCAGAATATTTTATATATACATTTTACAATTTAGTAATTTCGATTTTTTAATAATATACCAGACTCAAATGTTTTTACGTGTCTTATAAGGTGTTGATTATGTGGGTTATAGTACCTAAGTGTAAATTTCATAAGAAGATTGAAAAAAACATATGGAAAAGAAGAACTTTTTTCGCTGAATGAAGTTTGGTATCAATTATTTATAAATGATAAATGAGAGACTTCATCTTAAATTAAAATCATTTAGTTATTAAATCTCAAAATGTTGTTTAAGTAAAATTTTAGACGCATAATTGCCATTATATTTTGACCGGTACGAAATTAAACAATAATTAGAAAAATGTAATATTTTGAATACCGTTAGCGAACCTGAAAAATTCATGTTTCGACCATCGGTATGCCCCAATATTCTGAAAATTAATGACAACGAGCTGTATGAAGAAGCGAAGATACCGTTTGTGGTGTTGGTTTGGTTCGAGCCTCGCGGAGATTCTATGATCGCATTCCAATTGACCGCTGGACAGGAACGCATTACCGACTCGAAGAGATATGAATCGATACTAACCGCAATATCGATAGGCTTCCGACATCTCTTCCGTACTGTAATAATTAAATGTTCTACGTGGTTTCGTTGTAACATAACAGTTGCCTAATTGAAATTCCTCTTGCCCTAATAAGTGTTACGCTGACTAGCCAAAAGGATCCTTCCACCGCAACTAAATCAAGGAGGGTAATCCAATAACCAAATTAAATTAATTAAATTAAATAACAACGCATAGTTATCTATATTAGTAATAAATTAAACATTCGACTTTCCAAGGAAGGTGGTTCGAGAGGTTTTAAGGAAATGAGTTAGTCTTATTTAGAAATCTTAGCTTATTGTAAAATAATGTCAATTCGATTTAGATATTAATTGTAGTTCCAATATGTGAAAATTATAAAGGGAAAAAAAGGGTCAATCTAAGATTTTGACAATCAAAAATGTTTACATGTGTAAAATACGGAAAACGTATTCTCAAAACAGCTTGGAAAATATATCAGTAGCTTTCACGTCATTGCAGGCTAATCTCCACAAGTTACTTGAATTTGAGATTTCTTCTTAAATCGATTGTTATTAAATTGATAAGATCGAAGGATATAACTTATTAATGAAAATGGACGAAGTTATGAAACATGGATTTAACGGCTGAATACGTCCGTGATAGGTAAACGGTACCTTTACTACTACGAAACGATAATGAATTAACAAACGTTATCAAAGTGTTTGTAATATTTATATGTTGTATTTACCAAAAGCAGTCATAAAATTAAGTCAAAATGAGTTACTAGGTCTCCATCACTTTCATTTCTTTTAGTATCCCAGCACATTCACTGATCATTACGATTGGCAGTTGCTAATCGTATATAAAGTAATAAAATAATAAACAACATTTACAAAACTCCTTGGTAAAAAATAAATAAACGGTTTTGCCTTTCTCTAATATCATGTTTCCTTATAACTAAACGAAATAATAATTCTCAATACTTTAGTCCCATTAAACTCTATAATCTGGATTTTTTATTTTATTGATTTATTCACATTTGTCCAACATGTGCTAAATAAATGAAAATAAATACAATATAGTTTGATGCATGAGGAAGATCAGTGCCCAATGATATGTTAGAAATATTTTTTGTGGCCATGTCTTTTATAAATCTGTTTCGACGGACAAAGTTTGATGTGAAATATTTTTTATTTAGTTTTAATATGGTGTAGCACAGTGGTTATGTAAAACTCTGGAAATTTGTTATGTAATGTTCTATTACTTAAGTGCCATGGAGATCGTTAAATTAGTCGTATATTTTTGTTTAGGCTGACCTGTAAATTTGTGTTGCATATGCCCTACTGAGTTTTAGCAAGTAAATGAAATTATTTAGTCGCCATCTTAGTTTCAGTGAGGATCGCTTATGCATTAGAGAGACAGTTGTTTTAGTAGTTCATTCGGAGTAAGTCTCGTCTGTTGAACACGAGGGCCCCACGTCATCCTTACATTGGAAGTTAATGCTAATTATTTTATAGAGTTAGTTTGCTTGTTGTTTGATTGAGGACATGTATCCTGTCTAGATGGGAATTTTATATGTTGTGATATTTCATTGTTATATTTGATTTTCCACTGTTTTTAGTTTTAAAGTGTCAGTAAGAAATTTTGAAAAGTCAGTGAAGTCTGTGTTGAATCAGTGTGTATTGTAGGAATGGTTATATCGGCGGCGCTGGTTGCTGTTAAAGTGTTGGTTGTGTTAATGTCAAGTGGAATGTTATGTGTAGATATTGTATAAAAGCGGTGCGAGGATAGAACCTTGAGGTACCCCGACCGTAACAGGATTTTTAGAAGAGATTTATGGATCTTTTTGGAAAATGAAAAACCTAGCGGAAAGAAAAGATTGATGGATGAGACATGAAGTCAGAGGGAGAAGTGATTTTAGTTTATAGTCCTTATGGACAAACTGACGAATGCTTGAGCCACATCAAGATATACGCCAGTTGCTTTTTTCAAGAGCAACAAAATAGTAGTTCTCTGTGATTGTTGAGTAGTCAAGTGTGAAATCCAAATTGATGTTAAAGTATGTTTTTTTGTTTCGTAAGTGTGTCAATTATTCTATTGTATAACAGTTCATCGGAAATTTTGATAAATATTTGCAACTTATATTTTTTTTAAAAGGTGGGTGTATTTCAAACTATGTATTGTGATCGATTTTTATCTAGTAACAATTGAATATCTATAATTTTCGATATTGCGTCTCATGGTAACTAACACAATTAAACTTTGAACAGTAGCAGTATTTTTTTTTTTTATTAACATTTTCCCGAAATCAATGAAATTAATATATTACGAATATATATAGCCATAACCTTGACGAGAATTCCATCTTGGATGGTTGATGGTAGGCATTCTTGGCAGCCAAAATTGTGAGGAATTTCCGCTAGAGAGGTAGTTTAAGAACAAGGTCTCGAAATTGGTCGAGTTGATGGTATCTATGTCATCGTTATTGATAGTTTTTTCGGAGAATCGGCTATGGGTTTAGTTTGGAATTTGGAACTGCCTATCTCTCTGTTGAATAAATACATTTCTTTATCTTAGGGTTCTTGTCTTAGCTCTGTGAAGACCATCCCCAAATCGGTATTTTCATTGGAAAACTACTTCTAAGTCAACTTTAAATAAATATAAACCTCTTCAGCAGTGATACCTCAGGGATCTTAATACTCAAAATAGGCTAATAGGAAAAACATTTTTTTTAACATGCCAAAACTTGAAAAGAATTAATTACTCGTCAATAGCACTTCAATAAAAATCTACATAAGAAGATCTCTAGGCCATCTTCTTTTCAGACGCCTCGGAGGATTATCGAGAATTGAGTGGGAAGCAACTTGAGAAACTAGCAGATTTGAGTGGTTATGGAGCTTACTATGAAAGGATTGGTATCTGGTTTGGGCTGAATCAGCAACATATGGAACATTAAGATCTGTATGGATAATTTTATTGGTGACAAAGCAAGGAGCATTGAGGATTTTTCGAAGGATTTTGGATTGTTAGGATTGGATACGGGACGAATTGGATGGTTTAGTAGACCCTCAAAGCTCAACTCCGTAAGTCCATATTGGTCATGTAAATGAATAAATGAATGAAAGTAAATGAGTCTTTTGTAATTAATTGGGAGCTTTGAACGTTTGTCTAGTTAATGTTGAAGTAGTCTGTAACGACGAGTAGTTTATTGTCGTTTTAGTCTTGTATGTGGATTCTAAGTAAAGACGTTTATGCAAATGGAGTCCTAGGTAGCGGATCTGTTATTATTTTCCTGGGATTAGTGGGATATCATTAAAAGATACTGTAGGACAGGGGGTCGTAGGTTTACGACGAAGGTCAGTCTTTTTTTATTTTGATCCTTTACGTTTTTTGGGTCGCTCGCTGAACATTAATCTGGCATTTGACAATTCCGACTTTGCCAGGAAGCATGTTTTCAGATAAAAACCGTGTATTTTTTCGTTGTTTTTTTTTTTTTTGTTTTGTTGCCTATAATGTTTTCCTGCATATAACAGCAAATTCCTATAAACCTCACCACCTTGTTGCCTTTGTTAAGCATTCAGACGAAGAACTGAAATAGTTTTTGGAGTAAATTCTAGGCCCTTATTCCTTGACTTTATATTACCAAGGTTTACGAAAAGTAATTAAATCCATTTTTTTTTCATGTTAATTAAGTTGATGATTTTTATTGGGTTCTCAGTTCGTTCCACTAGTTTGCCCTTTTTCTCTGAAATATATAATTTATCAACACAAAATGTTGATCTCAGCAAGTAGTTATTGGCATTTTATGGCTATCTAAATTCCATCAGAAGAATGAATTAGAATGAAAAGTAATTGTATTTTGAAGTGATTTTCATAACTTTCCAGTATGTATGTAATAAACATTTATCTGACTAAAACGAGATAATCAGTAAAGTTTTTCAATATCATATTTAGTAGTAAAGTAGGAATTTTTTCTTCTCTGTTTTGTCTTTTAAATAATACGGATTGTTTCCGAGTTGTAGGTTACAAACCAAAGTAATTAAAAAAAAGCACTTTGTTTTTTAAACATTTTTCTGGAAAAAAGTTGGAATCGCCAAGCCCCAAATTAATGTTCAACTATTTAAAAAAAGGGTTTTCAAACGTGCCTTTTTTTCATTCAAATTAATATAGATCCTAAACATAGGTCCTAGCGACAAATGTTATATAACAAAAATATTCACCATTAAATTTATGATAAGGACTTTGTTGACTAGTTTTTAGTCCAAAGCAACACCAAAAGAGATAGAAAGCTTGACCAAATGTTACATTTATGACTGTGACAAAATCAAAAAAACCTTTCACCAAAAAAGTATAGACCCCACCCAAAGGCAAATCCATGTCAAAGAAAAACAAATGGATTGGAATAAAGTCACGAAAGTTAATCTCAAAATATTTTAGATATTGATTTTGTACCATTTACCACATGATAATTAAATTCATATTCCTCTTCTTAAACATATAGACATGTGAGATATGAGAGCTGGGACGGCGGATAAAACGCTTTGAAGGATCCAATATCAGGACTATCCTTAAAGCCGCGGTTGACGCCGACTTGGTCGAAAGACATCAAAGGCGAGTTATCTCTTCATTTGGTATTTATAGAAAACGCTAAATGTTAGTCTCTTTCCTAGGCTTCTCTTATCGCCGCTCCTAGATAATCTCTCATTTCATATCTTTCGTAAATTCTCTTTTAAGGCATTTATCTTGTTTTCTTTTCCTTGGGTTCGGATGTAAGTTTCGCAATCCAAGCCAATCTTCATTGAGAGCTAAAATGTGCTTGGCGGAGTAGGGAAGGAGATTTGTAACTCAGTTTCATTGAAATTTATTGTTACTCTCACTTTTGTATTCTTTGTTTTGAATATTCCTACCGGTAGTTTACCCCTTTTATTTGTATAAATGGCAAGTAGGTGTTTAATGAAAAATAAATGTATACTCACCATACATTAGTTAAGTTTTTTAAATGAATTAATCAACCCAGGATCTACTTAAAGTCAGATTCACCTAAGATATAACCAATTTTTATAAATTAGATAAGTGTTGTGTCGGTACCAAAATTGTTCTCAATTATGTTTCTCTATACTAGTACCGATACTAAAAAATCATATCTCGATTTTCGTCTCTGATATTAGAGATTAAAACCAATTATTATTAGGAAGATGGTAACGATATCGAAGCACTGCTCCAACAAATTGGTCAAACCCGCATTGCTGCTGGAGATCGATTACTTCACTTCGAATTTCACATTATCGATTGCTCTTTCCTATAACCTCACTTGTAAACTTGTATTTCTATAGTTTCAACGTCGATTGTGTATGTATATATATATATATATATATATATATATATATATATATATATATATATATATATATATATATATTTGAATATATTATTTTTTTATATTTATATCTTACAAAAAAAAAAAAATATAATTATATATATATATATATATTTGAATATATTATTTTTTTATATTTATATTTTTTTTTTTTTTTGTCTTCTTAAATGTAAGAATAGAAGTTCACAACATAGTTTCAACATGGGTTTTGTGTTGTGCTGTAATATTCTATAATGTGAAAAAGTGGAACACAAGTTAACAACTTTACGTACTGCATGGATTTAAAGTATTACATATTTATATTTTGTACATCTGTGAATAGGTTCTTTGTCATCCATACTTCTTATCGCCGTAAGATAAGACAGATTCTGATAATAATTAAATAAAATACTATTTTAAAAAAAATTGAGAAAATTTAGTAGAAGTTTGATTTATTTTTCTTTCCCTTTTCGCAATGTGTGAAAGTTTATCAGAATTTGGATATTTTCTTATTTCCACATTATTCGCTTAATTGTTTTTTTATTTCTCATTTCAATGTTCACTGACGTGCTCATCAGAAGGTTTAACAGAAGGTAACATTAGTTTGACCATGAATTAAGAGTTTGTGTGTAAATAAATGAGGATAGCCTTCCCCCATGGAAAAGTAGCGACTAAAACATCGAAATGAATCGGAAGAAGGTAACATTCGATAAAAAGGTAAGGCGCGAGTAGGAGTGGAGCAATGATTCGATGTCGTTACCCATAAAATAATTCCAATTAGAGCTATTAGGTCGATGCAAAAATAATGCAGGATTTTATTTCCGTTTTATTATTAATTCTAATTGTCTAAACAAAACTAATCCACAATGCTAAGTTATACAAATCATTTTAAAGCCTATTTATCTCGCTTACTTTCCTATATATGTAATCCTTTTTTTTTTTTACATTTAATTCAGTGCCTCCAGACAAAATGACGTCTAGGAGCGATTTTCAGCAAATTTACTTGTATGAGTTCAAACTAAGTCGAAGTGCTGCGCAAACGGCTCGAAAGATTAATGAAGTTTGGGGGCCCGGTACCATTAATGAATCTACAATGCAGCGATGGTTTCAAAAATTCCGTAGTGGAAATATTGACCTTTCAAAAAAAGAAGGTGGTGGCCGTCCCTCTGCTATTGACAACGACCAGCTAAAGGCAATAGTTAAAGCTGACCCCACCAAAACTACGCGGAAGGACTCGATGTGGATCAGTCAACAATCGGACGCCATCTCAAGGCAATTGGAAAAACAAAGAAGCTTTTACTGAATACCAAAAACCTGCATTATTTTATTTTTAGACTAGCTGAAAGTGCCCGTGCTCCGCTACGGTTTAATATCATTAGGATTAAGGACAACTTAAATTAGTAAAAGTTAAGCTTAATGTTGATAATAATTATTACTTAAATAAATCATTCTTAGAATAATTTCCATAAGTAAATTTGACAATTTGCAAAAATTAATTTTTTAAATTTTAACAGTCCTGCAGTGAAGCTTGATGGCAGCACTACCATCTTACCAAGCTCCGATACCAGACCATCAGCTTCTCTTATGGCATCCTTCAAGTGAATATTGTCTCCACTTCTCATTTTTTGTCTTTTTCGAATAAAGTTTAGTGTTTCTGTTTCTATTTTTCCTTACATATCAAGCACAAATTGGTTGAGGAGATTACGAAAGTAAAATAAATAAGGTTTTTCGCCTTCTCGCTCCATCAACATATACGCGTAAAAATTAGCTGCAAGCAGTTTTCTTAAGTGGTGTATTTGTGTTTGGGTCACGCAGAGGGATGTTAATACTGTACCCATCTTCTCTATCGCAGATGATACTGAAAAGAATCATACGCTCGATAGAACTCACTAATTCTTATCAGTTGAGAATAATGTCTCGCTTTTCTAACACCTGGCCAACAATCAAGAAGGCATTCTTACCTTCGTTAGAGGTAAGAGTATTGTAACGTCCTCAGTGAGCATTTGAAGGCTTTTTGTCAGCACTGATAACTACCTGGAAATCTTGTAGATCTTTAGGAGCAGACCCAACAGAAGCTCTGAAGTCCTTGATATACTTGTTATATTCATGAACAATTTTCTAGAGTTGGCCTACCAATGCATGCTTCACATTCTAAAAGTAACCACAGAAAATGTCTCTTTCATGGTTGTCATCACCAAAAAAATTTATCTGAATAAAAGACGGCTGCTTTGTTCGAGGCATCAAACTCCCTATTCTGTGGTATACGTGTCCTTGCACCTTAAATGTTGGCATGAGATGTCCCTCTTTTATCTCTTTTGCTCCAAACGACGTCATTTGGAAACAACCGTTCTATTTCCAAATATTATTTAGAAAATCCTCAACCTCAGGATGTTCATAAGTAAGGAGGTTGTGCAAGAGTTCAGCATATTCTTGAAATGGAGGAAGTTGGACTTTCCCTTTACTGCAGCACATGACAGGGCTCTCTTCCTTCTATTTTGCATCATAACATCCATTGCAAGTTGACCGTCGTCCAATATCGACTGTTTTATCTTTTGGATATTCAGTTTTTGGGTAATACTTGTAACCTGAATGCTTCTTCACTGTCCATGACTGCAACCTTTCCATTGAACGTCGTTCATCATGTTTTGTTAAAGCTACACGTTTAACATGAGGATTATTTTCTTATTATTTTTTTTAAGACTTTCTATGGATTTCAGGATGGGTTTTGTTATACTTATATATACTACAGCACCTCTATGTATATTTAGGTGATCCTCAGTATATGTGTGTACAACATTTCTTTTAACTTCGGGTTGGTTCTCTTTATGTTTGTTAACCGCTTTTCTGGTAATGTTTTTCCAGGATATTTTTTAACAACTTCCCGGTTAACCTCTACATGTGAACTAATTACTTGTTGTGAACTAAATCTTTGAATCATTTCCTGCGTTATTCTCATCTGAACTGAGAACAAAGGTAGATTGTTGGTTCGAGGAATTAAATTCATAAAGGCTAGGTACTACTTGTTCAGATTCGAGGAATACAACATGGGCCTGTTTGAGAAAAGCCGATTTGGGAAGGGCCAGGTTCAGAACAATTATCTTGTGACCGGAAAGCTGAGGAAGAGCAGTTAGGGACGGAGCTCGTAAGGAATAAGTTGATCCAACTGGCCTTCCATGTCACCACCAGAGAACATAAGTCTTTTAACCCCCTCAACTTCCTCTCCATAGCAGGCCAATAGTTTCTCGTCACTGAATAACTCAAACTTGTAAGGGTACACCTCTGCAGCCACCATGAGTTCACAGAAGGTACCATATAATTAGGTTTCGACATACCAGTAACGTATTTTTGTTTGTTTACTACTATAAGGAACTTAATTTGTGGTAAAAGTGTTATCTTTATCTTAACAAGTTAAAGGAAGAGTAGTTGGGGAAGAAGCTACTGGTGAAGCAAGGTTGGTGGGTACATCCAAGTGGCCTTCCGTGTCATCACCAGAGAACATAAGTATTTTAACCTCCTCTACTTCCTTTCCACAGCAGGCTAATAGTCCCAAAACTCAAACTTGTAAGGGTACACTCTGCACCCAACATGAGTTTACAGAAAGTACCATATAATAAGCTTTCCACATACCACAATCGTATTTTTGTTTGTTTACTACAATAAAGAACTTAATTTGTGGTTAAAGTGTGTGGTTTAGGCATCTAACCTATTTTTTAATTTAGCTTATCACCATATACCATATGACAATAAATCTATTATTATTTACCCAATAAAATTTTATGAGTACTTTTATTTTACCTCTTAGTAGTACCGATACAGGGCAAACTATTTAGAAAATAATTGTTATCGTTCATCTAACATCTAATAAGAAGCAACGTACTAAGTTTCATTAAGATCCGTAATGTTAATTTAAAGAATTTTCTATGCGTGCACCTTTAGCCCTAGAGGAAGCCACATACGAAATTTCATTCCAATCCGTTCGGTGGTTTTTGAGATTCCGTGTTAAATAAATGAGTGGTATTTGACAAATATATAATAGATTAACCTAATTACAGTGGTACTATTATGTTGCTGCATTTATTTCATATGGGCTTCAGCTTCAGTATTTTTTTTTTTGTTTTTTTTTTGGGCCCAAGACTCCCATTGAAGTCCTATACTGCCCGAACACTTTGAAATTGCAATCCTCCTTATTTCCTCATTTTTTAGTAGGGAATACATATATTCAAAAATGTTACGTTCTTTTTGACTTCTTCAAGATTTACTAGACAAACCTTCCGATTAATTACAAAAGTCTCATTTACATAACAGTTATCAGACCTATTTTGATATATGGACTTGAACTTTGGGGCTCCACCAAACCTTTCAATTCTTCTCGTATACAATCATTGCAATCCAAAGTCCTTCGAAAATTTCTTAATGCTCTCTACTTTTTCACAAATAAACTTATTCATGAAGACCTTAATGTTCCATATATTACTGATTTAGCCCTTACTTATCTTATCCTGTCGTAGTAAATTACATAGGCTTCAGAAAAGAAGATGGCTCTGGAAAAGAAAGAGACTTTCTAATGTGGATTTTTTTATTGAAGTGCAACTAGTGAGTGGTTCTTTACACGTTATTGACAAGCCATTGTAATAATTTCCTCATATTTACTTATTGTATATATGTATACAGTTGTAAATATCAATAAATAGTTTTTACAAAAAAATTATTCATGTAAAGATTGATCTTATGAATGGAAATGGTTCAGTTATTAAAAAATGAAAATATAGTTGTTTTTTATCTTTAGGGAGACGGGTCGATGTATAATAATTAAAAAAATAGGTACCAAAAAACTAGGGAAAACGTCAGCGGTATCAATTGGTTCCTAAGAATCGACTTTGGATCGTGGATTAGCAACACATATTCATTTTTCAAAGATCTTTGGAATCGAGAATCGATGTTTGAAATCGACATATCTCTAAATTAGATATCTGACCCTTCTATGGATTTAATTAAAACCTAACGGTTGAACATAAAACAGACCATAACTGTTTGTTATGTCACATTCTTTTATAACTGTTAATAAATGGCACTTCCCTTTGAAACTTTAGTTGTTTTTTTGTTTTGTTTTTTTGGTTTTGCTTTTTATTCTCAAACTTTATTTTTTCTTGTTTCTTTTTTGTTCGTGAAAAAAACATTTTTAGCTAATTTATATTTAGTCCACCATGTGGGCCCAATCAAATTTTATAGGAGGTACAATAATGATAAACATTTTCTTGATGTTAATTATATCCAAAATAGTAAAACCAGTTCTTATAAATGTGGAATGGATTTCTCCTTAGTTCTGGATTTCTTTCATTAATATAAAAATTCTAAACATATATAAATGGATTTATTCATCGCGGCTGTGCATACCTTTGGCGAGATTTCATCCTTAACGCCTCAATAATTAAAACTCATATTAATATTGATTAGAACTTTTATTTTCCTATTGTTGTATATGTTGATTTTATGTAATTAAAAATCTGATATCTTATATGCATTTTTATGGAATTAATAATGCTTAACGTAATCTCTGAATAAATAATTTTAACAAATTAAAATTTAGTAGATCAATCTAAGATTCTGAATTTTCAATCTATTTAATATTTAGAGATTAGTTTACGCTGTTATAATCTTGTTAGAAAGCCCAATTTGGAATTTCAAATCAGAAGGGCATGATAGGAACGGGTAAACACGAATCTGAAAAAGAACCGAAACTGGGAATTCGTATTGTTTAATGAGGAATCCAGATTCTGTTTTAGGGAGCGATAGCAGATGTTTGTAAGGAGGAGTTTTAAGCCACAATTATCTTTATCAGAGAAATCGTTTTCCTATTCAGATTTTCATTTGTTACATTCAAAATGGTTGTATTAATTATGGATCCTCATATTTCACATAGAATAATTATATAATTTATTCATCTCATTTATATCCAGAAGTGCGTCTATTACTTTAAATATATATAATTGTGTTAATTCAAAAGTATCAGTCAGTTATTAAACGGATTGCTGTTATAAAAACGATTTATTTATATGTTTACGTATCAGCTTTAAGGGATTAGGGCTACAAAAAGAAAATGCCAAATAAACAATGAGAAAATATTTTAAAAAATAAAGAATATTATAGAAAGAAATATATATAGTTAATGGAAAGAAAGATTAATATGTCAATGAAATATGTTAGTATAAAATTCAAAATAAAAAACAGAAATTGATAATATGATTAGTGCTGCCTTCCTCTAATTGAGCTCAATAAATGAACCAAAACCCCAAGTGTTGGTTTAGTGCTTGTCGGATGCTTACCACCTGATTTCGCAGCTTTAACATTACAACTTTAATAATTAAAATGGTCCCGATATATTGAAACATCAAGTCAACATCATAATGATCATAATGTATGTATGCACTTTCAGTATAGACTGAAATTCATATTAGTAAATAAGTTCACAATTTTTGAAAAAATAAAATTAAGTACTTCTATTGCTATAATTACTATAATCTATAAGGACAAGCCATGTTTCGCTTGTGATCACTAACTGGGAAAACTACTAAGACATCATCTTCATAGTCCAAGGAAGGTTTAGCAATAATAAAATTTAAATATTTTCAATTAAATTGTCATAAAAAAAGCGATAGATATGTAGTGCGCAGTGAACTTTGAACATCAACTGATAGGTGGAGAGCGCTAATTAATAAGAGAGGTTACAAAGTTACGGTGTTATATAGAGTTAGAAATTCATAACAACATATATTTATTTTCGATTAAATTATTATTAAAAAATCTACAAATATGTGATAGAACATTTGAATCCTAGGGAAGTTTAAAAAATTGACCGTCATTCTCTAACATAGTTAACAACGCTAAAAACTATTGAACACGTCTGTATAACATTTTAACTATACCATTATAGTTCTAGTTTATAACACTGTTATAAACTTTTAAATATTAAAATCCAACCAGATGAAATCGACAAAATTATTTCCTTAATCGAAATATCGGACCGTTGTCTGTTGATATTGTGTGTAAAATATGATTTATGGCCTTTAGTTGTTAGCACTGATAATGTAGTCCATTATCAGCAAGAGTTTCTAAATAGTCTCTGTTCTTTTGGATTATCAACTCATACATTAACAATTAAAAATTTGATGTCCAATTATGCTTTCACGTGATCTACAACTACCTAATCAGTGCAATAGTAGTAGATTACATTTTTGCGTGAAAATATCATTGAAGAAATAATTTTCAATAGCATACTTCAAAACAAGATTTTTATCGATAAAAAATTAAATTTCAATCAGTTAAAATTGAACAGGCGAAGCCGTGACGGGGAGGGAAGGGGGTTGCTGATTACTATATATAGTAATTTATTTTGTAAAATTAGTTTTGAAATTTACATAATATATAGGGTAGTTATAAACGGTAAATATAAGCGAAGAGCTTACATTGGAGATACAAAGGCGCCTATTTTTGGCTAATGAAGATGCATAAAGAAGCCGTATTTCTTCTGTTTTATTCGACCTCTTAAACTCAATATTGATCTTCAACTGAAGAGTTTTAACAAACACAAACCATGTAGACAACTTAATGTCCATTATGCAACCTTCACAATACAGCAGACCTAATAACGATTTGTTAATATTCTTTGTTTGTAAATTTCTTCTTATTTGTAAATTTCACCTCGTTCCACATGCAGTACGTCTATCAATTATTTATACCTTTAAAGTTATTTATACTCTCACTTAAGTAATCTATGTATTTTATATAAATCTTTTTACTTATTAAAAACCTATTGTGTAAACCCTTCGAAAGATATATAGGTATCTCTGGTAAGTCTAAACAGGGAATCGAAGCCATTAAAAAAAAATACACTGGTTCTAATATAGTCGGCTGATTCAGAACGTGGCTCACTAAGAAACAAACACTGTACGGCCGGGCTCCTCGTATAGGTTTGTTTAACCTGCTCCCCGGAACAATGCTATACCCAGTTCCTTAATAACATGTTATTTTTATTGCTCCCCAAGTCCCGTCTGGTGTTTTCTTAATTTTTACGAAACCGAAGAAAAGGGAAACCATTGCAGAACTCTCTGTCTTCTGCCAGGAAGTTTTATAAACTGCAAGTTGCAAGAGAATCGTTGGTGGATGTTGCTCAATCTCTTGGTGATTCCGGTTATGAGGAACAGTACAGATCATAGCTACAATATTGTATAATGGGTCGATTTAGCGTAAAGTGCTTGTAAATGGTAGGAAGTAAATAAAACTATGTATGTTTAATTTTATCCAACCACAAGGTTCAATTTTTTTAAAAATTGAGGATTTGTAAATAACAGATAATTAAAGTGGAAAAGTCAAAATTGTACCCTTTTCAGTAGAGAACCAAACGTTTGACCGTTTCCCAAAATTCTATAATCGCTCTAAAAATACCATTTCCTCCACCATAAGTAACTTAAGGCCTCATTAACGAACACTAATTGATCATTTTTTCACAATGTATATGTTAAAAATCCTGCTTTGAAGATCAACATTTAACCTTTTTCAAAGGTAATTTGACTTTTATTCTTCACAACAACCGCAGATATTTTTTCATGCTTCAGTTTTTCCAACCAAGTTTCTTTAAGAAATTTTTGCGATTTGTCAATATTTTACTTTTTGCCTTGATAATTTAAGTTTGCTGAGTTGTCAAGTGACAGATTGTTAAAAAAAAAACTTGTGCCTGTTACGTTTGTTTTTTGCAGCGTAAAAAGTGGGCGGAGTGGTGTTTATCGCTTAGGAAGTTAATTCTCCACCCCCTCGCTCCTAGGAAAATCCCGTGTTCCCGAAACGACAAAGAAGAAAGAAAAAAAAATTGTAGCGTAGAACATGTAGACCCGCACTCTCATTATCTATTATGGGTCCATAATACACAATTTTTTCTAATGAATAAAGTATTAATACCCATTGCAAATACCCATTGCAGGGTTACTGCAATGTGGGAAAAAAAAAAAAAAAAAAAAAAAAAAAAAAAAAAGTATTAATGCCTAATCTGGATCTACGAACTTCTATTTAATCATATAATCAACATTGTAATATTAATTATAGACAAAACTATTTATTTTTAATTATATCGGAGGTTATCGTGAAGAAGTTACTCAAATTACTTTTAAATAATTTAATATTACACTCAAAGAAAAAATATTAATTTCTTAAAGTATCTAGTTCAACACAAATTTTATTTTTAGAGTGATAACAGATTTTAGGAAAACGACTATAAATTTCCAACTAAAAATTGCACAATGTTGACTTATCCATGTCTTTACGATGGATATTACTATACATATTCCTATACAGTTACTAGCTGATATTGTATTTAACTGTTAACTATGATCCTTGTATTCCATCATTTAGATGAAGAATGAGAAGGCTAAGATTTCTGAACCTCAACATCCTTCGTCGTTTTTTCAAGCTACTTGGGAGGCCGTCTCCCAACAGTAACTTTTTTCCCACTTTTTAACGCGATTACCTGAGTAATCAGTCACACTCAGCGAATCCTACCCCACCTTCTTCACCGGGAAATTCCAAGGGTTTAGTTAACAATCCTCCTTCATAATATTATGTCTTGTAAAACTACACAAGCATACACATATATACTGATAAACATCTGGTTATGTAACAAAATTGTGTATTTGTTTTCTAAATCGTCACCTTAGTAACCCCCTGCCATAAGTAATATTTGCCAACTTTACAGGAGACACATATTACTTCATTCCTTTAAATTTTATTCAAAACTCCATTACGCTGGTGTTTCACATGGAAAACATGGAGGAAAACATGTGAGTTAATGAACGATTCCGTATGTGGTCTGTGGACAAAACTGGCTGTAGCAATGGTTTTTTATTTTTTTTAAATATCCGGTCTTATAAATGGATCCTGCCCGAAATTTTAAGTAAAAGATGAGGTCTAATTAATTTTTGCCAAAAATAACTTATATCATGTGCTTACTCATGCCTCAATATGCTCTTTGGTTCATGAATTCGAATTTAAAGATTGCTACCTTGCTTCGGGTTGGCTTCATTACAAAATCGAAAACATTTATCATTTATTCCATTCATAGAGGTGGTTCTTAAATTATTATCAAGTTGGGAAAAATTACTTATGGCATGTAGTTACTTGGCGATATAGAACCTTCGAGAAAAAAGTACACAATTTTGTTACACAAATTAAAAAGTAGACAAAATTTCTAAGTGCTCAACAATTTTTTAAAGAACTATACTTACTGGTGGTACATAATACTGAATAAAGATCTAAAATTTGTATGAAGTATTTTTTACGTTCAGTTTCCTAATGGTTTGGGTTCTGGTTCCCGAATTGCAGGTTTTTCACTTTCCTTTTTTTTTTAAATTTTATATCTCAAAAACTATGCAGTTTTTGAAATATGTTACATATATGTTAAAGTAGTGAAAATATAATTAAAAAATGTTCCAGATAATGTTGAATTTTTAATGAACTGCATTGACATAACAGCTCGCTGAATAGGAGCCCATAATTTTCGAACTTCTTACGAAAAAAAAAAAAGAAAAAAAAAAGTAATAATTGATAATTATCTTTGTGCGACTGACAATACAGATTTCATCATATTCAGTTATTTTTGCAGTGTAATGTGCGTGATGTATTTCGTTGAGCTCTAGAGCTGTTTGCATGTTATTTTTTGTTATGTTATTTGAACTGTATTTATATACATTACTAGCATCCCCGTCGCGGCTTCGCCCGCCCTTCATAAGTAAAGCTAATTTCAACTAAAAATGTATGTTTCGTTGAGCTCTAGAGCTGTTTGCATGTTATTTTTTGTTATGTTATTTGAACTGTATTTATATACATTATATACATAACTATTATTGAAGTATGCAGTCATTTTTTTTTTTCTTTTTGTATATAAGGTTATTTCTTTTATTTATCATTTCGTTATTTTCTCAAATATGTCACAACAGTTACAAAATCCTATTAATTAATACAAGGATAAGGAAATTTATATGAAAATGTTATCCAAATAATTTTGGGCAGTAAGTTAATCTTTAGTAAATATCGCACCATTAGCCTTTTATATAATAGTATAAGTTATTATTATGGTAAACTTTCTAATTTTATAGGGTTGATTAGTTTTACTAAAACGCTATTGTCGCTTCCCACATATTTATAGCTTTTTGGATAACAATTTAATTGAATTAAGTAACTTTATTATCAATTTCTAAATAATGAAAAGAACGTATTATAGCAAGATAAAAATCTTGTATTAAAATAATAGCAGCCATTATTAACTTGGTTAAATTTAGATTGATTAGGTATTTGAAGATAACATAAAGCATAATTAGACATCCAATTTTCAATTTTAATATATGAGTTGGTAATCCAGATGGACAGAGACTTTTTTTTCAAAGTTTATTTACTATTACTCAGTGTCACTCAACATTGTACATTTAAATTTTTATTGTTGCTAAACCTAGAATTATGAACATGATGTAGTTAAATTATTTATGTTAACACATAAACCTACAATGGTTGAGTTGAATATTTCTTTTATTTATCATTTCGTTATTTTCTCAAATATGTCACAACAGTTACAAAATCCTATTAATTAATACAAGGATAAGGAAATTTATAATTTCGTAGAATGAGTTGAATGATTTCGTAGAATAAATTCGTAGTACATCCTATAATTATATTTCAAATTAATATATTTCAAAAATTTTATTTGCATTAAAAGAAAAGTTATATACAAACATTCTAATGCATATAAATTTTCAAAATACAAGCTGTGAGGTTACTACAGAAGAGAAAGAATAAGTAAAAATTTTAAAAAATGCTATACCATAATAACATATTGGGATAGTTTCACAGATTATTTAACTGTACATTTGTTACTTTAATTATTATTTTGAAGAGTTATCTTTTCCTCTTTTAATTTTAACTCGATTAATATTTCTGCCCATGAATATTCAATTTTTCTATTGCTGCTTTCACCTTTAACAGTTGATATATGTAGTCATTACAACGTCCGCCTCCAATCTATCCTTCATTTGAGAAGAATGTGCCAGGAATGAATTGTGAAAGGCGGCAGCGATAGGTGGGTTCATTTTACAGGAAACGATATATTTAAAAGGTTTACGGTGCCCAGTGAGTCGCATGTCATTACTTTCAAACAATTGTTAAAAATTGCTAGAGCTATTTATATAATTTCTATATTTACGTTACACTTTATAAATCTTTCATTTTTTCAGCTGGGTTGAGAGGTATAAAGAGCCGATAGCTTTGAAGCAATAGTTCCAGAAAGTCTAGTTTGTAGCGGAGTCGTTTCAATATACATCTAGGTCTGTTAATATTGGTTTCGTTGAGGTCCCATGAAATGAATATTGGTGCTATAAATACTAACAATTGAACCATAATTAGAGTTTGGCAAAACGTAAGTACTCCAAAAACGTGTAAAGTACTAACGAAGCAAACCCTAATAAAATCTTAAAAAATTAATTTAAGATTGATCGCCCTGTTGAACAAATCCGCTACCTAGGACTCAACTTGGACAAACGTCTTACTTGGAATCCACATACAAGACTAAAACGACTAGAAACTGCTTGTCGTTACAGACTATTTAAACATTTACTAGACAAACGTTCAAACCTTCCGATTAATTACAAAAGTCTCATTTACATGATAGTTATCAGACCTATTTGGACAAATGGAGTTTAACTTTGGAGCTCCACAAAACCTTTCAATTTTTCTCTTATCCAATTTTTACCATCCAAAATCCTTCGAAATATCCTCAATGCTCCTTACTTTTTTTTATCTATAAACCTATCCATAAAGATCTTAATGTTTCATATGTTGCTGATTTAGCCCAAACCAGATACCTATCCTTTCATAGTAAGTTCTATAGGCGTCTAAAAAGAATTAGGATTGATGAATTAAATGCCACTTCTATTGAGATTATTTTATTTGAAAACTAGTTTCGAATGCTAAACAGTCATCTTCAGTTCTAAAACATACAATAAAATTTTCAACACATGACCACAAACGAAAAATGGCTTGTACTTTTATATAATAGTATTGATATAAAAATAATTCTATAATAGTATAGATATAGATATACTACAACTAAATGTGCAGAATTTCATTACAATGCCATGGCAATATCTTGTAAAAAACTACTACTTAGGAACAATTTATAGAAATTTACAGAACACATATATACATCCAGTAAATGTGTTAAAACCGTTTACAATAACGTGTCAACACTTGAAAAGAACTACTCAATAGTACCACTTCAATAAAAAAAGCAAGATTAGAAACTCTCTCGGCCATCTTCTTTTTAGACTCACTTGAGGTACGCATGATGATATAGAAGGATCAATACAATTAGGATTAATGAATTAAATGCCACTTCTATTGAGATTATTTTATTTGAAAACTAGTTTCGAATGCTAAACATTCATCTTCAGTTCTAAAACATACAATAAAATTTTCAACACATCAGTACTATGTTATATAGATTAAATATACTAAAGTTTTTTAAAAAGATAACACAAGAAATCAAGCATAGGCACTCACCTTCGAGGTAACTAAAACACTGAATTTGTGAGAAGTAAAATGGGGGCAGGTAGGTTAAGTTTTAGATTTACAACGGGGTTTCCCTTATGACTCATTGGGTTTTTTCGTTCCTATGGGAAATAAATTTAAAATGGGGCTATTGGATATGTTAATCTGATCATTTAAACAAAAATCTGGATCGGTTTTAAACGATTTTATTATTTCTAGTGATTCAAAAGTATTTAATTTTGGGCTATTTTCTACTTGATGTAATATTTTTACTCCCGAGTCTTTATTAAATTTGTGGTTATTTTCATTTAGATGGATAGCGAAATTGGAATTTTGGGTCTTATTAGTGTATGCTCTTATATGTTCATTTACTCTTTGATTTACTGATCGTCCGGTTTTTCCCGTGTATTTTGCTTCACAGTCATTACATTTTAATTCGTATACGCCGCTTTTTTGGAAAGGGTCTATTTTGTCCTTCGGTGAAGGGAAGTATGAAGACAATGGCTTATCTATTTTAAATGCAGGGTTTAAACCTAATTTTTTAGATTCTTTCCCGACTTTAGCGGATATTGGGCCGTAGTATGGTATCAAAATATATTTTTTAGGGGTAGCTTTATCCTCTGGGGGTTATTTCATTTTTTTTTTTATGTATTTGTTTTCTTAAAATATTATCGATTGTGGTTTTACTGTATCCGTTGTTGTTAGCTATAGTGTGAATCGTTTGTATTTCTTTGTTAAAATTTCGTTCATTTAGCGGTATATTTAAAAGCCGGTATATCATGCTATGAAATGCTGCGAGTTTGTGTGTTTGTGGTCTCCTGGCATTGTTGTCTATAACTACATCTGTGTGTGTGGGTTTCCTGTATATATTAAATTCGTGTTGTTTATTGTTGATTTTAGTTTTTGTAAACTTTCAATAGCAGTATAGTTATTTAATAGTTATTATTAAACGACTTTTATGCATGTCATATTTCTTCGGCAAGTTAGTACCGTCTCTTCCGCTCTGACCAATCCGCTCCTTAATTCATTTCTCGCTGAGTGATGGCTTCAAGTTTTTATTTTTATTTCTCCTATATTCTTTTCGGGTATTGTTTCTTTCACCAATAAACCTCTTTTTCTTCGAATTGCCGTTGAAATAACGTAGGCAGGGCTAAACAATGCAAAACTAAAAGTCCTGATGGTGCATGCCGAAGTAAAACTTCTTAAAATTTACAAAGAGCTCCATAAAATCAACGACCATATACACTCAGGTAAATTTTATTGCAGTGGCCGCTTCAGGTAGGTCATAGATGGCATAGATGTCGGGCAACAAAGCAGACAAAGATGAACTTGTGAGGCCAACCGGCGAGCATCAGAGAAGAGACTTAAGCCGCTAAGCCCCCAGAGATGGCCCTAAGCACGAACGGACTACAATTAGAGACCTTACCTGCCTACCTGGATTCCTAGAAATCGTAAATGTAGAGGTGTCAGATTGAGGTGGACATAAGCCTAGCTAGCTGTGACTCTGTCACGTAGGGCTAGTTTACGGCACCTCCTCCAGGTAGAGTCAGTCAGGGTTAAGTTTTGAGGGGTCCTCCAAGAATATATTATTTAGTTGACTATTTGTACTATTCCAGATTTAGAAATGAGACACACTACCTACTTACAGAATAAAAACAGTTTTATTTGCTCTTTATCATCGTATAAATACATAAAAGGCTTAGCCGGAGGTTCGAAGCCGACACCATCAACCTCTGACAACACATCTTCCTCCTACTGTTCCCATCAGAACCCAAAATTCCTAAGGTCAGCCCTTATCCAATCCTTCCATCAAAATCTCGGTCTTCCCTTTGGACATATCCTGAAAGCTCAAAACTTATTACCTCTTTTTGGAAATCGGTCATTATGAAATATATGACTTTGTATGCCCGTTTTTAATCGTCGCCCTGCTATTACTGGAATTTATATTTATCGAATGAATCTCCGCTATTCCGCCTTGTGAAGCCTACTTAAATTCTCCTGTATGTTGGTCCTTTTTTGGGAAAATATACTACGCGTTTTTTTTTATTTTCGAAAACTTTAAGGCGTTGTTCTTTCCTTAACGTAAGCGGTCAAATTTCGCATCCGTAGAGAACTGTTGGTAGTATAATGATTTTATATATTATAATTTTGCAATTTATGAAGAAATATTTTGATTTGAGCTGATATTTACACCACTGATCAATAAGTAAATATGACGTGTTACTATTAATTAACAAATTAACAAGGACGATTTTCAAAGGATTTATATTGTAAGTATAAATGCTTTGATAGTTTAGTCGTCAATCTAAATTCCTCATATCTTGATTTATTAATGGTTATATTTAAAGCTAGATGTTAGACTTAGAAACAGAATTAAAAAAACAAAAAACACATAGTAAAAGATAAGAAAAAAATTGTATAAGATACTGGAGAGCATAATAGTTTTTCCAATCGTAAATAAATAAATTTAAAAAAAAAAATAGTTGGGCACAGAGACCTAAGTAAACAATGCAATTTCAGTAATTTTGGTCTAAAAAATTTGGCAAATACTTTTTAAAAACTATAATTTTTTATCATTGTTTATTTTACAAATGGTGACAGCTACCTGTAAACTTGTTAGGACCTGATAACCGAGTGCGTTGGGGCGAAGGATGGAAGGTTGTGTGTTAGATTCCGCAGGGTTTGTCGATTTTATTTCGTGGTAGTCCATACTACTAACTACTAACCTGTATCATAACAGTTTCTGCCCTAGTTGGAGTACATATTGGTGTATGTGACAATGTAAAGTAGAGCGTCCATTATCCAAACTGATGTTGCCAGGGGTGGTCCGGGCAACAAAAAATTCGGATAGTAAAAATTCATTAAAAAAAAATTATTATGTGTAAAAACATCTTCCAACTGTTCACTTTTCACTTTTATGAATGTTTTACGACTCAAACTGCCCATCTCGCTGTGAAGATTATGGGGTACCTGATGATTGATTTAGAATTATTTTTGATTCACGTTATTTTTGATTTACCAACCTTGAAATCAATAGCTAATATCTGATCCAATTAACTTCTTTTTTTTTGCCACGCAATGTTTTCCATCTTGTCTTTAAATGAAAAGAGCTCTCTTTTCCTTTTTGTTAGCTTGGATGATGACATGTAGTTTTTAAAACAAAAAGTGATCACAAAGGTGATGTACACCTCTCACAGAACGATTTAAGACTTAAGGTGAGATCTGTTACCAACCAAATGATTAGGAAGATATTGCGAAAATCAAATGAAATGGTCTAATTAAGTATATAGCTCTCAGTAAATGCAGATGTGTATAGAAGTTAATTTTTTGCAGTTTCTGAGAAATAAATTAGACATTTTATCCCTTATAGACATTCATATAAAAATCATTTTGATTTCATTTAATTTAATTTTTAAATAAAAATAATTTTAACAATACAAAAAGTAATTACATGATCAATTTAATTAAAATTACATTTAATAAAAAAGGTTCCGTAACTTTTGAAGAACATTCCTATAATTATCGTTTGGATAATCGACGCTCCACTGTATATGCAAGTATACAACAAAATGAATTAAATTTTTTATTTTATAGTTTTTTATTGCTTACAAATGATAAACCGTTCTAATGCGCGTGATGAATCTACGTTGCTTGTACCAGGTTACCTTCACGTAATAATACCAATAGTTCACACTTTGCCTGAAAAAACAAGGCCGATACGGTTCATGGCAAAACGAGTTTTGATAAGTGACGGTTTTCCGGGTTGATTAAAAAAAAAAAAATCTAAAGGAATAGAGGGTGGCCGATCATAGAGGTGAATGAAGAGAGGAAGCATGGAGGCATCTGTTTCCGCCGCTCCATTGTCTAGCTCCATCAATGACGCGGCTTCCACATCCGCTCTTATCGTCACCCTGTATCCCTGAGTCATAATCATCAAGGAAGCTGTGTGCATTACAGGTTGGCTGTGGCCTCTCCTTTGCGGGCCCGTGGCGCGTGTCGCTAAAACAAAAGTAAACCCCGAGGAAGAATGAAACTTGAACCTTCGTTACCCATTTCCTAATTTTCTATATGTTATCAACCTAATGCCTGCCTTATACATACTAGGGTAATGTATGTTACTGTTAATAACAGGAGTAAATGTATTACTACAATACCACAGAGCTAGTTTAGTTAACAAAGGCTTGGCACTTCAATTCCTTGTTAGCATTCTTTATGTTTTAGTCATTGTATTTGCGATCTTTACTTATCTTTCTTCTGCCACTATAGTTGGTAAATGATTTAATATTAATATATGATTTTAATAGTTACTTTTAGTGTTAAGAGTTTCCCGGAAAACGTGAAAACTGTAGTAAAATTATAAATAGTTTTAGCCCATAATTAATTCGCAGCAGTTTTTTATAATAATATTTTTTATAATAATATCGGCTCACCTCATCTTAATGCAAAAATCAGATTCAATAGATATTATGCTCACATTATAATTTGTTTTTTGAGTTACAAAATGATATGAAATCTCCTCTGTAAATATTCATCAAGAATGCTTTATTAATATATTATGTTTTTATAATTTATTATTTATAGTATAATGTACTTCGAAGGGTATTGGAGGTAAAATGCTTTCTAGAGAGCACACCAACGTTCTTCGGAATAATATAGCAGTCAAAACACTTCAAACATTGTTTGCAAATCTTCGCTCGTATATTTTAAAAAAAGTGATTGTTTGTAAATTATGCAATATTCAAATACTCCACGATTTCAAGCTATTAGTATTATTAGTATTTGGACGCGCCCAACAGATTTTTAATCACTGCTAAAGCCAGTCGTAATTATATAAAAAGTATGTTTATACAAACATTTTTTTGATACTTTAGAGATGCCCCCGTTTTCCAATACTTCAGCAAGCCGAATTTGAGTTTTTTATTATGCCTAAGATCTATCAGCCATTTTGTCTTCCTACCCCTTCAGTTCGAATCTGATTCTCTCTCCCGCAATACACACTCCCATTGCTCCGATCTTCATACACCACTTCCAATAAAACTGCTTTTTATGACTACTCATTAACTTATTACTTAAATAACTTTTGTTATTTATTAATGTTCCATTTATCTGCTCCTTCTCTCTCCAACTTTAAAACCCACCTCTTTGTCCATCTACCATCTAAGATCAACTTCTTTTTCCTTGAATAGCTACGTGTAAACTACTCTATTATATCGGCGTCGAGTCTGGACTTTCACACCAGACATAAATGGATTTTAATATTTTCGTTTTGTTTTTTTGTTTTTTTTTATTTAAAAACACTTCCTTCCCGTTGAATCCTTTTCACAGGACAATAAAGGTTACTATTTTAGATCTACTAGGATCTGACGATTTTAGACTGCCAAAGGATATTCCCCCATTGTCCTTTTTGATTAAATATTTTCGTTTTTTTAAAGGACAATTTTTCTTCCAATTTAATCCTTTAGTTTTTCCTTTCTTTTTGTTATTGTCTAACATATAAGTCAGAAAGTGATGATATTCCGAAGTTTATTGGAGATCTCCCGACCCTATCTCCCACTACCCATCGGAAGTTTTTACTAACTTGGTTCAATCACTTGCCACATCATGACTCCATCGTATTCGAGGACTTCCTCTGTCACATGTTCCACACATAACCTCTGCCATTATTTTCTTTTGCAGTTCACTCAGTTATACGAGCAGCGTACCCCAATAAATCTTTGAGCTCCTCGTTTGTTTAGTGTCTCCATACCTGGTTCACTTTCACAGTTCTAAAGATTTAAAGCAGAATTTTCCTCTCAAAAACTTTATAGCCCTGCTTACCAGTTTTAGAGACAATCCATGTTTCTAAGCACATAAAGGAATTGGCCGGATAATTGCTATATAATTGGGAACTTTTAAACAGTTTTAGATAAAATATATACTGTCATTTTAATTATTTATTTTAATTTTTTTTTATAGATGCAAGAAATATATTTTGTTTTTGTTTGTTTGTTGGGGCTTAACGTACTCATGTAAGTACTCCATATAGGGAAGGAAGAACTGGTTATCCTACAGGTTACAAACCTATTCTAGCCAGCGTGGAAAAGTCGAAATTCATTCCATAGGTTCTCCTTGAAATAAATGTTAATAACTCTCAGAAATATTTTCTTATAGAAAAAAAAAAAATGTGTATATATATATATATATATATATATATATATATATATATATATATATATATATATATATATATATGCTATATATATATAATAATCACTGCTGAACTGTATGGGCTACTGTTCCTTTACCCTGTACATTATTCTGAGAGAATATCGATTCAATCTATTTATTTTTTTTCTTTAACTAAATATGATTTGATGTATTTGCTCTGATACTTTCTTTATTACAGGGTTAAAGTTTGTATGTGAAATGCAACGTCATCTTTTTGATTAAAATAATATGTTTGATGCTTTTAATATTTCTTTAAGTTTCATAGAAAAAAGTATGACTATTGTTCTCCTTCATATATGAGGCTATGAGAGCAAAAGTGGCCTAACCCACAAAATATAAAAAAATCTGATTCAGTAATTTTTTGCAACTATAACGCCATCTGGTGGTGTTAATGTGTTAACATTAACACCACCAGATGGCGTTATAGTTGCAAAAAATTACTAAATCAGATTTTTTTATATTTTGTGGGTTAGGCCACTTTTGCTCTCATAGCCTCATATCTACTTAATAAAAACAATGCTTATTATATATGGAATAATAGTATACATAAGTAAATTTATTAAATAAGTAAATCAAAAAGTTATTGGCTTGAAAAATATCGCTGATTTTCTTTTGCTTAAGTACCGACATTTTATTGCTGCCGCATGATCTCTCCATCGCCTAAAAACCATCAAATAGAATGATTTCACTTCAGTTCTGCTTCAAGATATTGTTAGATAAAAACCCTTCTTCATTAGAAATTGTGATTGACGATTCGTTTCCTAGCAGACCGTCTTCCCCATCCTCCAGCCTTCCCGTAGTAGTTCTTTTACAAATATTGCCTTATTTCTTATTTGGCAATTGAATCTTATGTGAAAAAAATAATAATAGGTAACAAAATCAATAAAAAAATATAAGAGGCCCGGTTAATCGAGCCCCGAGTTTATATAGATTTACTAAGGCAAAAACTGTTTGATCATTCAATATGAACAAGTATGCCGACCCTTGAAAATTTATCGGTTGTTATCCTAATCACCTCCCAGCCACCGCCGCAATAGCTGGGCCGTTTTTACTGCTACCGGGGTCCGGCTCCTTCGTGTGTTTTCCCACATTTTTTATTTTATTTTTTCGTCTTGGAACACTTAGTTATTTCACGGCATCTCTGAGCACTTTTATAGACATCCAAAAAAAAAAAAAAGAAAAGAAAAAATAATTAAATTGTAAGTAGATAGGATGAATTGGAACATTTTTTTTTTTCCGATAGGGTCTTTTGATGTGTTTTATATTCATAAGGCATTATCCTAGTATATCTGCCTCTTTAGAATAATTAGATAATTCACGAAGTTTTTTAAATAATAGTTCATTTGTGAACAATGAATTCTGATTAAATAAGTCATAATTATAGTTTACTAAAACAATTTGTTTGATGAAACTAAAACTATTATGCACCATTTTTATATTTTGTCTGCATCATTTATCATTTTTTTTTTTATTAATTTCAAAAATTAATATTAATTTAAATATTTACATAGGAGTACTTCCTTTATTCTTCTTCTTCCTTTTTACAAAATTGCGTAGTTGCGTATACCATGCGTAGTACCAATTACTATGTACGCACGACCATTCTCATATCTCCAGGCCTGATAGTTTTAGTTGTACAAACTAGTTTATTAAAAATTTATTAATTACAAAAAAAATTTAGAATATATTTTTAGCTTATAAATATATTTCTGATATGTTAGAATTTAGTGTACATTTTTTTCTCAAAAACTTACTTTTAGCAGGCAATATTAAAGATAGCCAAGAATGTTTCTTTGTAGCCAGTGTAAAATATTATCCAAACTTCAATAAGACAGTACGAAGGGATAATTCGTAACACTGTTTCTAGTCACTGCACTTAAACCAACGCTCAAAGGTAATATATTTTGTTACAAGAGGTGTAAAACCTTTAAAAAGAAAGTGTTTGTTTTTAAAATTGATTTTTCACGGATGAAATAATTCCTGAACTGCCTAAAAATATTATTTTCCTACAATCGCTTCCGAAAAAAAAAAAAAAAAAAAATTTGCAACATGCCTACCTTTATTAATGGTAATTTTTATTTATGTATTGTTGAACGCTACAGTCCTAGTTGGGCCTCGGCTTCACAAAGTACAGATAGCCATTCCTGTTTGTCTTCCGCTTTCCTCCTCCAACCATTCACTCCCAGTTTTCGTAGGTCATCCTGAACGTTGTCCAGCCATCTCAGGCCTTGGTCTTCCTCTCAATCTTTTTCCTCCCGGCCTGCCGATCATCATCTTTTTTGGAAGTCCTTTGCACATGACCGAGCCACCTTAATCTGCCTACTTTGACTATCGATATGATGTTGGGTTCACCGAACAATTTTTCCAGCTCCAGGTTGGTTTTTATTCTCCAATTCCCGTGGTTATTCACTGGACCGAAGATTTTTCTAAGAACTTTTCTTTCCCAAATCCTCAGCAACCTCTCATTCTCCTAGGTCAGTACCCAACACTCGCTTCCATAAGTAACAACTGGCCTTATTACAGTTTTATAGACCGCAATTTTGGCAGATCGAGACACTTCTCGAGACCTCATAAATTTACTTAGGGCAAAAAGGCATTTGCTGCCAGTCGCTATTCTTGCTTTGATCTCTAATTTCATATAATTTTTTTCTGTTATTAGAGATCCTAAGTACTTAAACGTGTTGCAGCGCCTAATTTGTACTTCTTTGTCTCCATATCCTTATTAATGGTAATAAGATTTTATAATTTTTGTAATTATAATTATTGTATTACACGAATTTCTGTTAAAAATGCTCTTTTTTTATTTTTTAAGCCTATGTAGATTTTATCTTTTGTATCCATGGAGATTAGGGAAATCTACTTAAATACATGTAGTATATAATCCATAAATAAATAAAATATTTATTCTCTACTCCTATTTTATCTTTTGGTCAGTATTAAATATCTCAAATGCTGTTCTAGTTATGTTTAGTTGCTATCTATTCATTTGGGACACACCCAGCCCTTAAAAAATGGGTACCCTTAATTTTGGGAAAAACCTGGCGGTTGAGAGTGAATTTTGGCCAAATCTTCTCCTTTCACAACCGTTGGATCAGTAGCAGTACATTGTTACCGAAGTACTGAACCCATAACCCTTCATGGGTTGTTATTGAGTGGTACAGGTTTTTTTTTTATCTATTTGATTATATTTACTTGAGCACTATGCCATAAAAAAAAATTCTTTTTATTTTTGCACAAATAAAGAATTATATTTAAGGAAACTTTTTGTGTTAATGTTTCCTTACTATTAAACGGTAGTTTGATGTGTTAGAATTTAATATATTTTTGTATTATAACTTCTTTTAAGACTAAATAAAGATTCGAAAGACTTGTTTATTTTAACTCTTACGAACTAATTAACTACGAACTAATTAACTACGAACTAGTAATGCTGTAATGACCCTTAATAAGATCATTACTATGATGTAGGGGGTAAAGAACTATATATATATATATATATATATATATATATATATATATATATATATATATATATATATATATATATATATATATATATTAAACATTAAAATGATAATGTTTAAAACATTGAATGGTCATATTTAATCCTAGTTCTACTTTGAGACTGAAAATTCAGTTATTGGTAAATAAATTAGGTAGAGTTAACAATATTTACAAACTTTTAAACGAGTTTTAAAAACTTTTAATACTAACTGATGGTGTTATTAATCTAGGGCTAAGGTTAACTTTGACCTAGTAATCTAGGGTGGATGTAATTTATTGCAGAGTGTAGGGTTCGTTAGAAGCGTAAAATTGTCATTTAGCTATTAGTCTTAATAATTAAAAATATGTATATAATTGGATTTCATTTTAAATTAAAGTGGATTTAAAATATTATAACATGAATGAATACTTATTATTAAACAAATGTATATCCACTAGAAATAAGGTGTGCTTTAATATAATAGTACTAAATTTTATTCCAAATCATATCTTTAGAACTAAAGATGGATGGATACACAGTACTTAACCTAGTCCTGAAGTTATAAAGCGTCAAGCAGCTCATTATCTATCGATTTCTAATTGCGATTCTTTGGCTCGAATTAAATTATTTATTTTATGTTTTAAGTAACCGAATACCTCTGCCTCTATCGCGTATTGTAGTTGTGATACGCCCACTTCTCTAGACATTAATACTTTATAAACCAACCCTGGGCTCATTATAATTGAGTAAGCAGAAAACTTCGTTAATAGGCAGAGTTGAGTCAGATAATGACGTCACTGGAAGTAGATGCTATTTAAATTGCCTTTGCGCTGGCTCGATTCTAATTCTGTTCTTTTCTGAGGAAAAAATAAAACTTTTCGAAAAAGAGAAAGCTAGTAGACTGGAACTGCTCCTGCTATGTGTTTACTCCCCTAACTCCCTCTGAACAAATAGAATGACTTTTCTCTAAAATATTTGAAAGATTTTTCCATTTAGTAAACTAGTTATAGCATGAAACAACGTTAGCGTGTGTATCTTGTTAATCATTTAAACTTTTGTTAATGTAATAGCTCTGCATTCTTGGAAATAACGTTTATTTCTGTTGAAAATAAACTTATAATTGTAATTAAAATTAGAGAAATTTGTAATTTGAACAATGACAACATGTTTATAATTTCTTACGCTATTCCTCATTATTCCCCTCATTTTGTTTCTATTATTATGACTTGTGATCCTGTTTAAGGCTGTTTCCTTTAAGAAAGTTTCACATTTTAAGGCCATTATTTTCAAGTAACATAATTAATCTTTTATTTCCTATTCAATGAATTTAGTATGAGTTGTTATATATTTAATAAACTTTCTTTAATAGTTTTATGTTTTCCTTTTCCGGTTTTACTTACAAGGATTTGATTAGTTTGGTGAAAGGCTTAAACTGGTGGAGATCGTATTTATTTTAAACTTTGTTCTCTAGTATGTTGGTTTGGACACTTAGTGCTTATGTTTAGATAAAGTTTCAGAAGAAGTATCTTTTGATTCTTCTTAACTTTGACACTTTGACAAATTAATGTACCCTTAGCGTGGTGTTTAAATGTCAGTGTAAAATAAATTGATCTTGTTTAAAATAAGGTTATTTTGTAGCCCGAAATAGGTAAACAGTGAAGACGAGAGGTCTGACCTAGTAACCGTTACCCTACCGACATGTCTGCACCTGCTCCTCCAGCTGGGTTGGTCAGAAGCGAGAAGCAGAGCACTTATCACACCAGATCAGTTTCTTCTAGCGTAATCTTATTAGAGTGTAGTTCTAATCTCGTTTCTGATTACTTCAAATTATCGAGTTGTCTAGGCTCATCATACTCCGAATTCTGTCTGACGATTTGGAGCATTTTAATCTGAGTTTCCTTGAGGCATGCAATTAATTGATAAAGGAAATTTAAATGTATTTAATGTTTCTATCTTGAGATATGTAATATGAATCATTCAATCTTTGGTGAATGGATTCAAGACTACCAGACTGTAAATTGATAATTATTGAATTAGTTGTCATAATTTCATTCACCTCCCGTAATCTATATTGCAGATTTCTTCAGGATAAGGGTTGCTAATTGGATTCCGTTGATAGCTCAACTAGTATTTTTCTTCGGGATTTTCTTTCGTGAATATTTTTGAAAAAGTATACCAGGATGTGTGCGTAGTAATTTTTCTCTGACTACTAGATATGATTAACTCTTGATCAAACTTTGTGTATTAGATAATCGATTTAAAGTAAGCATTTAGGTGCTACATTTGAACGTTAGGTTGCATTGAACTAAAACAAGTTTATGCGGTTTTTTATTTGTTACGAAGCACTCTCTTCCGATTTATAGCAAAAAGTTTATCTGCCTGACAATAATTAGGTCAATTTAATCACATTTTAAACAGCAATTATTTTGCCGGGAAGGAGAGAGGTTAAAATATTAAGGTGGGTATACAATATAATTAACAAATATAAATGAAAGGTTTACCTGTCGCAGGTAGCCTGCCAGGTCAAACTGAGAATGTTAATGAAAAATAACTGTTAATGTTTGCAAAAACCGTAAGCTAGTGGAAATTTGAGCTCTTCATTCGCAGTCCTCCTATTCTGGCGCCCCCTGAGGCAAAACAAGATCTATTTTGCACTCATCAGTAACCATCCGCTTCCAAAATTCAATTAGGCGATTTTATTTTGCATAAAGATGTTTTTTCTTTTGGCTCAGTTTGTTTAAAATAATTTTTTTAAGTTCTGATTGGCAATGGAAATAAATTGTTTCTTTTAAGTTCATTTCTTGCAGTACTAACACTGACGCTCCGTCTGTTATAAAAAGTGCTTTAGCAGATATTTTTCAAGATATAAGCCGTGGATTTTCCTTTATTTTAACTAATAATTAACCATTCATCCGATGCCGAAAAGTTTTGGCTGATCGGAACAAGGCTTTCCACCATAATACTTAATTGAACCTTTTCTATTTATAATAATATTTGAGACGGTTAAAAAATTTACTTAAATTTAACTATTTTTATAGTTAAAGTTAATCGCAAACGTTCGCACTTATTATCAATTCTATTTATTATTATTACAAGGCTCCAGGGCATGATGGGCTACCTGCGAAACTATTGCGAGCTGGAGGCAGCGAACTGATAAAGGTACTGCAAGCTCTCTTACAATCAGTGTGGGAGGATGAAGTGATGCCCTCAGCATGGAAAAAGTCGATCATCTATTGTTTTCACAAGAAGGGTAATCGCCTTACATGCTCCATCTATAGAGTCATATCCTTATTAACGTCCGGACACAAGGTCCTCTCGAATATATTATTCACACGTCTTCTCCCCTATGCCAATAGAGCCATCGGCCCCTACCAGTGTGGGTTTAAAAGCGGGAAATCGACAGTGGATCAAATCTTCAGCCTGAGGACCATACTGGAGAGAGGATATGAACACAAGTTAAAGACTCACCATCTCTTCATCGACTTAAGGGCCGCATACGATAGTATTAACAGAGAGGAGCTTTACCAAACAATGGAGGAATTCCAGATCCCTCAGAAGCTCATACGTATCACCATACCTCACCAGGATGACTATGAGCGAGGTATTGTGCTCAGTATGCATCAACAGAGATCTGTCAGGAGAATTCCGAGTGACGAGAGGGCTACGGCAGGGTGATGCCCTTGCGTGCCTGTTGTTCAATATTTCCCTGGAGAAGGCCGTGAGGGAGTCGGGTATACAGGTTGAGTGTGCAACTCTTGGCTTACGCGGACGATGTTGATATTGTTGGCCGGTCTCATCGCACTATCGGGGAAGCATTTCAGGCACTGGTTGCTCCCGCAAAGAAACTTAGACTGGAAATGAACCAGACAAAGGCTAAATATTTGGTGACCGAGGAGACGCCTGGACGCAATACAACAGTGACATTTGGTGACTACACATTCGAGCAAGTCACTGACTTCATATATCTTGGTTCGATGGTAACCCAAGACAATCGTACTGAAGTCGAGATTAGAAGAAGAATAATACGCCCAGTTTTAACATACGGCCCAGAGAGAACCTGGAGGAGACGCACAAACCAGGAGGTATACGGTTCATTTACGGAACAGAATGTCCTTCAGGTCATCAAACTGGCCCGATTAAGGTGGGCGGGACATGTGGCTCGCATGGGTGAAGAAGAATTACCTGGGAAGCTATTGAAGGAACCGCTTCATGGAATAAGAAGAAGAGGAAGGCCGAGATGCAGGTGGAGGGATGGAGTTGCGACTGACGCTTGGAGCATCCTGGGAGTGCGCAACTGGATGGTGGCTGCACAAAACCGTGACGAATGGCGGAAGTTGCTGGCAGAGGCCCGGACCCGGCAACGGGTTGTAGCGCCGAGATAGATAGATAGATTTATTATTATTTGTAATTCCTTTTTCTCTTTGTCCCATCATTAAACATAAATGACAGTAACTGCATGTAAAACCTGATAAGTGCCCCGTAGACCGTAATTCCACTCACAACACATCGATAATCCGTAGTTATCACCTCCTTTTATACATCAATATCATAGTGTTCCAATACTTTTTGAGGAATTTTTTTTTTTAATTTTCCGATATTAATATATTTTATTCTGGATAAAACCTGAACCTGAAATTAAACTGACTGAATTGGACAGATATGTAGAGTAGTTGGGCTAGATAGCTGTGGAATCAATTCATATTAACAGTTGCCGGAGCGTACGGTAAACGTCCGAAGACAAGAACGAAACTTACAGGAGAGGATTGTGTTGACACGGGCTTCACTGTTGTAGATATGTTGGTAACTTTGGTCGGTATTATCTCTATCAAATCTTTTCTATTTATTAGATACTATAAATGTTTTATAGGATGTGTATAGTTCTTCATTAAAGTAATGCCTTATAATTATAAGCAATGGAGGCGGAAAATGTGATTTCCGTTCATATTTTCAGTCTTTTCGATTTAATCAATAGCTGTATAATTGAGGTCAATAATTTTAATAAAGCTCAAGTCGACCGGTTCTCGTGATTCTTTTCAACCTTATAACACAAATTCTAATTCCCTCAAGCCCTACATAAGCCGGAAAACGGTAATTATTTGTTGAATTTCAATTCTTAAGTATCTCCGGCGGAAACGAGCCAGTTTTCAATTGAACTAATGTTAATTTTTTATAATATATTCAGTAATTAATTTTATCGCGTGAAGTAGGAAGAATGACGGAAATGTCGAATTTACGTCATAATTTATTACAGAAACTATTTTTAAAAAAACATTTTATTGAATATTACAATCTTCCACTTTAGGTATTAAATACTAGATTGTTACGAAAGTTTTTGTGATTAAGTATAGCTTTACTTCAGATGAAATATTATAAACATATTATTCTTTAAAGTAAACTCCATTGTTTTTAATTAATGTCACCCATTTTTCTAACAATTTTGGTTTTAAACCTGTACCACTACTTCGGTTTTGAAGCAAAGACCTCTTTACATACAATTTTCACTTCCTCTTTATCATCCAAAATCGGACTTTTAATAAAATAAGAAAGCCGTTTATTTCTTGCAGTTCCTACAATTTTCCCTTGGTCGAAGGAGAACGGTGTGCAGGGGCATGCCGTGTTGTAAAATGGTTTGGCACCTACCTGTTGACCGCTGCAGGGTATTTTGCACTCAAAACTGCATAAAATGTGTCTAGTTGTACATAGTAAAGGTTTGAATCCACTGCCCATCAGGAACAAACTTAAAATGAAAAACCAAGTACAAAGCAACATTTTTTTTTTTTTTGTTTTTTTTTTTTTTTTTTTTTTTTTTTTTTTTCAAACCAATCCAATCGAACCAAAGTGCAGCAGTATTTGGAAGGTTTATTGACCCCTTCTGTGGCACAAAGGTCTTCAGTGACTGCCTTTGCGCTTAGACTTTTTTCTTCTTGTAACATTGTTCGTGCGTTTTAAAATGTAACGGCACTATAAAGCCAATTCAAGTCACAAATAATTAAAAGATTAGTCAAAGTAAACATTGACATAAATATTAGGAATAGAGTTGTAATAAGGTTAGTGTTCATGGACAAAGACTTAACGTAATAACCTGGTAATAGAACTATTTGTGCTTTAATCATACAGTACATATAAGATGAATAAGATTAAAATTGATTAAAAAAAAAGAAATTTAAAAAATATAATATTGATAAACATATTTATTAAAAAACCTGTACTAGTACTGTCCATGAAGGGTCTTGGGTTCCGTATATGCCCAGCTGCTTCTTAAACAACAGTTGTGCAAAGAGGTGGCTGTGGCCTGAACTGCATGAACCAGGAGGGTCTCTCAGCTAGCTGGTTTAACAAGAATAAATGATTATCTGCCTCAACTGGAATGTAAGAGCCCAGGGTCTTCTTAACCCCAGAGTTAGCGCACCAGCCTATCATTTATATTTTTACTCATGCAATGTTTAAACCGAAGCCTGGAAGTCCCTAAGCAGAGCTCTTTCCACAAGTATGAGGGTAAAGCAGGGCTCCAAACCTTATTAGTGGCGTTGATTCCAGGGAATCCTGGGGAGAAACCTTTCCCAATAGTTCTACACGATTTCACAAATGATCTGGATATCTTCCAACATTGAAATGTTATGAATGTGTTTTCAATTGATAGTTTCTACTCAAGTGGCAGTCTTCATACAAATCAAGTAGAACATTTATTTGTTTCATTGGTAATACGCTTGAAAAAATGTATTAACGAATTTAACATAAAAGAAATATACAACCACAATAGAGCACTCACATTCTCTTGTAAATTCTACATCCCAGGTTCACTGTTAAGACTTAGTTTCTATAATCTTCTGTATGGGATAGTGGGAATAATAAAAATATATGGATTGTTCTATGATAGCAATATTCCTTTCGAAGGCCTGACGAGCGGAGGCCATGAGAACTAGACTTGTCCCACGTCCTCACAGATGGCGCTCGACATTAACGATTTCCTTTTATAGTTCTAACGGAAATTTTCACTAAGAAAAAAGGTTGTAAAAGAGCGACCGAGTGAAGTGTTACTACGCGCCCGTCCATTTATGAATACTTAATCAATTGTCAAGGAGAAAGGGAATGGCTTAATAGCAAGCGATACAGCTTATCTCGAGAGAAATCTCACTCCAATCATTGCTTTCTAATTAAGTTTATTCGGAAGGAAATCACTGTTACTTTTGAGGAACGTATCTCGTATGATGTTGCTATAAAAGAAACTTAGATTTTTTAAAAAAGTAATCTTAGAATTTCTCGGAGTTCAGAAGGTGGCGTTTAGTGTTATCAATACAATTATATCCCAATATTGAATTCTATTCTTATAAATAAGTTTGTTTATTCTTAGAGAAGGCAAAGAGCTCGGTTCAAGTACTGTTAGTTTGACTCTCTTCGATTTTGTTTTTTTCACTGCCACAGCCTCTATGCCTCAGATTTAGTTTCCTCCGTAGGTTACCGAGCATTACTTACCTAGGGAGGATTGCTTAGTCACTGGTCGCTATCCATCTTTTGTTAGATGAAGTATGAAGATCTTCTGCAGGATGCTCCCATTATTATCAAATCCCTATCACGATTTTTTTTCCAAAACGTCCAAATACGATCGATGTAGAGTTAAATGCAACCGTTCAATAACCATGTCTCATTGGAAGTACATCATTGGATTTTTTTTTTACTCTTTTTGCTCTCTTGCCAAGTGTTACTGACAACCAGAGGATTGGGTAAATATATACGTGTTATTAAAATGCGTGACAAGAAACATAAGAGGGACTTTAAGAGGGAATTAACATTTCATAACATTGAGGCCCTTCTTGCGTTACTTTTCGGCCTTCTGTGGAAAGTTTGTAGCGGATATGTCTTTTATGGTTATGTTAGGATCCTCTTGTAATTGTTTCTGGAATCGTTGGACATTGTTTTTAACAGTTGACGTACGGAGGCGGCCAATTAATGTTATGTTAACGTACTCTTTCATGTTTTCTAAGTATCTATATTCTTGTGGCCTCTAACAAGGACAAATTTTTGAATTGAGAGATCAATATTTTTTTCAATCAACCAAAAGCTCTGCAATACTATAGAGGCCAGAAACACAAATCTGATATTTGTTTTAAATTTTCAAAACTATTTTTACTGTTTTCATTATAAAAATCTTTTCCCCCTCAGTGTTTCACTTTCATTTTGGGCTATTTTTAACTACTACTATATGTTTATTTAGTCCTTTTAAAGTCAAGTCATCGACAAACTTGAAATATTTTGGAGAAGCTAACATTTTTTTTACTTCTAGGACCGAAACTTCATGATTAACATTTGGTCCCTGGAGAATAATATATATGAACGAAACTCATCCAGAATATCCTTCCTAACTTCGACTACGGTTGCTGGGTATATGGGGGACTGTATGGTGAGCTGAAGAGACTTGTGAACTATTCATTAGATTCATCTTCAGGATCTACAGTTGGTCACACGTTTTTTTCCGGTATTCTGAGCTGTGATGTTTTTTTCCTGATTTCCGAAAGCAATACTTCCTTGGTACTTTCCTATTCCAATCATTAAAAACCAAAGCATTCCTTTATTTGTGACCTAATAACTCTATAAGGTCCCAACCTTTTATCCTGTATATCCCCTCCTATAGAACTGCTACCTTTGAAAAATCTTTTATCATTCCTACTACCTCCGTTTGGAATTCCCGACTGTTCGTAAAACTTCTTCCTTAACTCATTTTAAACATAATTAATTTTCCACCTCCTAGACAATCAATATGTGAATATTAGTTTTGTATTTAGATGTGTGTTATTTTTTTGTACTTGGTTGCATTTTATTTTCTGTCAACAATGTGTGCAATAATTACTCATTTATCGATTCGTAAATAATGCGATCAAACAATTGTACCAGTAATTGTGAATTATTCATATTCTTATGGGACGGTATGTTCCAGAATTGTTCATTAGTCTATCCGATTCCGAACCCATCAGCTATCCTTATGCGAAAAAATGTAAAACTTTAACTTAACTAAGTGTAATTTTGACAAGAAATTCGAAGAATGAAAGGGTGTATGAAATAAGGTACATTGATTGATATATATACCCTACATAAAGAATGTTTAATATGCTATCCTACAGTAAAATGATCTTTGTTATATTAGACAATCAAGGTTTAGCATAATACCTGTTAACATATTTTTGATAACAGCTAATGTATAGACGTTCGATAACAATAAATCTTGCCTGTTACTAGTGATTGCAACGAGTCCAGTATAAAACCTTTTTTCTTTATTTTAAACATAAATAAGTGAATTGTTTGAAACAATAAAACCAATAATAATACTGGTTTCCAAACCCTTAGGTTCCCACACTGACTTAATGTTATCTTCACACCTACACTTGGCCTATACTTTTGGCGCCTTCCTGTCGGGTCCTGCATCCGTAGCCTTTTTAGTAATTCTTTGGCTGCTCTGCAAACTAACCTTAAATGCATATGTGGATCTCAATGTCGCACTGTTTTTCGGATGTAGAGTGAGGGTGGACAAAATTCGCAAACCCTTAAAATCTTATAAAAAATTACACGCTGAACAAAAAACATGGGACCGGAAATGCACCCATAAAAAGTTATGGCAAGATAATGTTGTTTTTTTTTCTATTTTCTATGGTAACAAATGAAATTTTTGGTGCAAGCTTTTAATACAAGCAAGCGTAAATGTGATTTCATGTTATTTTTGGAATGTATTTGTGAAGGCTTGGTGATTTGCTTGAGTTTTGCCATGAAATGTTCCATTTATTCACCAAATCTTTAATAATCAGCGCTCTGAGATGTGAGATCGGAGCCTTGCTGTAAGAAGGCGGTAGCTGACTCCTTGCTGCCTCTTTGGCTAATCGGTCAGCTCTTTCGTTGCCCTTTCACCCATTTTAGCCTAACAGATTCTCTTAAGGTCATTAGTTTGAGAATATTTTTCCTGATTTCCTCCGTCAGTGGGTCATGTATGTTTATGTTACCTAAAGAGTGTAGAACGTTCATGTTGTCTGTGTGAATGATTATGTTAGAGAGAGAATGTGAGGGGTTTGCAAACAGATATTCAAGCGATTTTGATACAGCTAGTTTCTCGGCTTGATTGTTTGAACACCACGGAGCAAGTTTGTATTGCTCTTCCATTATGTTCCCTTGCCTATCACTATAGGACCAAGCGCAGCCTACGTTATCTTCATCCTTGCTACCGTCCGTGTATATGTCTGTGATGTCTATGTTGTTTGTTTTCTTTTGGTATTGGATATGTACATATGAACAGGGATGAAGCCATAATTTAGAGTTAGTGGGAAGTTCAATATCGTTATGTGTTAGATGTCTGAAGTCAGTTTGTAGTTTTTTAATGTTAAACAATTCTATTTTTTCCTCTATTTTTAAATTGATTGGTAATAGTCCAGCAAGAAGGATAGCTGCCTCAAAGGAGAGCGTTTTATACCCTTTACATATTTTTATGGCTATGAGTCTTTGCAGCCTTTTAATTTTGTTCAGGTTTCTTTTCCTGTTCATAGCCTCATGCCAAACGTGGATTCCATATAATAATTTGGGGACTAATGCAGCATCATATATTACTTTTAGGACTTCTGATCTGAGACCCCATGTGGCTCTTGCTGCAATGGTGAGTTTGTTGATAGTTTGCAGTGAGTAATTATAGACATTGTCAATATGTCGGTTCCAGTTAAGTTTCCTGTCGAACGTTATACCAAGATATCGAATAGTGTCTTGTTGTATTAATTTCATAGAGTTTAATTTTATTTCCAATGCCGGGATTTCTCTTTTTCGCGAAAAGACTATATATTTTGACTTTTCAATATTAAACATTAATTTGTTGCTTCTAGCCCATCGCCCAAGCCGTATTAATATAGTATTTGTAGTAGACTGTAATTCTTCGAAATGTCTACGTTTAACTAGAATTAATATGTCATCAGCGTAGGCAATAATATTCGAATCTGTTGGTAATTTAATATCAAAAACGGTATTTAATAAAATATTCCATAGTATAGGGGACAGGCAGGATCCTTGAGGAGTACCTAAGTTAGTTTTTTATTGATTTTAAAAGCATTTGTTTGAATAGTTAGAGATCTGTTGTCGAGATAGTTTTTGATAATGATATAGAGATTTTGGGGACATTTATAATTTTTAAGGTTTGTTAAAATAGCAGGCCACCAGGCATTGTCAAATGCTGCCTTGATATCTAAACTTACGACTAAAAGATTATTTTTTTTGTTGTATTGATGTTGATATGTTTTTCGTGAGTGCTAGTAAAGCGTCATCTGTACCGCTCTGATGTTGGAAAGCAAATTGTTGCTTGTTAATGATTTCATTAGATGAGAGGAAGTGCATGAGTCGGTTTTTTAACAGTTTCTCTAGTACCTTGCCCAATACTGGTAGCATGCTTAGAGGTCTATGGGATATCCGATCTACTTTAGGAATTAAAACTAGCCTTCCTTCTTTCCAATTGGTTGGAAACTCTTTCCTTTGGTACAAAAGTTTATACAATTCAACTATTAATTTGGTAAAGTGTTCAAATATTTTAATAAGAATAATGGGACTGATTTTGTCGTTTCCCACCGATTTTTTTATTTCTAAGCTTTTAATAATATTCATTATTTCTCCCTCCTCAAGTGGGAAATCATCCCTAGAAGGAGGTGGAGTGTTGATATGATTTCTCATCATTGCATGTTCTTCGGTATCATTATCTATCCGATCATTTTTTATTATATTTTTCAGAATTTCTGTAAGGGTTTCATGAGTGTCAGTGGTGTAATTACCCTGATCATCTACTGTTGTCTGAAGCAAGCTCGTTGACTTTAGTTTGTTGGCAGCAGATTTATAAGGCCATTCCCATGCAGTGCTATTCGCTGTATACTCTCTCTATGAATTTGATTTAGATTTTTTTGATGAGTTTTTCGTAACTTCTCTTGCTGTTTATATAGTTCTTTCTTCTTACTTCTCGTTCAGCATTGTCTATTTTCGTTTTCTGGTATAATTTTCGAAGCTTATTAGTCTGTTTTCTTAGTATTGATAAATCTTTGTTCCACCAAGGCACTGTGCGGTGGTTTTCTGTTATATGTGGCTTACTACCAGATTTTGGAAATGACATATTGCATGCTTTTATTACTGCCTTGGTAAATTTTTTTGAAATTAAATCAGTGGTTATGCGTGTCATTTCTGAAATTATTTCTTCCTCAATATTTTTCTGGTCAATTTTATTAGAATTTTATTATAGTAAAAACGATTTTGTTAATTGATAACGTAAATTGGTTATAAAATTATCCCAGTTTGCATTGTTTGTGAGGTAAATATAGTTGTTATTGTGACTTTTAAATACATTCATATTGTGTGTGTGTGTAGTTCGTAGGTCAAAGTGTTGTGGTCTGAGAAGTTAGTTTCTTTAGAAATAGTCCAGTTTTGGATGTGATTGCGTCCAAAAAGTCTTGTACTAGCTAATGTCAAGTCAATATTGCTACTTCCTAATGCACCTTCAAATGTATTCAATTCTGAATTTCCATTTACCAGAACTAAATCATTAGAAATTATAAACGATTCTAATTCTCTGCCTCTAATGTCCGTTCTCTTGTCGTACCAGAATTTTGATCTTGCGTTAGTGTCAATACCTATAATTATACTTCTGTCTGAAAATTTTTGTATTAAGTTTGATAGTTTGTTTAAATCAGTTTCTATGTCTTTATTCCTGTCGAAGTATGAGCTGATGACTAGAAATTTAATATTTCCAAACGTAATTTCTGCACAAATTAGATCTGAGTCTGAATACTGTGTTATTAGGCAGGCATCGATTTCTTTATTAGTTATAACAATACCAGCTCTAGGGTTATTGTCATGTGTTTGAAACACTTTATACTTTTCATAACCTATTATTTTGCCATTACGTACATACGGCTCTTGTAAAAGCATAATATCGGTTCGATTTTCAACAATAAATTGTTTTAAGAAGTTCTGTGTGTATTTAGAGTGATGAGTGTTCAATTGTAATATATTAACCTGATTGTGTATCATTAAAATTAGATATGAGATGTATAATAAGGGTTAGTTTTTTTGTTTGTTTGTGTACTTACAGAAGCGGGAGGCTATAGTCAGTCTTTGCGACCAGTTTTTGGACTTCAATTATATATGAGGGGCATTGCCTGTCAAAAACTGAGTGACCCGTTGGTCTTTTTTGTTGACCTTTTGTATGCTTATTAAAGTTTTCACAGGTGGAACATTTGTAATGATCTACTTTACAGTCCTTTGAAGAGTGTTCCTCTACACAGATAGAGCAAGATAAGACTCCGCGACAATCTCGGCTGTTATGATGAAATTTTAGACACTTACCACATCGTTTGATGCGGAAATAGTCTTCAATATGGACCTTTTGGTGCCTTAGGCTTATCCTGTTGTAGAGAAGCAGCTCCCTGGTTCCGGCATCCACTTCAATGACGACGTGCCTGGACTTATTCCTCCGGATTTCCAGCTCTAAGATAGGGCGAATGCTATCTTTCTTCAAAAATAAATCTTCATTTTGTGCAACAAGGTAGTCGACTACATTTTCTGTTGTTATGTTCTCTTCTACGTTCCTTACAATAAGCCTTGGCTTCAATTTAGATAGTTTCCGATAGGTCATTTTATTGGATTTTTTAATTGCGTCTTCAATTTTCTCTAAATCCTTTTCTTTTAATGTTTCCACTATCAGCGATCCAGATTTAGTTTCAGAAACCTTTTGGAAATTTATTTTTAAATCCTTTGGATTGACTAAAGTTTTAAATTCCTGAACTGTTTCTTTGGAATTTGTAGCTCCACAGGGTTTTATAACAGCTTTATAGGAGGGTCGGCGTTGGACTTTAGTGACTGTTCTCCTAGTTATCTCTGAATATGATTTATGAATGATAGCTGTTCTGTTGCTTTTAATATTATTGGTGTTAGTGATTGAGGAAATATTTTCGGTGTTATTTATATAATTTTCAACTAGCTCAATTGAAGCGCTAATATTACTGCGTAGATCTCTTCTAAGGGTCTTGTAGGTTAAGACATCTTGCAATGTAGTCAGAACAAACTGTAAGTCGCTCTGATGACTTGGCATATTGAAGGGATTCTTCGTTTCTTGGTGAGATACGTTGTTTTAAACCCTTCAAAGCTATAATTTTGAATTTTCAATTAAATTATAATATAACCTTTTTTATTTTTGACACTTTTTAATGATAGCTTGAATCATATGACCCATATATATATATATATACACACCTCTCACAGGATAAATACTGAAAATAAAAAGGTTTTATACCACCACGAAATAAATTTTAACCCACCCAGATGAGATTCGAACCCACGGCCTTCAGTACAGAGCGAGCTGAGACCCTAGCTCCCTAGCTCCAACTCACTCGGACATCAATGCTCTATATTATTAGTAGATAACTGTGTTTGTGTGTGTGTTAGAGTAAGATAGATTGGGAAGGGCCTAGGATGTCCCCCACCCGGAGGTAGATATAAGGTGCCGCTATTGCCGGTGGCAATTATACACGGTAGCCTCTTTCTTTGCAACACCGCCGGCAAAAACAAACATTCCATTGTCTGTTTTCGAATGCTACCGTCAGGTCTCCTTGTTTGGTTCTCCTTTTGTTCTTATTTGAACAATGCGGCTCAACATTTTGAGTTTATTTTGTATTCTATCTGTTGTTGAATTCGCATTTAGAAAATGAAACTTATAGATCGATATGTTACTTATGTAAGTAATGTAAAAACACGAGTGGCAACTATTATTGAAGGTAATTAAATAGTTCTTTGTAGTTCCATTACTATCATCCGATAATTAAGTACATTACTAAGCGTTGGACTAATAGATATTCTTTTATAGATAAAATTAAATCATGCCCGTGTAAAATCTTTATTTGTTAAGTCTTTATTCAGCCTTGCGACTCTTGACTTGTATATTTGTTGTTGGATTGAATAATATTTGGAACCTTTGGTAACATATCAATGTGACTTAAGTAAGGTGAAAAATCATGAAGTCTATTTAAGAATTTTATACGAACTCTGAAAGTTTGTAAGATGTAAAAACAATACTACAAAATATCAAAAACTTATTATGGAATCTAAATTAATTAGTTTTTGCTCATAAGCTATATAGTAGCGCACAAAAAAACTTTATTACATTCTTAAAAAAATTATTCAATATATATATATATATATTTTTAACTGCCTGTTATAATATTCAATATCCTGTAAATTATAAAGTCGATATGGTCCCCGGATATTTGATGTGATTTCGCTCCCGCCTTTTGAACTCCCTTAATTAATTAATGGATCCCACAAAGGGAAAATAAACTTCTATTACCTTATCGATTTTGATTCTCCTTTTACTAATTATTTCTTTCATCGCGAATTTCATAAGTTTATTTAAATTTTATTTAAAGTACTTCAAATTTTATGTATTTCTAAGGATATTTTCTATTTTTAATGCCTATAAACAATCGAACTTTTTATATCAGGTTAATTTCGTAAATATCGCATAATTTAATTAGTTCTATATAATTATTTATAAAGTGTACATGAGAAAGGTAGTGGAGAATTCGTATAGGTTTTTTCCCGTTTTGATTAAATATTCTAAAGACCTGAGGAAGGAATTGTCCAAATCATATTGTATAGCATTGAAGCTTGAACTGTATTAAGTTTTTGAGAAACAATAGCATCACGGCGCACAGTGCTTCGACAATGGTCAAAAATCAAAAATCGAAGTATTTTTTATCGAGCTGTTTACCTTTTGATATTCTTAAATACACCTTGGACAACTGTTTAGTATGATTATCTCATTGTTTACACATTCGTTTAAGTCAATACAATCGAAAAACTTCAGGAGTATTTTCGTTTTGCGATTTATATCTTATTAGCTGCAAATTATATTTTGTTCCATTCACATCTCATTGGATAAACAATAACCATTTTCATCGATACAATATACAGGTCAAGGTATCTATTTTAAAATAGACTACTTTAATTGGTAAGGTGGGCACTTATTATATTCATTTCATGCTAAAGGATCTTATTCTGAACGCTTCATCTTTTGAATTACGTTTTGTTGCAGAGATGTCTGGGCAATCTTTGGTTGAAAAACGAAATCGATAAGTCCTTTTCAAGCTCAAGCTTTATGCATGGATTTATAGATTTCTGATAGAAAATACGGAATGGTTTGCATAAGGACTGCTTTATTAGCTTCTATTCATTAACTTTTATGAAAAATTCCCTACTTTCTAATAATATTATCACTGGTGGAGTCAGCGCTTGGATAAATTTACAAGAACTCCTGCAACAGTAAAGAGCGTATTAAAAATTGCAAATTTGGAGAAGGGTAATGAGTTCAAACTTAAACGTAAATAGGGATTCGATAACAGTTTCGGTCATAACAAATAATACATAAAAGCTATAAAAATATTACCAACATTTAATCTGGAACAAACACGATGCATATGTGTTTCATTTGCGGGGCTACCTACCCCAAAGGAGACGAACATTGAAAACCGTCCATCTGATGATGAGCAATATCGCCTCTAATCTGAGCAATAATATAAAATAGTATGGGCTGATCTGGGTAGGTCCCTACTGTTGAAATAAAAAAATATTAGAAGAAATAAGCGTTTTACTTTAATTCCAAAAAAAAATATATAAAAATAAAAAAACCATTTATTACTTATCTTCTTCATTTACTCAAACACATCCTAATGTAACTCGTAAAAACAACATTTACGCTAGTATTAAAAACTTGCAGCAAGAATTTCATTTTGCTACCATAGGAAAAAAAAAAAACTTGCTTTTTTACAATTATCTTGCCATAACTTTTTATAGGTGCATTTCCGGACCCATGTTCATAGGAAATTTTTTGTTCAGCTTGTAATTTACTATAAGATTTTGAAGGTTTGTGAATTTTGTCCACCCTCACTCTATGTTCGAAGCACTGTGCGGCGCTTCAAACCAGCTTATGTTGGGCTGGAATCGGAATGTATCGCAACAGATAAATGGTTATATCCTTTATCATCTTGACCATCTTAGTTCTCAAACATAATCCATCTAAAATTCCGATATTTTATGCCAACATAGTACTCGTCAACTTCTTTCAATAAAGTGCAACATAAGATCCAATTTCGGGTTCCTTTGCCACCATTGGTCCTATCAGTCATAGATTGAACTGTGATTGATCACAGATCGCCGTAGTATCACAATGAGACCTGGGGGAAATAACCTCTTTGGGTATTTTATCCTCTTTGTTCAACATGAATAAAATTTTCATAAAAGTTCAGTTTTCTTTACAAATATTTATAGTGCAATTATTAAAGTATAATTGGACAAACATAACTCTCTGCACTCCGTTCTCAGACTCCTTCACAAGAGTTCAGCTCTTCGTACATCAATTAGACTCAATGTTCTAATTTGTATTTATTTATTTATTTTTATTGTTTTTTTACTTTAAAAGCACATACTAAATTTTAAAGTCGTCGTTTTCGACTTCTCTATCATTCACTATACAAGCGTTCAAAGCTCCCAATAAATTATAAACGACTTATTTACATGACAGTAATTAGACACATTTGGACCCACGGATTTAATCTTTGAGGCGCCACTAAACCTTCCAATTCTTCTCGTATCGAATCCTTACAATCCAAAATCCTTTGCAAAATGTTTCAACGCACCTTATTATATTACAAACAAGCTTGTCTATAAAGATCTTAATGTTCCACATGTTGCTGATTTGGCACAAACCAGATACCTATCCTTTCATAGATAACTCCATACCCACTCGAATCCACTAGTCTCACAACTTGCCTCACACTCAATTCCCGATAATCCTCCAAGGCGTTTGAAAATAAGTACCTTCTAATGTAGAACTTTAATTGCAGTGCTACTGGTGAATGGTTCTTTTCATATTATTTACATGCAAATGTAATCATTTTTCTCAAATTTACTTGTTTTATATAACGTATACAGAAGTAAATATCAATAAATATTTGTACTGTAAAAGATTTCTCGGACAACATTCTTGAGGGAATCAGTCTCGTTGTTATGTTCCAATGCAAGAAACGTTGAACTTATAACATTCAACATGACTATAACTTAGGTTTAACGGCTGAAGTATATGATGTAAATTAAAATGTCCTAAAAAAATAAAATAATATTAACTATATAATACTTTATTTTTGTTAGTTAAACAACACGGTGACATATATTGTTGAAAATCTAGGTAACTAACACCTATGTACTATATTATGCAACAAATAGAGTCGATAACATATTTTTTCAAATAGGGAAATGACTATATCGACATTTGCACTAAGTAGAGAACAAAGTTCATGGCTGCTTAGCACTGTGGGAACGAATTCACACACTATAGAAAATAGAAAATACAACTTTCACTCTTACATGTTTTTCTTTGTGTTCCCTAAACTTTACATCTCCACATTTCTCTATAGACCGCGAAGGTCTTGGGATTCCTGAATACAAAATACTTTTCAGATCTCATTGTCGGTGACATTTTTTTTTTGTTAACAAAATATGTACGAATGAATATAGTCTTTCATTTTCTTAAAATATTTAATATTGGATAATAAATTATTTTGTTGGAATTTCATCATCATTTCTGGACTTAAAATTCAAAGAGTATCTTCATCAAAATAAAATACTTTGATTTTAATTAATTAATTTGATTTTAATGTTGATTTACAATTAACAATTATGTTGCTGTTGTTAAAAAACACTTTTCTCATAGACTTTTTTTACTTTTACTGTCCTAGTTTAGTTTGGATTGTCAAATAATGAATAATGTAAAACCGGTGAAGCTAACATTATTTGAAATAAGTCAAATTTTGGGGCGTTGTATATACATGGTATTTATTATTTTACGGGTTCTTAAGAATATACTCTATCAAAATAGGTCTTTAAACAAATTATATATTCTTCTTTATATTGGTTTGGTTTAAAATTTGGAGGTAATTATTTTTTCATATAGCTTATGATTTTATGTCTCTTTTTATTCACTAAATTATTAAATCAATTATTTGAATTCATTAGTCTAATGTATCTAACCCGTTTGTTGAGTTGGTTATAAATATAGCTGTAAATACGTTTCTTTCGCTATTAATTTAATTGTTGTATACTTTTTATAATTATCATTGAATAAAGTTTATTTATGTGCAAAATGTCTCGTGTTAATTGTAAATAAGTAATTGTCTTCTCGAAATAATCTATCAGTCAGTTTATGATCAGATTTTTGTTGTAATCATTCGCAACAATATATTTGTAAGATCTCATGTATAGACCAAAGCAGTTTAAAACGAACATTCCAATTTCCGTTCGAAATCTACCTGTATAAATCTAACCTCCTGATTGAGAGGCCTAGTTCAAAATGTGTTTTAGTTCTATAGCTAATAATAGAGACTCTATATTAGGTATTTATTTAGAATTTTCCTGGGTTTTTATTAGCCCAGCTGATATATATATATATAAAAAAAGCGAAATTCGCTAAAACTACTATTTTTTAATATGCTGTTAGGACCCATAAGGGTAATTGATATCCAAGGTTGCAATCCTCAAAACCTGGTTCCATTTTTTTAGTACTCGAAAAACTGCAAAAGTTCCCGAGAAAACCAAACTATCCTACATGTATCATTTAGGTCTCAAATTAAAGCTTATTGAATTTCCTTTAAATTTTTGATGTTGATATTTTTGGGAAACCAGGACGTTGTCAGTATGTGGCCTAGAACTTGACTGGAACAGAAAAATTTCAAATGATGCGCAAAATCATTGTTTTTGGAGAGCTGTATCTCCGCATCCGATTGCCCTACGGAGCTTGGTCTTTTATTGTCAAATATTGAGTGAACATAGTGTAATGCTATATCAGCCAAAATCACATAGTTTACGAAATATGAGCAAAAACTAAAAATAGTGCTAACATTTTGCGGTTTTTCGTAACCTACAAAAATCGCACCTGCTTTTGAGGTTTCCAATCTTGGACATCAACTACCCTTCTGTGTCCTAACAAGATATTAAATAATAGATACATGAGCTTTTGCGAACTGAATTGATGTATAAATTTTGGACTGGACTATACATGATTATATAGCTGCAAGCAATTTTAGAGTCATTTTTAATTTTTTTTTATAATAAAACCATCTGGAAGGAAGAGAATACCATTTTAGAACGTATTATATTTATTTATTGTTTAGCACTATTATTGTTTTTTTTAATTACGGTCAACGGTTTTATGTTAAGGAAAGATAACTGTATAAAAAAAAAAATCTCAGGGAATCGCGGGAATGCTAATGGGTTATTATATGAAGAACTGGGAGCGATGCTTAATGGGAACTGGTTGCGATGTTCTTACTGTAATATTCACTATGTCTTATTACCTTCCCATCCTACATTATGGTTTTTTTCTGTCGGTTTTTCTCGATAGAAATATTCATTTTATTATATTTATATTCATTATTTTATATCATACCCATTGCTTTAATTGTGGTGTAAATATTATATCTATATCTATTCTTCCCATTCGAGAAAAAAAAAATGGCTGCGAGTGTATGATGTGTGTTCACTGCTGAAGTAAGAATTCTGATTGCATTACTTTCAATAAATTACCATGTACATAAGGATACATATACACCAACCAATGTGCATGTAGCCATACTTTCTTTTCTTTATATATCTTTTCTTATTTTTATTTTATTTTATTTCTTCTTCTTATGTTAGTATATTTACTGAAAATTCTGTTTGCAATTTTATCTACTAATTACTGTATTTACATGTCTCATGTTCTTCATATATAAATAGCTTTGAATGAAATTATATAATACAGACTATTGTACAACCTTATTATAAATTTTTTTGGAACAATATGTCCCAGAATAAAGATTTTTCATAATAATAATTTTTCATAATAAATATTTTTTCATTTCATTCATTTGAATTAAATTCTTTTTTATAATTTGTATTGATATTTATGATTGGATAATTATATAATCTAACTAGTATCCCACGTCGCGGCTTCGCCCGCTCTCATAAGTAAAGAGCTTGGATAATTTTAACAAAAAATTCAAGTTTTATTTTTTTACCGATAAAAATATTATATTCAAGTATGGAATTGAGAATTATTTCTTCAATGATATTTTCACGTATAGCAGTAATGTAATCAAGTGTTTTAAGGGCACATAAAAGCATAATTGGACATTTGCTTTTTTATTTTAACGTATAAGCTGGTATTAGAGAATATTAATAGGACAGAGACTATTAAGAAACTCTTGCGGATAATGGACTGCATTATCAGTTCTTACAACGAAAGGCCCATGAATCATATTTTTACAAACGATATCAATAAGCAAAGGATCGACATTTTGATTTGGTTATAATTTTTATAATTTCTGAGCATAAAAGTATACAACAGTGTGGCAAATCTCGTTTCTGCTATTCAATACTATAGATTTAAATTTTTATTGATGTAAATCTTTTTATTGCTAAACATTCCTAAAACTGTGAAAATAATGTAGTTAAAATTTGGTACAGATTAGTTCAGTAGTTTTCGCGGTTAATGATCACAAATAAAAAATAGCTTGTCCTTTATTTTATTTTTTAATTTATTTTTAGATGTTAAATAAGTACAATATTATGCGTGAAAGTAATACATATAAAATATTATGAAAACAAAACGGACTGTAATTAATATACAAACCAAACAGTTTATTTCTGTATAAAAGAAGAAAAGGAAATAGATAAGTAATCGTTTGTGAGAATAATAGACTTTCCACAAATCCTTTTCTAAAAATATTAAAATTAAAAAATTGAAACATATAGTCACACTCCGTATTATTTTTTTTTATTATTAAATATAAATCTGTGTAAACGAGCTCATCCAGCGGATATACTATGTGGCTTGAAAAGGCATGACAAATGGACGTATGTTATGTATAAGAATGATTAAAATTATTCAATTTTGCTGTAGGAATAGCTGTACACATTCCATTCATTCAAAAGATACGAACCCTTGCCTGTAATATTATTAGCATGGTGGGTTAGATAACCATTAAGAATGTTATATAAATAGAACATTTATTCCACAGTTTTACTTAGTAAATATTCACCTTAATTAATCAAAAAACGTGGACAAATTAGATTTTTCTAAAAGATCCAATTATAAGTTTTTCGAAATGATCAGAATACTACAATGTGTTCAAGGAAATAATTTATGGGACTGCCCAATAATTAATAATATAACGCAGTTTCAATCTCGGTCGGGGCAAGGTGTTCAAGGAAGATTAGAGAATAGTAGAGATGGGCATAATCGAATGACGATTATCACATCATTCGATTATTGTAATCATCGATTAATCGATTGTGGTCTGTGAGAACGAGTGATCATTCGAACTGAAGACAGCGCTTTTTTCTCTCTTGTAGGTCATTTCCTGAACTAACGAATCGTCAGAATGATACTTTACAAATAACGGTTACAAAATTAGAACGGCTACCACAAATCATTCGATTATCAGTCCGAGTGATCATTCATATTTCGAACTGAGTTCGAATGATCTTTCGATTATAAGTTCGAGTGATCGCTCGTATCGACTTCGAATGATCTTTCGATTATGAGTTTGAATGATCACTCGGTCTGACTTCGATTATCATTCGATTACGAGTTTGAATTATCGCTCGTACTGACTTTGGATGATTATTCGATTATTACTCCGAGTGATCATTCATATTTCGGACTCAGTTCGAATGATGACCTTGAATTGATATATATTCGACGTTCACTCCCTTAATATCTAAACCTTTTCTGCCGCCATCTTTCTTAGTTCATTCTGTGGTTCTTGCTTTATTTTTTATTGTTTCTTAGTGCTTATTTTTCTACTAGGAGTTTTTGAGTTATTAATTGCTTTTTGTAACTGTATTGCTTTGTGTTACCTTATTTATTTTAGTATGTATTAAATTATTTTAGTGATTATGAATTAGTTTTGTGAATGAAGACCTCTCTGAAACATATAAAAAGATTTCTTCAAGAAATTTTAGTGTGTGACTTTTTAAAATCTTTTCATCATATAAATAAGTTCACATCTAATTGGTGCAATTTATAAAAATGACAAAGACCTTTTACATCAAATAACATTTATTAGCAGGCCTAAAATATGTGTGACTGCTTTATGTAAATAACTAATGATGTAAATAGAAGTTACTAAATGAAGATGAATGTGCAATAATTGAGTATTTTTACTATTGGTGTGATATATTTAAGATGTAGGTTGTTGGTCGGGGTATGCAGTCCAGAACAAAGCAGTTAAAATTAAATTTTAATTTATAATGCCAACGTTTCGAATTGCATTGCAGGTCTTCATCAGGGCTGGAATAAAAGAAAACTACAATATACTTTTTTGTTTGTTTTCATTTATTCTAGCCCTAATGAAGACTTTCAATGCAAGTTGAAACGTTGGCATTATAAATTGAAATTTAATTTTAACTACTTTGTTCTTGACTGCATACCCCAACCATCAATCTACTTCTTAACATGTTTTTTGTATAATCTATAAAAGTGCTGATGTTTTATATTTTGTGTATGTTTTTAGAACTGCTGAATGTTGAACATATGAAACTGTTCTCTTAATATATAAAATTCCAATGGAAGTGTCCCAATTGATCAATTGTAATATGTTTTTAATATATAATGTAACTTTGGTAGAATATATTATCATCATTATGAATTTTATATTGTGTATCCTTATTTATAGTTAATTGTCTAGTATGTATACTTTACTTTGTTAAATAAAAAACTGAAAAATTAGTGTGTTTCTTTCTATAAAAAAAAAACTTTCCCATTTTTAATATTTGTTTAATGAATTTTATGTTTCATAATTTACAGATATTAAACACTTAATTACTGTGTAATCTGTACTTAAATTGAGCCTTAAGTTATAAATTTTGGACAAAAATGAGGTAACAAATGGTTTATCTTCCTTAATTATTGTGCATAAAACTTCCCATGATCGGTCTCATTTATTAGCAAGGCTAAAGAAAATAATTCATTTTCCATTCTTACTATTCCTTTCATCGCTAACTTCTCAAGTGTTGGGAAAACTAAATAAAAAAAACTTGTAGGATTTCTAGTTTTAGATAATCCATGCAGAATCATTAAGAGATGACTCATATCTGATTGATAAAAATGAATCAGGGAATCATTGCAATAAGAAGAATTTTTTTTTTAATAATAAAAAGGCAAAATAATATTTATTTAAAAAAGGAAAAGTGTAATTCATATCTCTCCCTACTAAACAACCTAAACAAGGTTTTTTTTTTTTTTTTTTTTTTTTTTTTTTTTTTTTTTTTTTTTTTTTTTTTTTTTTTTTTTTTTTTTTTTTTTTTTTTTTTTTGTTTTTTTTTTTTTTTTTTTTTTTTTTTTTTCGATTATGAAAATCATCGATTATGCCCATCCCTAGAGAATAGTGCCCTATCAAATAGCAAAAACAAATATTGACAGAGAGGGGTGGCGAGGGAAGAGAGGAGCCGAAGAAAGCCGAAGGTAGCCGAGCACCACCCCCCACCTGGCCAACCACCGTCCCCAACGGACCGACCACCCGGCAGTCGCTCCTTGAGCAAGCACCTTCTACGTCAGTGGGTTAGTGTTCCAGGTTCGGTAAAATTACGTCGTCATGGAATATTTGCGATATGTGTGAGTAGTCTCTAAATGATTTATTTTTATTTTATTATTATAAGGAGTGTATTTTAACTAGTTTATTGACATAATTACAAGTTTACTTACAAATTGGAAGGGTTATTTTCAAGTTGCCAATTTTTCTTTCAAGTACGGAATGGTCAAGACTAATTTGGAAATGCTAATTTTTACGTACCGTAATGATCTTTTTTATTCCGCTGTTGGATTATGGAGTTAAATTATTATTTATTATATCCCTGTTGCGATGTTGATTTAACCAAATTCATAGTTAGTGAAATTCATATTTACTTTTAATTTAAATTTTTATATAAATTCAATTAAGAGTTATGGTCATCTTGAATGTGAAACTCAACCATGAAATCAAAAGTTATAGTTATTTTTACTTATAAACATTTTTATATATTTGTATTTTTTTTTATACACATATCCATTTATTTTTCTTCCCATAAGGTATATATATGATTGCTTTGTGATTGTTGTTATCTATAGAAGTGCAGTAATACCTTTCCCACTTTCTAGACTACTAAATCCGTCAATACACCTAGATTTCATGGCTAATTATATTTTTTTATTTACTTTGACGCCACTTATAAATAATCTATTAGAATTTTTAATTTTATATATTTGTAACAATTTTATTTTTTCACCTCAGAAAATACAGCGGAGTCGTTAAAAATTCTCCTGGGCAGTATTTAGAATAATTTTACTAATGTTTGAAAGAAATTAAAATGTTACCGCTTAATAATAATTATTGTCAAAATGTTTTCGAAATTTTCTTTTAAGAACTGCATTATAGATATATACATAAGTACCAATAAACATACATATACATTTAGCATATAAATAAATCATATTTTGTTGGTTAGTTGTATAATGTTTTTACTTTGTTTTTTTTTTTTTTTTTTTTTTTTTTTAAATGTAATTAATAATTTTATGGTTAACGTTAATATTCAGCATATTAATAAATATATTTTATAAAAAAGTGCCGTATTTATGCACAAATGTCGTGTGATATTTATTTCTTTTTATATATCTTTTTATTCTTCATTATTTAAATAAGTTTTATTCTCACGACGGAATGAGCTGGTGATATTTTCGTGGGCGAGAAGTCATCAACCGCTGCCACAAGTTTCTGAAAATTCAAGATTATTTCAAGCTTAATGGCTAAATTTAATGTCTCGAGCCAAAATTATTTTATAATAGGTTTATTATTTATAGCTGTTTCTTAAATAAGCTTGCCAAATTTGGAAAATAATAAATAAATAAATATTCCTTATTAATTAATATAATTATTATTTAAGTACATTCTAGTATTTTTTATACTGTAAAAGCCCGAAAAAAAAGTATATGTACATTTATTTATTTTGGTAAATATTTGTTATGCTTTAAAATATCAAACACTGATTGATGTATTCTTTATTGTTGTTAGGACTGCATTCCAATAATGCTATTTTTTTTTTTTTTTTTTTTTTTTTTTTTTTTCCTTTAGTGAAATAATCATATTGTTTTCGCGGAAAATCTTAGGAAGTTATTTTTTTTATCTGATAACTAGGTTCAGTAATTCAATAATTAATTTTTATTGCAATTCCGATCAATGTTGAAAAATCAAAATTATCTAAAGTTTCTAAAATTTGTTGTAGTTTATTTTAAATAAAATCAGACCTATGCTGGAGAAAACATGTATAATAATACGATAGTTCGTTGTTTTTTTATTATTAATTTTATTTAACTAGCACAATATTCTAGTCACATCCATGCTACTCTTTGATGGATGTTTTTCAATTCGCAAGCATTATATTGGGGATTCCCTGTGTCACTAATTCCAGCCTTTCCAACCACACCAATGGAATTTATATCCTGCTGTGTTAAGTTATGTAATAACGAAGTATTTTTTCATAATCAAGGATGTTATTAATTCAATGCAACAAAAATTAATTTTTGAAATATTTAAAAGCCCTATTGTATTGAAGTGCAGAATTTGTTTTACCATTCTAGTGATTTGGAGCATGACTCCTTATTAGCGTAATTGTATGTTGTGGTTATTAAGTTATATTTTGTGATCATATTGCATCTACGTATACTAAAAATGACATGAAGCTGTTAGAGGACGATTTACTTACTATAAATTCATGAATTCATCATTTCACTTGACTTAAATTATAAATTTCATCTAATCCCAGTGCTGGGCGGGGTTACCGGGAACATATCCCGGATCTCTTAACTACATAGTTGTGAGGTGAGACAATAATGTTACTCAATGATTATTGTATTACTAAATAAAGTTGAGTGAATCAGGATGAAATGCTTGAAGAATCATAAAATTAATCGAGATAACTAAATCATTAAAGGTCGAGTTTTATATTGCAATCAGTGATTTTAAATCATAGGTTCACAACTTTTTTGGCTCGGTGCCTCCCTTCAAATTGGGATACCACATAAGGTCTCGGACCTCACCCATTTCATACATCAAATGCGCACGCAGCTTTTGGTATTATATAATCGATTTTATGATTTATAGATATTGTATGAATGATCAAACTTTATTTTTTAAAAATATTTTAATAATTCATTTCTCACTTGGCAACATTTGTGATGGATCCTTAAAACAACTTAGTGTATTACTTAGTTACACCGCAGTTGGTATTACATATTGTTTATTTGATCCATTCCCTTCTGTACCCATAATCCTGTATTTCTATAATGTCATTACGTAATCAAAATCATTACAAATTTGAACTCAAAAATAAAAGCCAGAAAAAAAAAAGTATCGTCGCCTACTAATTTCACTCGTTATTTAAATCTCTAGTTAAAACATCTTTTTGATTATTCTATTCTGTATTATGAAAATGATAACAATTTCTTACCGCTCATCATTCTGAACAAGAAATCGCAATATTTATTATACTTTTTGTTCTTATCATTTTATTAAATATTCTTTTTATTACTTTTGATTATTTATATTTAAATCCCATAAAGTTTTATGTTTAAATAAAGAGACATAGATTTGTAATGCAAAAGATTGAAATATTAAGCACTATTAGGGCTCTGAAGAAAAATCAGCTAGTTTATTTAAAACACGATATTAAAATTTGATACTTCGGGTTAAACATTGCATATTAAGTTGATTAATTAATTAGAGTTCTGTTATGTTGAAACATGAAATCAAAATTTTCTAGTAAAACAATAAGCAGCGGGAATGTTATAGGAAACCTGCATCGATAAATCGGAAATTCGAAGTGAAAGCTCTTGATCGATATGTTGCGGGTCTAAAGATTCGGTTGAGTCGAAATAGAATATTGGTACCAAATATTTTATTTAAATCATTTTCTCGGAAGCCAAATAAAACAATTGAAAGTATGAATATGCAGTTAAAAAGAGCATCTTAACTTCAGACAGTTTCCACAGCAACCTTAGAGCAGTAGTTTGGAGGAAGGGTGTGATGTATACGAAACCTACTTGTGTATAATCAAATTACTTTTACCTCCTTGCCGCATTGCGTGGATTTTGTCAGCGTGGTATTGAGCTTACTGCATTAAGGTGATTCTTAGGCTGCACTTATCTCTCCATACCTTATTCAACTCTGAGCAACTTAACGTTGGCCTGCTAGAGATCTCATATTTCCTACCTTGTTTAAATTAAATTGCAAGATCTATATTCGTCCGCCAAAAACTTTTCCTCTACTTTTATCTGACATTTTGTATAAAAAATACATCATGTAGATGAAAAAATATTACATCCCTTTTCCGATATATGATATTGTCTCCTGTTTATCAATTAAAAAATGTAGATGTTGAGGCAAATCCTGCCTCTTAAAAAATAATGCGTTTTACTTATAGTGAATGCTTCCTTCCAAACCTCCTTTGCTGACAATCTTTTGCAAAATAAAGTTTCCTACTTCGTGTAAACGGGAGCCAATGAGAGAATACTGAGAGGCCTAAGGAAGGGTATGCGCGCATTTTAATTGTTTTTCCTGGTTACCCAGTTCCCAGGCTTCGCGACCCTGTTCCTCGGGTCACCTTCGCAATTTACCTGGATTGTTAATATCTGGAATATTAATTAATCGCTAATTGTGTTGTGAAATAACTGATTGCGTTCGGTACTAACTTTTTCAATCTCAATTGTACCACATTCAGCAGAAATGCAGTTTACAAGGTCGATCTGAGGTGAGATTTAGTAAGCTCATATGTTTGAATATCTTTAAATGTTTAATTTGATTGATGATGAAAATTGGGATGTTTTCACACCGCCATTTAGAATAGAATAGAAATAAATGAGCCGATTGAATGAACTATTTATCACATATTTATGGGTGACTGGCTCTTCGTTGAGCAGAGAAGTGTGAAAAAAATCTTATATGTTACTAATACGTATTGGTGAAGAAAAATACGTATTGGAGAAGAAAACTTGATCCCTCCTCTCATGAATAATTTTGTTAGCTTTCAATTACAAATTTCTTAATAAATTTAATTACTAATTGGATTTGTCAAATACAACCATCTTAAAGATAATTGTTAAAAAGTTCATTGTTGCCGTAAATCGATCATGTACCGTAATCATTTATCCTTTGAAGGAAAATAGGAATAATTGGTTAGAATAATTTAAAATGCAAATGAGGGACTGACGGAGGATTACCTCCTCCCCCAACCGAGAGGATTACACACCCTACAGCAGATTGCGACTAGCGGAGGGTGCGATCGTGTTAAAGCTCAGCTCCCCTCCCCTCCTCTATTGGGGTTTAGGGTTTATCCTCGTCGGCCTTTGTAAAATATGAGTAAATATTTGAGGAAACAACAAAGGCGAACATCATTTGTTTACAACCATAATAACTAGAATCCGTTATTCGTTACTGTCTCTACAAATAATGTAACAACAAATATCATTGTGCTTCGGTGTATTGTATACGTGCTTAATCTTAATCTGCATACCGACGCTTAGGCAACCATTTGCTATAAGTCACTTTTTGGCCAAAATGAGAACTTATCCTCTACGTATAATTTTGCGCTTGGTTGATTTTCGAGGCTTGATATTGAAAAATTCTGCATGTCAGAAATGGAAACCTCTGCCCACGGGCTACAACCAAGCTGTTTTCCATATGATCCACCGGCGACATGGAGGCATTCTTAAGTTTTTCTCCTATAAATTTAAGCAATAAAATCCCGTTTCTGTTTTATTTTGATATTAACCCATTACGGCATCACTAAAAATGCTTCCTTTCTGTGGGGGCTGGCGTCATTACTATAAAACCAAACGAATCACTGCGTGTCAGAACATGTTACTACAAGGCTTGAACGTGCCCAGAAAAATCCACAGCTTCTCAGTTGCTTTCTATCCTTTGTCAGAGCAGGTTAAATATCGAGAAAAAAAAAATAGTTCTGGGCGGTAATGGGTTAATAATATGAATGAATCAGTTTTATCTGTCTCCTGTAAAGTTGAGAAAAGTTAATTAGTATGGTTTGCTTATAGGATATTAATTTTGCCACTACAGTGAATATAGTTTATTTCTACTGTTCGTTGAAAACAGGATTGAATTTAATAGTCTTTCTGGAGAAATGGAACTGTAAAAAATTCATTCCGAAGAGTATTTTTGAAAAAAATTGGTACCTATCCCAACGAAAATCTGATTGATCACCATATTATTTTCTTGATATTTAAAATTACAATTACATAATTATTGTTAGATTTGGTTTATTTTCAATTTATATTTTCTCCCCCGTTTGGTGCGTGAAGTTTGTACCGTATTCTTTCACTTGTACTTATTTGTTTGGTTGGATAGAAGGCTTGGATAAATTCCAATTTATCTTTTTCTGGAGTTTTAACATGTCTCTTTTATGTACATGTCGATTTTCAAGGAATATTTCAATGCATTATTATATGAGAAGAAGTAGTGGATTTATAATTTAAATTATAGAACTATTTAACTCTCTTTACATTACTATACAGTGGTAATTTTAATTTTACTCACCCCCTAGAAGAGGAAGATAGGGGTGGGATATAGGAGAAAGAGCGGGAGCGTGGTGTTGGTGGGCGGTCGCTATGGTAACAGGTTTTATGCACACCACTAGCTAATCACCTGATCAATACTCCTCCACTTGCTCACTTATCCATCCCCTACAATTATCCTCTTCATTCTAGTCCCCATTATCCGATCCTTCTTAATTACAGCTTTCTGCCTCAATTCTCAATAGCTCACCATTTAACCACTCTTTTAAAGAACTGTCAGTTGTACTTCCATTGATGTCAGCATCGCCATTAGGCAGCAATTATTTATATGTTGTTTGTTTATGAATATACAGTGTAATTTACCCATTAGACTCTTTCTTTATCCTAACAACAATGAATTATATATTATATTTTGCACAATAATATATTTCTTAACTAACATTATAAACATTATAAATCGAAAATTTAGTTGTCTATAGAATATTTTATGGAGAAATTTGTCAGGGTATTCGAAAAAACATAGATTGATAAAAGCTTTTATTGCAGCGACATTTAAAATATTCTAACGGGCTATAAATAATAAAACAAGATATGACGAAATGAGTTAAAATAATAGGAGTGATTAAATAACATGAAAAAATACATTTATGTAAATATTACAAGAGAACTTGTGTATAAAAGTATAAAGAAATAAGTGATTAATAAATTTCATACTATAGTGAGGTGTCAGATATTCTGGTTGAATTAAATATTTTATTAAATTATTATTTTAATTATTATTAAACTAAAATGCATTTAGTATACATTAATTAGTACTCATATTGTAGTTATAGTCCAATTTTATTCATTAAGTTAACATTGTCAATTTTTTCAATATGTAGGTACTAGTTCCAGCTACAATTAATATTTAAAGTCTTTCTTCGAAAAAAGCTTCGTTATCGTGTTATAGATAAAAAAACAAAAATAACGGTTTTTTTTTGGCGTTTTTTTGCGATTTTGAATATGAAGCCGATGGTTGCCGTGGTTGCAAACTTCAGTTTCGGATTCAGCACCCCAAAAAACATAAAGATCCGTTGAGAATTAAAGTTCCGCAGTTTTTTCTTCGGCAAACCCTTATTTTACTGAACTAATAGCAAATGTTTTTATAAAAGACTTATTTTACTTTCATTAATTTTTAATTTGTTTTTCTAGGTCACTAGATGTTTTGTAATAATATGTTACTCTGTATTTTTCATGATTTTATGTTTCAAAAATGTTAACTTATGCTTTTATTTTCAGGTAAGTTTCCTTTGTTATAACTTGGTTGCATCCTTCCATATTATACTTTTACGTGAGTATGATAGTTTACTTGTAAAATTATATCTTAAAATTATTGCCCACTAAAATATATGAGCTTCTTAGTAGCTTCTAAAAATTCGTAAAAATAGTTTTAGTCTAGCTTAAAAAATCATTCGTTGATGAAAATAAGTTCACCTTGTTAATGATTTGTTAAAGAAGAAAAGATTTAAAATTCTAATGTTCAATTGGAAACTTTTTTTCAGAATTTATTTTATTTTTTGGTAAAGAATTTTTATTTTTTTTATTATACTCGTATCTCATCCCCAATTTTATATTACTGATGAGAAATCTTTTATACTTATATACATTGACCCTTTGAGTGCCTATAAGGTATTTAACAATGGTAAAAAATTGTAGTAGTTTTTGTATGTAAAAATATTAATACTATTTAATTTGTTGAAAATTAGTGTATTTTAGTTTTGAGAAAGCTAAACCATCTTGCAATGGCCAACGTTTTTAATAGACAGGAAAATGTTCTATCAGAAGTTAATTTTTAAATAATTAATTGAAGTAAATGTAATTAATGCTAAGTATCGTATAGATATGTGATTGGAATATAATTTATGCCTTATTTGAATATTGTAGCTCCAAACCTGCGCAAGACCAGTTAGGTTTGAACAATTCAGGGGCTGCTTGAATATAGTCGGGCAGCTTTATATAATATAATATATCTACTTTTTATTTTTTATATGGTCCAGATGGTTCATGAGAATAAAATATCCAAAATGTAACTTAATTTCATTAGCTGAACATTTTTGAAGGGCAAAAAAACCTAAAATGTTTGCCCTTTTTTTCAGATTTTTACAAAAAACATACAAAAATGCTTTCAATCAAGAAATATGTTATTTACAAAATTAAAGTTTATTAAATTGTGCGTCTAAAGACAGCCCTTAAGCTGAATTTGATTTAGGCGTTTAGCCACAATCGATTGTCAAACATCAACGAATTTTGCACACTTTAAAAAAAATTAGTTTTGGTCAAGTTTAAGGGTCCATAAAACAGAAATGGCAAATCTAATAAAAAAATGTTATTTGCTAAAAGTTGTAGATCATTACATTATGTGCAAGATAGGATTTTTAAAGTAAAAATTTGCCTATTCCTACTCTTAGATAAGTCAAAACCCAAAAATTGTTGGTTGATTATGGATAAACTGCGTTAAAATTGCAAATAAATTAGGAATAGTACAGGGTTAGCTTCGAACCTTGAACTCTAAAAATTAAAATGTCTGACTGCTTCAAATTTTCCACCACTCTTAGCTTTTTAATTAGGTTTGCTATAAAAGCGTGTTTTTATAGTTTTTTTTAAACTATAATTTTTTTATTATTTATTGACATATTAGTAAAGGTGCTGTTCGTTGTTTAGTTTTCAATATATACTGATTATGTTTGCTTAATTTTAGTGACTAATTGCCGGTTGGTTGTTTGATCTAAATCGATTTAATAACTATACCAGTTGTTAATTCTCGTTTAATAATCGTAATGTATAAGCCCTCCCACGATTCATCAACTTCAATCAGAATCGTCATTTCCGTTGGAGCATTTGTGTACCAGATGACGATATTTGAAAATATATTACGTAGAAGTTTGGAACTATTGCGTCGGCCATGGAGGGTAGAGTGAGCGATAAGGCGAGCCGTTCGGTAGAGGAACAGGATCTCGGCAGTTCTCGTTTTCACTTTCACGTGTCGCAGTTTCGTATCTAGGCGCAATTCCCTGTTCTAAAATAAAATTACATTATTGTTTTCAATTGTAAAGTTTTAGTTTTTAAAGAATTTTTTTTTTTTTTGGTAGTACAGGTCCATTGGCATAATATCGTTTTTCAATGATCTTAAGGTAGATTTATTGGTTATTGGTTGTAATATCTTCTATTTATTCGGCGATTTAAGGTAGCTATAGTACATTATATAGATGTTAGTAATATGCATTTTTTAATCTTGATAATAGTAAGCAAAACTTTTTCTTAAATAATAGTTTTTTTTTTTATATTTTTTAAATTTTACTAGCATATATATTGTTATGATTACTGTGGGACGGGTAATTTTAAGTATTGCTTATAATCCTTTTAGCATTTTAATAACAACTCGCTTTCCATTGATAAGTTCTAAATTACTTAATTGAAAGTTAAACTTACACGAAGATAAGAGAGAGATGGAGATAGGAAGATAGTAAGTAGGTAAGATTGAATGGGTGCTATGAATGAAGTATGAGTCATAGAGGCGACCGGAGGAGCGCGTACACTCTCCTCTTCCGCCTAACAGTTGCATTAGCCGCCACTTACCTGCCATTGTGTTCCCCTCTCATTCAGTCATTTCTTCTTTCATACAGCTCTTTATCACCAACTCCCTCTCTCTTAGTTATCCTCGTTTATGGAAGCGGCTTTTCGTTCTCTGAAGAAATCTTAAGGGGAAGTCGCGACGAGGCCTGTTTACAATCCAGGAGAGGAGGTGGAAGAATTTTCATTAGTTTAATACAAAAAGGTAGCATTTGTAACTTTGAGAGACTAAGAATATTTCTTTAGAAATTTTAGATCCTTATTTTACAATAAACGAACGAAAGTTAATGTTGTATTTTTGAAAAAAACAGAACTATGGCAGAAATTTATATTTCTAAGTTTACATCTGCTCAAATATTTCTTAATGATTTTTTAAACCATGAATTTGCATCATGAAGATGTTGGTAGTTAGTTTGTGCACAAATGGAAACACTGTTGAAATATAGTTTTTAATACATGTATTATACCGACATTTCGGCCTACAATATAAGCATTATCCGGGCTAGAAGAAAAACAAACAAAAAAATATGACAAATAAAAAAAAGAAAAAAAAGAGGAAATTTAAAAGTTATGAAAAAAAGTATGAAACTTAAAAGTATATAGTTAGTGAAAAGGAAAAGAAAAAGAGAATTGTGAGGAAAATTAAAGTAAGCTTTAACTATCCACAACAATTCTACAAAACAAATTCTATAGTTTATGCTAACACCTCCTAGTTTCCTTTTCTTTTCCTTTTCACTAACTATACACTCTAAGTATATAATACTATTTATACACCAGCCTTGATCATTCCTTTATTGCTATTTACAACCTAATTGTTATATGTTATGTATTGTTCACCAAATATACTCACTTGTATTTTACCTAATCTCTGTTTTATGTTTATAAAGACAAAATATTTAATTTATTTATTCCAATTTTTTTTAAACTATTTTTTTTTTAAATTTTCTAACTGTTTTTCTTTTCTCGTCTTTTTTAATATAATCTCCTTTTTTTGTCATATCGCTTTGTTTGTTTTTCTTTTAGACTTACATTGTAGTCCGAACCGTCGGCACAATTAATTAAAATTTATATTTCAATTGTGTTTCCATGGGTGCACACCCCTGAATCTTAAATAAATATAATAATTTTGGATTTCGATATACTTAATAGCTGAAAAACCATATCGTTTTTGTAATGAACCACAGTGCTGATGAAAAATAGTATTTTGGGAAGACTCAAATTTTTTTAATTTTAAATTTGTTTACGATATTGTATATTTTTCAAATACAGTAAATAATATTTGATTGTTACTCACTTGTGCTGGAGATTTTTATTAAATCAATCGATTAATTAACTTGTAAAGGTCCGATTGATTTTCGTAATTTTTCAGTTGTTTCGTCTACTTTGACATAACTGGTAACGAATAATAGAAAGCCAGGACTTTGTGGCACAAATCAATGCCCAACGAATCAGGAGACAAATTGAGGGCATTAAACAATTTATGAGAGTTAATGGCCCCTGAAATTATAGAAATCTGTTAATTAACTCAATGAGAAGTTGACAATTACCACCAATTGCTGACCACACACGATTCATTTCATAAAAAAAAAAAAAAAAAAAAAAAATGCTCGGTCAGTGCTTGAACCAATCTCCGTAACGAAATCTGACTTCCTTTTAATTCGCTATTAGGGCTGTAATTGTCCTCAGAGTGAACATTGTTTTTATTCATAAAAGCTGGTTGCCTTCATTGGATTGTCAATTTAGAGGCAAACAAATAACAACTTTCAATCCCTTAATTGTTAAGTAGCGCGTATCAAAATTCGTGACTTGATGGCTAAAGCGAATTCTTAACCAATTTCACTATGGAAAGGAAAAAAAAGAAAAATAGTATACAATTCTTTTCATTTATTAGGTATCCGGATTTAGAAGATCATTGCACACACAGTTTATGTAGGTATATACATTCTTGTTATTGATGAAAAACATAGAAGGGGAAAAGACCTTATGTTTGAAAAAATCATAAGGGATTTATTGAGTCTTATTATATTTCATATTTCTGAACTTAATCACAAAACAAGCGACTTCTTTAGAAATTTTCAGAAATTGTCTTAGATTGGAAATATATTTTGGTTGGAACATAAAAAAGAATGTATAGGTATCTCGTAATAGATATTTAAAAAATCCAGCTGGCTCCTGGCTGTGGTTAAGATATTCCAAGAGCGACTGCCATGGAAGAAACAAATAGACTTCGGAATCGCTGGAACGGCGCGCGACACTTCAGTGACTGCCAAATCCGGCCTTCGTTGGATAGAAATAGCTGGACCAGGCCGGCAGACCAAACCCCCCTGCCCTTTCTCACCAGTGGCCAGTTCGTCTAAAGGGCGAGAAGTGGTTTGCAATGATCAAGCATTGAATAAATACATTTATTATTTTCAAAAACTACATTGCTATAATTAAAAGTCAGAAGCCAATAAACTGTGTACTATTGTAAAAGTACATGCAAAATTTAAGAAATGGCCCTTAGTTCCCGTAGAAGTTTCGAGGACTGTAAAATTAACTTTTGTAAACTTATTAATTATTCACCTATTAATTAAATCTTCATAGTATCACTACTTAAATATCAATATTCATATAAAAGTATTCCTCACTGGATATAAACAATGAATAACTGGAATTTAGAAGATAATGAAATTGTCTGGTTCATTCCATAACTAAGGCATCCAAACCGTATGAAAATAATTGATGAATACAAAAAATACTCGTGCCCATACAAATTTAATAGCTCAAGTATATTTTATTGGTGAAGAGAGTGCGCCATCGAGGACACAAGACGAAACCGGGGAGCCCAGACAGAGCAGACAGTGCTGGCGAGGGGCCAGGGCTGAGTCACTACCAGCTGATCCCAAGGTCATCTGTCACCTCTCCCTCTTTCTCCCTCTCTCTCTCTCTCTCTCTCCCTCTCTGTACCCATTCTGCCAATTCCATATAAGAGAATTTATACTCTAATATAGAATTTATATTTTATTTATACTCATCTGCAGATTTGAGTATTGCCGGTAACCAGGAACCGATCACTTGACGTAAATTTCTTAAAATACTCAGTGGTTTTCCCCGAAGTGACAGTGTGCCTTTCACCACATAAAATAACTTCTGCTCGTTTAGGGAAACCAACTTTCCCATTATTTTAAAATAAGCATCCTTTAACAAATCCTATGACATAATAATACATATAAGATAATATTGAAAATATATTTACCAGTTTTTGCCTCGAAACATTTTTTTTTTTATATTATTATTATTTTTTTTTTTTTTTTTTTACTATTTAAATCTGATCCAGCAATTTGATTCCTTGCCCAAGTCGAATATAAAAGTTCATCACCTTCACTAATTCTTTCTTTTATGTGCCCAATCACGCATCTTCTCCCTTCAACCTCATTGACATCATTGCGTCATTAGATTTGTTTTCATAATTAGTGTTATTATCCATTACAAATAGATTACCGTGGCATTGTCATCTATCTGGAATGTGGAGGCCACCAGCGGCCAACCATCAGGTATTGCTAAGTGGCGAACTAGTTTGATATGTTTGAGTTGCTAGCTTATCGAAAATAACGCCTTCGGACTTTCATTATGAAAAAAGTTGTTTTTTTTTTTTTTAAACTGACCTCTTGTTGACGAATTAGTGAATGTTTATTGTTTCGGATAGTCAAATCACATTTTCGGCTTTAATGTTTCTTAAAAATAAATGGAAATATATAATTTGATTTACATTTAATCCTTTTACTTATAAAACCATAAAGTTCTCATTTTTATATTTTTTGTCTTTTAATCGTAAATAAAAACCGTTGTATATGATTTATATTTTATTTTAATAACTTCTAGCAAATTATAGTTGTTTGTGATAGGTTTCAGCTGTCATATCGATATACAGTATGATAACTTTTGTTTTTGTAGTAATTATGAAAATATATGATGACAACAATTTTAAGTTTATTTTTCAAGATTTTGTCTCGCAAAGCACTTGATATTATAGATTTCTTTTTAATTTATAAACTATAATTTTTGAGGACTGTAAGAATATGAAAATATATATATTTTTAATTAAATATATAATTTATTTAAAACATTTCTGAAGTGAACAAGGTGTATAATAGGACATTTAATTAGTAATTTTGACCTTTTTTTATTGTTTATTGTTCAAGATAATATCCAATACGATATTTCTACATGATTTAAGTAGCATTACATTTAATAATTATATACTTTGTAGTTAGTAAAGCATTGATGATTTGGTTTTCTTACTCGCCAGCAACCTTTCTTTTTAGGTTTATTTATTTATTGATTTGTTTATATTTATTTATTAATTATATTATGTAATAATTACCCTCACTACTTTGTTAGAATGTTTCACTAGGAAATTAAAGGGGGAAAAAACACAAACATAGAGAAGACAAACGCCGTCATTTTCAAAAATAACATGGAAGATATTTTAATGTTGCCCCAATGAAATTTATGTCCGTCTCGGAATTCATTCATCTATCGCCGAAAGTGTTTATGTTGAGGTTTCTCTGGAGTCAACAGGGAATTGATGAGGGGCGTTTGTGTAGTCGAATCCTATTTTTAAACCATTGATGATTGAGTTGTTGATTCCCTTCGTTGCTTTCTACCTGCCTTCTGATATAGCCAGTTCGTGTTAGCGCCTTTTCTTCTATAAGTGATTTAGTGAAAGCTAAATTAAATTAGATATATATTGTAAATATAAAGATATAAGACGTAAAGAGAGATAGGGAGAGAGAGAGAGAGACACGAAGTATAAATAACTATGTTTGTTTAAAGTTATATTATAATGAATTATCTGTGCCACCAGTGAGTTAAGTCTAAAAATCATTAAGAAAAATTAAGGGAAAACGCAATTTTTTTCACAATGTTTTACAAATTCATCTCTGTCACAACCAGATTGTGATACCCATTACCCAAAATTCATTTACACACATTAACACAAAATGCACTTAACCGACTGTCAACAAGTACCACTGATATATCAAAAGAGAAAATATTGTTGCAGTATAACACAGGATTTTACTTTAATGCCATTTCAGCTTGCCCTCTCATAGAGAAAATTCGAACTTCTCAAGTTTATTATTATTTTCTTAACTACTAAAATATGCGAAGAATTACACTTAATTCATCTTACGAATAGCAACGACTGCCTTGCTCTTTAACTGCTTAATTTTTTTTAATATTTTTTTTTATAATAGTGTAAACGTTGTTTAAGTAATATTTCATGATCCAAGTCAAGGTAAAAAAAAAAGAAAAGGCAATCGATCTGTTATATGATAGGATATATGTACCAATATTAAAAAGAGCCATTTTATGATTTACAAGTTGTTACTCTTAGATTCTTCTTTGTATTTTACTAGAATTATATAAACTTTACCTAGTTTTTTCAAAATTGCCAGCACTGTTTAAAAATATATTTATAACTTATAAGCTGTAGTTATCTTTAAAAAAATAAAAACGAACGATTTTTTGTTTTATTTATTTATTTTTTATAAATAACGAAGCTGTATTCCATGAAAATTCGTTAGATAAAGTTTAAATAAACGGAATAATCAAATCAGGTACAATTCATTTAAATACACACCATAACAATGATAAAATTTTTTGAAAATTGAAAGTCTATTTATTTTTTGGTACATTTTGATCCTAATTTCTTCCAGTTGTTAGAATACACCTACTCGTTGCCTCATTCGTTTAATAAGCGGAAGAGGACAAGGAGGCTAAGACAATTGTTCTATTTAGGCTGACAGAAGGGGTGGAGTGGTGGAGTGGTAGGCACTCGACATATATTTTGGACCGGGCCCTCTGACGCCTGGAACCGATTTAGATGCTGCCTTTGAAAACTTTTAAAGGTAACTCCTCGGCCAGATTTAACCTTTCGATGCCAGAAATAGTAATAGCCCCTAATCGGGGTCGTCACTCTATTGTCTATACCGCTGCGGTAGTACTACAGCAACCATTGTATTCCTGGATTGGAGTAATGACCATTATTGGATCGTAATAAGAAGCGAACCTTCTCGGATGTCTCCTCTTCCAACCCAATAACTAGGTCTGTAACCTAAAGTTCAGTAGTCAGTGAAATAGTACCCAATCAATTTCTATTTAAAATAAATTACTGGCCACTCCAAAAATAACGATTATCCTTATTGTTAATTAATGCTGCAATAAAAAATAAATAATAAATAATCATATGTAATCAACTAACATAGGTGACTATTATACCTCCTCTCTCTTCTAAATTTTTAAAAATGATAAGATATACATTAGATCGTAAAATACATTATTCTATTACTTAAAATTATTATTATAAGGGATCCATAATTATATTTTATTACTGCATGATTTTAGTTTTTAATCACGTAATACGAATGGCGCAGCAACTCATTCAATCCGTTTACTTTAAATTTTATTCTGTTGGAATACGAGGAATGATCATTTCAACGAATACAAAATTCAAAAGTATTTCTCAAAAAAATTAGTTATGAAGTATACCTGCGTAAGGGGAGAAACCAGTTGCCAGTTTCAGAATTCAGAATACAGTTATTTATAATGTTACTTGGAGCATGATGGAACTAATCACTACTAAAGAATGTGAGGAATGCATTTTATCCCTAAGATATGCTGTCAGGGGTTGCCCAACTGCAAGTGATAGCTGATAAAATGATTCCTAACTGGCATTTGCCTTGCCAACGTAATTATAAGTATGTGCAATGTGCCTGGGTGCATAATATATCCTCGGGCTGGGAGCTAGCGCCTGTGTGGGATGGCAGGAATCCCATCTCTTGTAGGCGATCCATTCCACGTCCCCGGGGACGATTACGTTGCGGCTCTCCTGTTGGTCTCTGTTATCCGCCGGCATCTAATCAAGATCGCCAGGTTGAGTAATGTTCTCTTTCTCAATTCATGGCAGATATGTTCTTTCTGAAGGAATATATTTTATTAAAAATAAATTAATCGAATCACTCATTTTTGAGCGTGGGTTCAACTACGCTAAAGTTGTTAATTACGTAATTGTCGTATGATATATATTTTTAGTCTAATCAAGTACAGCTTTTGGTCTATAAATGTCTTATTATTCAATAAAAATTAAAAATATTTAAATTTGGGTGAATTTAGTTGGCTATACCAGATAGTATTTAGTAAAAAAGAAAGATTTACTTTATTTTTACGTGCTAATTTCTTGATATTTCCAAAATTGGATATTGTAGAAGGCCATTTTCCCTGGTTATCTCGTTTTTTAACTGAAACTTGGAAGATCAATCGGCCTTTCCTGATCTCTTGCGGGTGCTTCCCAACTGCCTCCATTCGCTTATCAACTTTTCGATTATATGGACGGTTATTGGAAGGATGTGGATAAAGCTGAGCAGCTGTGGCCGGCGTGGGAAGGAGGAGGTATGCAGAGCGTGGGCGCTAACCGCTACCATTGTCTGGGCTCAGGTTTGGGTGACTGTCCTCCGCCCATCCCAGCCAACTGGATCTGGTTCCATCTTAGGCTCAGTGGACTCCGCTACCCCTCGGTAATGATCCCATGTACGGATCATAAATCAAACAGGAACCTCAACTCCATATTTTCACTCTAATGATTTCCAAACTGATTCCAAGGAGTGTTCCCTACCACTGCTAGCGCCGGTTGTTACCCTCGAGATGTACTTTGAGAGAGCAGGAAGCATTCCTATTGTTTTACTTCATCAAATACAAGCAACGTTCCGATCTCATAAAGTCATTATTAGCATTACTCTGGGAGATTCGTTAAAAGCTATTGAAATAATCCTGTCTATGCAAATTATGGTCTGATGGTGGTAATCGAAATGTTTACTCAAACCAGGTGTGAATGTTCCCGGTGTGTCTAATCAGTTTTATAGAATAGTTCCCAAGTATCACTATCGATAACGGTGTGTGCTTCGTCATAATTTGGTTCAGTCTACAATGGTTATTAGGTTCTCATACATCTTGGATATATCATAAAAATGCACTGTTTGTATATTTCTTGCGACCCTTTAGCACAGCACATGCTGTGTAGTTTTTGTTGAGTTGCTTGTAATCATTAATTGTAATGTAAATTCGTGATATTTTGTGTGAAATATTATTCTATTCTAAAATTTATCCTTCATGAACGGTGTTAAGGGACAGGACATTGATTCTTGAAGAGAATCATATTCCTGGTCAAAGGAACGCACTCGGAAGATTACAGGACGCTCCAGGTGGGGCAGAAGAAGAAGCTTATATGTGGCAGGTGTCGTCACGTCGCCTGCTTCTCAGAAATCTGCTGCAAAGACAATAAGGAGTCGGCGCAGGAATCCGGAGCACTCGGCCGCCTACAAATGCCGCCATTTGTCTGCCGGGTCCGCTTCGTCAGGGCTCGTTTTTACAATACTTGATGAATCGTATTACCGTTGAATATTGAATATGTATGGGCCCTGTACCATCGATCAATGATGAGGATGATTCCGGTTATTAGTTCTGCTCCAATAAGAAGACACGAGGTTGGCCAGTATTGATTAGGTCGTCGGCAAGAATACACTTGGGCCGAGACAGTTCTAGATAAATCATGGAAAAATATCATCAGTCACAGAACCACAGAAAGTTATCAAAGGGTCGAATATTAATTTTAAAACATGTTTATTCATATTTATCTGCAGTGACTTCGAAAGAGGTCCTGCTGTTTGTATGATTAACGGGTTGAAACTACGTTAATTATTATATTATGTTATTGGATTCATAAATTATAGCTTTTTAATATAATTACTTCGGCTTAAGAAAATTCATTGGATCAAAGATATTTCATTGCAGTTTATTATATTTTCAGTTTCACACTATTATTTACTTCTCTTTCAATTTATTTAGATATAAATTTCCATAGCCTCTTCATTTAAGTGAAATGTTGACATTAAAAATTTAAAACTATTCTTATGAATCTTAACTAAATAGTTGAAAGTAGAAGGAAGCCAGGAGACTGTCGTGTGAGAAATGTTTTCCTGGGAGGGTGAAGGTCGTGTAAGCCCCTTCAACCTGAAGTGAATACTAAACTCCACGACTTCTAGGATTTCAGTTGTGATTCGGAAAAGTCATTCAGAATTATTTTGTCTCGTTTTTACTAGAAAGAATCCTTCAAGAATTTTCATTGGAAAGGCTAAGGGAAAGGTCATGGTATTTTAAATTACAGATAAAATATATGGTAATAATCTAATGTTGTTTGAAATAATCTCCATGCAGATCCTTGGCTACTTATTTTTTTTTCACTCTTTTTTATTATCTGTATATTATCTAATGGAACTTCTTTGTTGTATGATGTTTTTTTTGTTTTGAATTCTTCTTATAATTTATTTGGTATTTATTTTGGAAACCACAGACCGCAAAAAAAGGCGCAAAACTGTAATATTGTTTAATTTTTCATCATTTTCAAAGTAATGCAATTATATAATTGTATTTATAATATTTTCTAATATTATGGATTCCATACTATCATAGTTACCATTTCTTGATTTTATTTACAGAAATAAAATTGTATGATTTGTTTGAATTGTTTTGTTTAAATTACTGCTGATATTTTTTGAAGCAATGATTATACGAAGTTAGGACGTTTTCCTTGTAATGTTGCTCGGATATGAAAGCATTTTTAAATAATTTTCCCGGCTATTGTTGATTTTTTTCGCCTGCTGAAAACAATCTATAAATAAGACAGAGGCGCTAAAGTTGTGCGTTCAGATTAAGCCTGAAAGATTTTCGCTGGCGGAGAGTTGAGACTTGGACGGATTTAGTGACTGGCCCCCCGCGAGGACTGAAATAGAGAAGGGTTCCATAACCCCGGTCTTACATTATATATCAGCACCAAATATATTTATATAGTTGTCTCATTTTATATACATCTTGCTCTTCCGGATCTGTACATGCTTTTCTTTGAAAAAATGCACTATTTTAAGTTTGTAGATGAAAAATTCAATTAAAAAAGGAACTAGTAATAAAATGTTTCTGGTTCTTTTTATTTTTATTGAATTGCTTTGCAAAAAATAAGGGGTAGTAATTCATTACAGTTTTTTTTATTTTGCGATTGTACATTTACTTATTCTTTAATATCTACCTTTAGAGTAGCAGTTTATCGTACTTTCAAAGCTAGAGGTTAAAAAATAAACCAACATGCCTGCTTATGTTTCTCTTAAATTCTTGATACATGACTTTCATCTTTCTCAGTCAATGTATTCTTGGTGGTAAATAGAGAACGATATCGCAAGAAAAATATCGAGTTTCCATATCAACGATTTTTTAAAATCTGGAATATATACACGATATATCGGTGACCAAAAATATCGAAGTATCGTGTTTTTTTTTTCTATATAGTCAAGAGATTTCTAATGTTAATTATAAACTTTTTGTTGAATATAGTTGAATTGAAATATCAATATTTCTTTATGGGCGACGTTTCCTGTCCATGCCAATATCAAGTCCGGTAATTAAAAATAATAATTCATAAAAATAACATGCATCATGTGCATCAATGTGTGTGCGCGCGCGCGCGTGTGTGTGTGTGTGTGTGTGTGTGTGTGTGTGTGTGTGTGTGTGTGTGTGTGTGTGTGTGTGTGGGTGTGTGCGTGCGTGCGTGTGTGTTTAATGTTATTTTAAATTATATTCCTGTTTATTTTATCGTGTCAGTTAATTAAGGTGACGAAATCGAACCATTGCCCCACCAAATTCGTAAAACCTGCACCATTCTTGCAGATCGATAGTTCGCCCTGCTCCAAAAAAAAATGCTTCGGCACGGAAGTGGGAACGGTAGCAACATATTTCCTAGCCAATAAATAAAATTGGAAAAGTTGATTTAAAATATTAACCATTTAAAACTTTATCTTATTTAAACCATTTTTTAAAATATGGTTTTGTTACTTTACTTTTTTAATAAATATTGTTATCTGTTGTACTTTTATAATATAGATAAAACGATATATCATAAGGTATCTATCGATCTATTGAAAGAAAAAATATCGATACAAAAATGTCGGATTATCGAAAGAAAAATGTTGATATTTCAATTAAGGTCTATCTATACTCATTCCTAGTAGTGAAGATTAACCCTAAAATTATACTGACTTGTAAATTAATCGATATCTTTAAATTTCTTCTTAATGTGATATGACTGCTGAGTAGTTTTTGCATAAAGAAGTTCAGTTTTATAAAAGGAAAAATTACTTAAGGCTGTCCATCATAAAAATACAGTAGACGGAATCATTTTCTGGACGGATTTTGAGAATTTTTGTTTTCCTACTTTACAGAAGTTTTAAAAACGTGTTAATTAGAAATAGAATTTTTCCATTGTGGTAACAAGGTTACTTTGACTCGTTTGGCAAGTAGAACGGTGCTCAGGAGCGTTAAGAACCCGTTAATGGGAAGGTGAGATCTACTATCGAGTTGCCTATTGTAGGCGGCCAAAAATATCATATGTTAGAGCATTGTCTTTTCGGCTGCTTAGCGACTATTATTTTTTTAATATATTTAAAATTAGCCAGTCATTCTAATCCTATATAATTCACAGATCTGCCGGAACCTTTGAGTCTGATTGCTTGGGGTTCGAGTCTCTTCTGTATCACATTTGATTGAATATATAGTTAGTTCAATTGGTCTCTAAAGAAATTCAGACAGAAGATGTGTCATAAGTACTGATATATATTAATCAATTATTTATTAATCCGCATTAAAAATATGCAATTACTAAATGTTGTTATCCCATGCAATTATCCTGCAAGTTCGGAGTCTGCGTTCAGAGCTCTTGATTGTTGGGCTCACCTAAAGCAGAGCATATTCCACTAATTGCGGAAATCCGACGAATAGTTGTCTGTCTAATCATAAATTCACTGAATGCTGTATAAAGTTATAAATATATTTTTTTTATTTGTTGTTTTTAATTTTTTTAGTTTTTCTTTCATTAAAAGTTATAAAATATGCATATATCTCAAAGCTTTGACTTATAATGCTTCAGGATTACCTATCAGTTTGTAGCATCTTAGCAAAATTTATCATAGTCATTATAAAGATGAATTGTGACCTCATTATTCCTGTAAAATTAGTACCGACTTAGCAATAGTATTCTCTATCAAAAATTATAAAAAATTATATTATCCCGACATCCAGTTTACCTGCAACAAAAAAAAAAAAAAAACATTTTATTCGTCTTGTCTGACTTGTTCTCTAAAACTCACTTTTATTTTTCAGTAAATATTGAAAATTAGAGGATAATAAATATTAGTCTAAGAATCAGAGATTAATGTGTTTAAAGTAACGCCGAATACTAAAATTTAATAGATATTTCTAACCCTTTGATGATAGAATTTACCCGCCTATAATATTCTATCAGTTGCAACTCGCTGTGAGCTCCCGCCGAAGCCCGAACTCAGCCTCCATTGGCCTCCATACACTCCGGATACACTTGGTCTCAAGGTCCAGGACTGTATATGGATCAGGTATGGCGCGTGTAGCAGGAGCGGTGCGTGCCAAGGCGCCGGGCCACGGCGCCGGATGTCGCCACAACAGGGCATTTCCGCTTCAGTCATTTCTCTATCAGCGGCAGGGTCTTCGCCGGCGATGACGCATGCGCGAGATTAGTTGATTCCAAAAATAACCGACCATTTACACCTATGCTTATCTCAACCATTGTGACGGCCTTATCTTGCGTCATCATCGGATATTGTCATATCCCATCATTCTGCCGAGAGCGTATCTGTAGGTATGTTCAAGGGATTAGTTGTATCATTTTCTTGGCATTTCTCTAGTTTATCATTTCCTTATTATCATTGAATTGTCATTGAAAGTTACCACAATGGCCTGAGGTGTTTTAAATTATTCCTCTCTGCCGAAGGAACCGTGACTTCTGGGTTGCCCTGACTTGATGCTTCAATGGTTTTAACAGTACTTAGCTAATTCATTTAACAAAACGGTTTATTCCCGTTTAGTACAAGCCTTCTTAAAAACGGAAAACAGTTAGGGTCCTTGAGCTATCAAATCGTAAACAAGATATTTTATTCCCACACTCATTACAAATAAAACTAACAAATACTGATGACCAGAATGTGATTGGATCCGTATTTTTGTAAGCCTTCTGAATTTTCAGATTAATAGATACAGCTGCGGAATATGTTTTCAAATATCTCGACATTTTTTTTTGTTCTGTTTTTCTCATAACTTAACCCAAATTTTATAATAATGAATTTTGTTCCTATTATTCAACTATCTTCACTGTCTTCGGAAAATATCATTTTCCCGACTGTCGTCTAATGTGGGAACGTGGAACACCCGAACCTTTCTATAAGGATCATTAGCGCGATTCTTTTGATGAGTGTCTTAACTAAATGCAAATGTCTCCTGTACCTTTGTCGATTCCAGGGTCTTTTGTATTGGGACTATAGCTGTGCCAATGTTGATCCCGTCCTTGTCTCAGTCATTCCTTTTCTTTTCTACCTATTTCTCTTCTTTTTTTTTTTCTCTTCAACAATTATTCACCGGCTTCCTGTAGAAACACACATGTCCATAATCCTATGACGCAATAGAGACCGTTAAGGCGATGGGAAAAGCTGACAAAACGCCTTGCACAAGACTGGCCGTAGCCCATTGTCCGATAGTATCTCTGGAAAAGAATGCATTTTAATTGCCCTTTGAGATAACTCTTACGGGGTTTCGCCAATTGGGATTTTTTTTTTTTTTTTTTTTTTTTTTTTCTACTTCAAAGGATACGAGCCGACGAAGCAGGTACGGGTTTCGTAACTATGGATAACTTGTTATCACTGTTTGCTATCTACTTCCTTCTTTGTTTTAACCATGTATCTTCAGATCTTATTTTTAGCCTAATCCATTATTTTATATCCTTAGTTACTACCTTTTCACTGCTTTTATTAATGGATTTTCATTAGATTTCAATCTTATTTATATTACTTTGATGACTAAAATAATATTAATATTAATTGCCTTGCATATCTTAGTAAGTAATTTAATTGATTTAATTTGTTAATCATATAAATGGAGCAATATGCTACTTTTCTTTTGATTTCTGGTCTATTTTGTATTTATAATGTTTTTAAAGAATAATATTATTCTTAAAAGGAATCAAATGGTGCTGTTTAAACAATTCAGGGCTATAGATTTATTGATCTACGAGGTAGAAAAAAATCATTCTCAGAGATTTCGTTAAATCAAATATTCGTGGCTCTTAGTATTTATGACTTCAATAATTTCTCCTGCAGTCCATTCTGCTCTAAAAGTTATCTATCCATATTTTATCATGTCTACCCTACTACTACTACTACTAGGTTTCTCATCTCTTAATAAATGAAAGGTTTTTTTTTTTTTTTTGGTTTTTTTTAATACTATCTAGATCATTGAATAAAGGACTTATGTTTAAAATCTGAATATTTTAAACCAACTTTAAAAAGATACATTAAGAAGATGAAGGGGTTCTGTAATGAATAGGATTAGATTCCGGCTTAAGGAAAATGTGGACAAAAAAAAACTTTAAACATAAATTACTCAAAATTATGGTGTTACATCACCCCTTCATCCAACCAAACCCTTCTAGTCAGCTTCTTTTTTTTTTTTTTTAAATGTGTCTTTTTAGAGAAAACAAAATTTTCTCTATATAATAATAAATTTAGCTTCATAGTAAATATTAAAAAAAAAAAAAATACTAAATTATAGAAATTTCAGTGTCCAATTTAAATTGTAGGCGAGCGGAGAGAGATATATTGTGGAGAGGATACAGGACGTACGCGAGAATATTACATTCCGCCGAGTGCCGCTCCCGAATCCTAAGCAGCCCCGTCTTTGTCCTCTCACTGCCTTTTATATTTATTTTTTACTTTGTTTTACACATTTATTATCATGTAGATTTGGTCTGATGCGAAGGCCCAGGTAGGAAACTGCGTCGTGAATAGGTAAACAGCGATACCATCGAGTTTTTTCTCCCTTTCGTCATCGGATGTAAGTTAATATTGTGATTGTCTTTGATTTATTCATCCAAGAGGCTGTGGGTTATGGATATCTGTCTCCACGGATCAGATAAAATGAAAGGACTTCACCAGAATTATGGCTATAGATATGGACCCACACGTATTGGGAAACAAATTTGGACAAATTCAAAAAACATTTCTGTAAAAATACAGTCTATATGATAGCTGATATGGACATTTGTCATATATTACATGTAGATAAATATTTTAAAGGTTTAAAATATTTTTATTCTTTACTATACCTGACTACATTTAATTCATGAGATGTATTTAATTTGTTTCGTTTTTATCCTGGTATAATTGCCATTGTTTTTTTGTTGATTTTTCAGTTAAAAATGTTAATACGAGAGATTAAAAATAAAATATTGATAAGAAATGTATATACTAATAGTGATTAGCATTTAAATTTGTTATAACTATGTTTTTATTTTTAATCGATACTCTATTTTTATGGTGAACTGCTGTTTTTTTTTGTTTTTTTAATAATATTACAAATTAAGTGTTTTACACGTTTAACAATTTTAAATTTATTATTACTGATTTTTATATCAACCTGGACCAATTTATGTAGTTTTATAAAATTTTATATTTGATTTGATTTTTCAAAAATGAATATTCAATAAAATAATAATCATTTTGGTATTAATCGTATTTGTTGCATTTCATAATACTTCCGTTTTTATTCAGACAAAATACTGTTCTTTTGTGGAGTCGTCAAATTTTCTTTATTGTTTAACAAATGATATTAAATAAGACAGTTTTACTTATTTCCTTAGACTATACTTTTCGAACAGAAACTCATGAGAAGGGAAACGTACTGATCGCTTGATTATGCATGATTATAGGACGGGAATTCAATTCTTTCTCTGAAGTTTACACACTATCATACTTATCTTCAGTTCTGAAAACTTATCTTCAGTTCGAAAAGAATTAAAATTCGAATGCTTGCTCTATTGTCATTTGTATTTTTTGTCAACAGATTTTTTTGTTAAACCAATTAGGAATCAACATCGTTAGATGTTGGGTTGTAGACTGCGTAGATTTGTACCAATCGTTTTCTCAGTTTAAACGTTTTATTCCACAATCATGGCCATTACTAACCTTTTTTTTTAAAATATGAAACGGAATAGCATCTCTCGGGCCCACGTGCGACCTGTCCATTTAGCTAGCCGATCGCCCTAGAGACTAGACAGGGGACCGAAATAGGCTCGAGGAGAAACTCACCGTTAATAATGGATTCGGAATTGCTATTATTGTCTGAAGTGGGTACCGTAACCCTCGGGGAGTAATAGTACTACTGCCAAAGGGGCATCAGCTCAACCACTTGAAGTCGTTTCCTCGAGCCATCGGCGGAAAATATTGCGGTTTTCTCTGATTTCGGCCCGTTGGAAAAATTACTCCACACAGACGTCGATTTATCAAAAAGGGTGTTACATCTATACCCTTTGTACCCACAAGTTATATGATAAGTGTAAATAAATTAAATTTCAATTCTTTAGAATAACGAAATTGTGGAAAATCTGGAAATCTTGACCGTGCTAGGGATTCAGTCCAGGTGAAGTACGTCAACGTGAAGATTAGAATTACTGAAGTGTGGGCACCATATTTCTATTATCGGCACCGCTACCTGTACCGAAAAATCGAATTTCGATACCGGTACCTCAGTTTAACAAAAATTGCTATCACAAAAAATGATCCTCATGAGAGCCAAAAAAGCAATCCAAATTGCTAAAAAAAAAATATTATTCAAGTAACTATTACTTGACGGCAGTTCCCATTAAATATCTAAAACATATAATATAAAAGATACCTTCAACAATTTAAGATTTTCTTTTGCAGTATAAATGGTTTATTTTTGAAGATAATTTCTTCTTAAATTCTAGGCCATGCAGTGCCGATTTGGAATAAGAAATGTTTTATTAAATATGAAAAAGATTTATTTTATAATTTTTTTTTTCTCTTAATAGAACGAAGAATCTATTTAATTTAATAATTAGGTATCACAGAACTATCATCACCAGCTTTATCGAACTGTTCCTAATAATCGACTTTAGATCATTGTTTCTCTATACCGTTTCTGTTCTCGAGAATCTATATTTAGCATCGACACATTCCTAATTATTATGTTAAATTATTCTTTAGAAAAATAATTAATTGATTAAAAGTCTAGTATCATTTAATGATCTTAAAGGCGATCACTGATATTTCACTGTTAAATATTTAATATATACAGTCGAAAATACATAGTCCTTCATAGAGAAAAATATATTCTTTTGAAAGTTTCAATAAGCCTGAATTTGTATTGAAAACTGTAAATTAAATAAATATAAAACTTCAAATATGTCAAACAAATTACAAAAATGATCAAATCAATTAACCTGATACAAATAAGAGTACATTAAAGATTTACTGACTCATAGTACATAGCAATTAATCAAAATTATACCAAGACAAAAACATATATCAACTCATTTTCAAAAATTATGTTTTAAATTTAATAAATATTCATTATTAATATTTAATAAATTCGTAGAATCTACATGTATTTTTGTAACGAATTCCATTGCTTTGTTTGTAAATTGACTAATGCCTAGATTAATAGATAGCCCTGCCTTTTGGCCCAGGCCCTAAGGTACACAAGACTTTGTTAGTGTTGATTAATTCTCAGCACTAACAACAAACCTTCCTCTTCTTTGTTTTGTTTATTTCCCATTATTAATGGTCCCTGTATCTTTACATGGAATACAGGTCCAGCTGCTATTTTACTTCGTCACCGGTTTGTTCCTTTTAAATTTTCCGCGCTTTTAAATTATAAACTTAAATGATTTTCTAATCTATTATATTTTTTCTATTAAATTTGGACTTATTATTTACACTAATAAACAGTTCCACCTTATATTTCATGATAAAACTACGTAATAATTGAATGAATACCGTTTAGAATAATAGATTCCTATGAAAATGGTTAATAACACCGAGAGCTATCCGTTTAGGAAGCAACTCTGTGATTTCTGTGAGGTGGGAAACTTTGTTACCAGATCTCTCATTAGCCGCTGTGGGAAACAGGCCCGTTAGTTATCCATAACGATAAGTGTTGCTCGGGATTTATCGTGAGACCTGTTTTATAACAATCGCTGCTCTTAAAAAAGACCGGAACGTGTTTTAATCTGGGGACAGTTATAGTACATCTGGGTTATTAACGAGGTGGAATTCGGTAAATGTTGGGCGGTGGTACTGGGGCTGGGAACGGTCGGGGGTCTCTCACAAATCATCGAGTTCCGTGATTTTGAACGAATGAAAATCATTTTCTGAGGCATATATCTTAAATTTCAATCGAATCCTTGGCAGAATCCCATCATTTACTCTGGAACCAGAATCGTTACAACTTCAATGGATGTTAACTGTATTATATTAACTATGCTTTAGTCATGATAATTATATGAATAACAAATTTGTTAACAGCGATATTATGAATCATAATATTCAGGAGGGGGCAAAGATCAGTTTCCTCCATTCTCCCTTCCCCTTATTATTTTTTTATTATAAACTTTTTTGCCGCCCACAGAAAACTGCCGCCCGGGGCACGTGCCTCTGTCTCTCCCTAGTTCCGGGCCAGTTAGACACCTATATTAAGTCTGCAATCTACAGTTATTTTAAATTTAAATTATTTTGTAATAAGGTTGTAACCCGACTTATTTAGATTTTAAAAAATGAGCTATTGTGTTGTTCCAAATAATCGTAATCTCAAAGATCCAAATTCCTTTGAAAATCTGAAGTATGGATATATTTATAATATAAGATATATTGGTTTCAGATCTATCAGATATCTTGCGTTGCTACCTTCCCTAAACTTCAAACTAAACTAAACTCATTATACAAAAAATAACGATTTCGAGCAGTCTACACTGAGTCTATAAAGAGAAAAAAAATATGCGCCATCACAAAGGTGCTTTAGTCTTGCACCGATAGGGATCAATTCTTGTCAAATGATTTCAATACTCCCTTTGAAGCCAAAGGTAGAGAGAAAACTCTGTGTGGCGGAATTTGTTTCTCGAATCATGCTTTTCGAACAGCGTCCATTCCAAAAGGTCTAAAAGGTGATGAGATGTTTGGAAGTGGAATTAAGGCGATGTAAGAAGCAGATGTATACGTAAGAAGGTACCAACCTGTGACGGGTACACAAACAGAGGGTGCACGGGGGGTGCACTGACCTGACTCGATATAAACATTGATTTACACGTGCCCTGGTGGTGTGGCGCGTGCTCTAGGTCCCTTTCATCCAGGATACTGTTACCGCCTCAGCCTGCGTCCAAACAGTGCCAGCCCCTCTCAGCTATCAACGCTTTGCTATCAATTACTTCAATCAATTTATAACATTAGTGTTCTATCGCTATAGTGTATGTATATAGGTGATAGAGGCTTCGTTGTCTGGAATCCTGTGCAGTTAGCGTAGGGCAAACAGGGAGCACCAATATTTGTATGTTTACCAAAATGAAAAATTTAAAGCCAATCAAATTAAAAATATTTTTATTGCTTGTTTACATTCACATACTCAGGGTATTCCTGTTATACTGGGTTCAATCGCTTAATAAAATAATCCTTTGGTACCATTCGGAAATGAATAATATCTAATGTATTGTTAATATTTCTTTCCATATTGTTTTAATTTTATATTTTGTTGAATCAATAAATATGGCAAAGGGTGCTTTCCCATGGTTTATTATCGAAGAAAAGCACCCCGGACCTAGCCTTTGTTCGGCTAAAAGCTAGAAATCGCGAGAAGGTCCCACACTCTTCCTGACCCTATTCTCAGCGAGAAAACTCATTAGTCGTTGCTTGGTAGAATTGTTCTTACAATTGCCTCTTACTTTTCCCTTCCATTACTAAATCGCAGTTCTTTTTTTTTTTTTTTTTTTTTTTTTAAATAGTTCTTCTGCTGGAAATCTGGGCGAAGTTCTAGGGGCACGTCCTATTCTGAGTTATTCTGGTCATGGTGTTTCGTTTCTGTCTTCCCGAAAATGAAACCTTAGTTTTTATCTATTTTGAAAATCACTTAACGTTTTGAATATAAAAAGTTATCATAAAAAGTTGGTTAAAAATTAATATGCTCATATTTTGTTATACAAGCTTCTTTATTTATTATTGGAAAAATACTGTTTCATTTTAAAAATTTAATAAACATATTTAGTTTTTCATCACTTCATAGCAAAATGATGTTATAACTTTTTTAATCGAATTTAAAATTTTGTGTTTAATATTTATAACGTTTTAAGGTTTTATTCCAATAAGCCATTAATGACTCTATTACATTATCTAGAAGAAATTAACATTTCTGGTGTGATGAATTGAGTGGAATGATATCACAATCAGTTGTTGGACTAGTAGTCTTAGGTTACTTATCCTACATGGAATGTCTTTAAGGGATCTAACTGTATTTTATGAAAGTTTTGTAGACCTATATGTTTATTTTCTCTGGTAAATTTAAATATTAGTCAATTTGATAAAAACAATCATTTTTGGGATTATGAGCTGTTACTGAACCACGATCAAGTTTGCAAGCTGCAATTTGCATCAATGGCTCAAGTTCTGTTTTCGTGTAACACCTTCGATCCATCAACTTAATAGTTAATACATTCGGTCTGATACATTTGTTCTAAAAAATATTTTAGATCTTAACAATACTTCGAAGATTAAAGATAAAGGCTATTACTGCCTTTTATCATAAAGATGTTCCTTGTTATTATTTATTTTCTAGTTTCCCCCGTCGCGCCTTCGCCCGCTCTCATAACTAAACAACTTAGATGATTTTAACTATTAATTGAAGTTTTATTTATTTATCAATAAAAAGTCTCCCGATGTTATGAGAATGATTTGATAGTTGATGTTTCTAGTTCTGGGAATTCTATACATGTTATCAATTAATCATGCAGTCTTTACGTAGTTATCTAGGTATGTAGTTTATTAGCATCTTCAGCAGAATGAAATTCACTTATTCTTAAGACAGGATTATTAATTTTTAATTCTTTTGAAATCCTTGTACGATACAATAAACTGAATATATTAATTAAAATTTATAATGTATTTATTTATTTTTTTAGATGAGCGGGAAGAGGCGGCGTAGCTTCAAGTGCGCCGTCCACCAGCTGGATCGAGAGGTATCTTCAGAACACGACTTCCACCTGGTTCTTCGTCAGCCTCCGCTCTTTACTAGGTAATGCACAATAATCACAAACGCTCATGTATTTATGTACAGATAATGTAATTTATGTCGGAAAAATCATATATATTTACTTGTTAGACTTACATTACAGTGTGTTAAAATGGTTACCTAATGATATTAAAAATCTTCAGAGATCTTCATGCTTTTTTCCTGGATTCTAAAAATTGTCATTATTATTATAAACTCGGGAAGGACCCGGTCCTCCTCAACAGCCCACCAATCTCTTCGATCTTGCGCTCTCTTCCTCCATCCTTGAACCCCCAACCGCCTCAGATCTTCCTCCACATCATCCAGCCATCTGATCCGGAGACTTCCTCTCCTCTTGCCATTCGGTTTCCCGTAGAGCATCTTCTTTAGTATCCTTTGGTCGGTCATTCTTTCCACATGACGTATCCACCTTATTCGTGCCCTTTTTACTATCGCCACAATGTCTGGTTCCCTAAACACGTTCATGATTTCCTCATTTTTCATTCTCCTCCAAATCCCGTTCTTTCCCAGGGGTTGAGCATTTTTTCTGATTTTTTCTTTAAGGGCCAATATTATAATTACACACCATAACAATATTTTTACAACAGGACCTACTAAAAAAAAAATTGTATTGATTTTATTTATCATCAAAGAACTTTTTTGCTGGAATATTACAGAGCTGTTGTATTATTATTTCTAATGAAATTAACAATCTCCCTCAATAGTTTCACCAATGATTTATTGAAAATATTTTATAAAAATATTGCTTTAAAATCATATTACCTATAAAAACATAACTAATAGCCCCTGCCTTGCACTGCCATTATATTGTTTGAGTAAATTTGTTAAAGATATATAATCTTAAAAAATCACTTGTTAGATCGATAGATTATTTTATAAACTAATTGTTTCCGAAACGTAAACAAAATTTCCTTTTTTCTTTCAGGCATATGCTTAAAATAAAATAGTTTTAAAAAAAAGTAGTTTTTGCCCCTTGTTTGTGGTATTATATTGAAATTGATCATATTGGTTTTAATTTAAATGTGAACGTAGATGGCTTATTGATTATGATTAATGGTAAATATTATTGAACAGGTTGATATTGATTTGTCTTTTGTTATATTGTTAAAGCTTTTGTGAAAATATATGCCTAAACAGGATTAAGCATTGTAACATAATCCAGCAATGTATATTATTGTAGGACTTTTTAGGAAATAACAAAAAAAAAAAAGTTATAACTTAACATTTACAATTCAACTTCTGTACATCGACATCCTGGTTGTATTTCCTAATATTTAAGCATCTTTCCTGTTATAAGTCAAACCTAATTTAAAAATAAATAAATGAGCCTTAAAAATAAGATAAATAAACCTAATTGTAAAATTAGTTCATTAATTTTTAAACCGTAAATTTCATGATTAGAAAATATTTAATTTAGAATGGTATTTGTGTAAGCAAATATTGGACATATCGATAGATTTTCCTATGCATTGTTATTAATGGAAATATCATAAAGTCACTACCAATGTCTCCTCAAGTTATGTATGTAAGCGTTATTGCACGAAAGTGGATAAGAACTTTTAATTATTTTGGTCCAATAATATATAAACTAGGCAAATTAAAAAAAATAAAAAATAAAAAAAAAATAGAAAAAAATCTGATACTACTTGAGGTCATACTAAAGAATTTTTTATATAATTAAAATTTAAACTATTTTGTTATTATTTTTTTCATTAATAAAAAAAAGTACAGGATTTGTACTAAGAGATGAACATCATGACTTCATTACCTGGAAGAATTATGGAGAAATTTGCTGGTATACCTTATTCAGAATTAATATATAACAGGTTCTAATCCACATTTCTCCGATTCGTGAAATCTTACTATCCCTATCGGACGCAAGTTGCGTAACAAGCGGGGATATCCCGAGGTCGCGGTATTGTCGCCGAGCGGTGCAATTGGTGAGTAGTTAGTTCTTGGAGCTGGAATGATCAGGTCCATTCCTCCGACTCACCAGGTCTGCCATTTCTCTCTACTCTCTCAATAATTATCTTCAATTATTAAATGTGTTTATTTATTATTATGGATCTAAAAATTTGTTTTGTGAAACTATAATTTAGGCTTTGTGGTAAAAAACGTTCTTGGGAGAAACCTTACGAAAGGAAGAATAATTTTATGGATGGAACTAGAGGGGAAAAAAACGTGTAGTTACTAAATGGTAAAGTAAATGTTGGATCTAATGCTCATTAACTTTTATTTATTCTTCCTGCAATAGTTTTTGATCCAAAAGTCCTTTGAAATTTCATTCGTTTTGAGTGATATATTATATTATTTTTATTTTGTTTTTACGTCATGAAAATCTACTAAAAGTTTTGATTTCCAAGAAAACAAACAGTTTTGAGACAGTTATAGTGCCTAAACCCTTTAAAAAATATATTTATAGCCCATCTTTGTAATTATGAATGTTTAGTATTAGCATCAATGTTTAATATCGTATTTCAAATGAAAGGTTATTTCAGGTTAAATATGACAATTGATTTTAGGTTCAGAGGATATGTAGAGGGTTAGATAACTCACGCTAGAAATGGTGAAAATTTGCGGGACGGCTTCCCACCTTTGGAAGAACCAATCAAAACCCGCGTGATATTCGATATATATTCGACGAAGTATATATCAGTGAAGTAGATAAAGACCACTTGTACATAATTTTTTCCATAGGGGCTTGGAACAAAAAAAAAAAAAAAAAAACTGAAAATAGAGCAACAAAAACCGAAATACATTCTTTGGACAATTTATTTTTATTTAGACTCCCCTAAATTAGACTCACCTGCACTACCTGAATTTTTACTTACAATCGACTTAAGTATAAACTTTACGATTTATTTACTTACGTCTTGGTTGTTGAGAACTGAAACCATCAAGTTTTTCATCGTTTCTTAGACTGCAGTAACTTCAGGAGGCGATTCTGGGCACCATTTGCAACAAAAAATTCCACATAAACTATAGATCGATTTTCATCCGTTTTATACATATTTTTAATTTTATGTTTTTTCCAGAAATTTCTACTTTTTGACAAATAATTGTCTATATTTCCCGAACTATTAAAGCTAAAGCAATTTCAATATGCTCATTAGAAAGAAGATCAAATTTCCTTTAAAATAAGCTTATTTAAACTTCAAAATACCAGCGTCCAGTATTTAACTTATTGATCCAAGCATATGGAATAGCAAGTTTCTAATTCCGTTAATTTTTCTCAAGAATATTACATATGTTACAAAGGTGCACTACTCAAAAAAAACTTCTACGCACAAACACCTTTCGAATGGTATACCATGAATAGTGATCAATTTTATAATTAATACTGAAATCACTTATTAATTTTTAAAAAACAAGGAGATGCAACATAGACATTTTGGGAAATAATAAGAGGAAATACTGACTTGAATGCTCAAAAATAGTTGTTGACAATTATTTGTCAAAAAATAGAAATTTCTGAGAAAAAAAAAATATAAAATTAAAAATCTCTATAAAAGGGATGAGAATCGAGCTATAGTTCATATGGATTTTTTTCTTGCAAATGATTCCCAAAATCGCCTCCCGAAGTTACTGCAGTCTTATCCTGAACACCCTGTATATCAAGAGTTGGCTCTTCTGGCAAAAGAAACGACACCAAATGAAGTATAAAATCGGGAACATTAAAGAAATTAAAGAAATATTGCTGTTTCCCTAATTAAGTAATTTGTTTCACAAATCCAGCAGAGTGATACTTATTTTTTTAAAATACGTCTGCGTGTGTGTTTGTGTATATATAATTCTTCTGAAGTTCTTCATTCTAGTACACACTTTAGTAAGAATATATTATTGGGCAGTCGTCGACAAAAATGCAAAGCATTCAATGTAAAAATACCCATTTTTTAAATTTATTTTTGATCTTTAGTTGCATAACCTTGTCAATGTGGTCTTCAATGAAAACTGAGACAGTTCTTACACTTTCCTGGACAGTGGTGTTCTATACTTTGCTTCATTCAATACTTTTTATCGACGATATATTCTCGTTGATAAATGTTTTGATAATGACCAAAGAATAAAATTTTTTGGTTTTTAATTTTAAAAATATAGCATAAATAGTATTTTGTGAATCATTGTGGGCTGTGATAGGGACTGAGTGTTATCCTTAGCCCGGAGGCCTGAAGGTCTTTGCTGGCGGCCTAGATCGATAGCAGGGCCTCCAGCGAACAATATAATAAATATATTGTTCCCTTTACTGCCATCTTTATAATAATATGCCATTATAATTATCTACTACAGTTAATGATTTAGGTTATGTATATTTTGTTTAATAGATTTGTTGATAAACTTAAAAAAAAACAAAAAACTGTACGAGTTATGAAAAATCTTTATTGTATGCTGTGTATTAGTGGTAAATGTTTATATTATTTTGAATTACTTACCAATTATTACTTCGATGGTAGGATGGTGCAGATAATCGCGGACGAGTTCCTGACCCACGAACGGGACCGCAAGTACTACGCAGACCATTACACATGCTGCCCTCCACCGCTTTTCATCCTCTTCATCACCCTCCTCGAAGTGAGTATTAAATTATTATAATTATTATAGAAATATTGGTTGTATGATCTACTAAAAATAACTAATTTACACTAAATCATTTACAGTAATACACTTTGATTATCCGCGGAATAGGGTGGCAAGGCTACTGCTGTTAATCAAAATCTAGAGATAATTTGTAAAAAGACTAAAAAAAAAGGACGTAGATTAACAGAAAATGTCTTGAACGATTATTGTTTACATTAAAAGGTTAAAAATAAAATTTTGTGTAAAAAAAAAAATCAAACATTGTATGTAGGATAAATCAGATATTTATTGATACCTTATTTTCTCATCAAATATATATATATATATATATATATATATATATATATATATATATATATATATATATATATATATATATGTATATATATATTTGTACGAAAGAAAATTAGGCAATTTTTCTTAAATATTAGTTATTCTGAAATATTTTACATTCTGTTTGTCTATTTGGGTGTCTATAACTAGTAAAATACTTTGTAGTGATAATTGTTAGTGTGAACTTTTTATTCAGCTCAAAGTAGAACAATCTGGAAAAAGTAAATCTCAACTTGTTTTAACTATTTTTCTTTAATTTATAGTATAAATATTTCCTTTAAGACCTCAAGAGCTGTCTGGTTTATCCTACTTTTGTTTTCATTTAAGGTATTATATGTTTTGCTGTAACATCTAATAATAGACCTACTTGCTCTATTTATTCTATTTTTGGGAGAAAAAAAAATTGAAGTTTTACTATTATTGATTATATATTTCCATGAAAGATGGCAGATAATCCGTCTGCGAATAATCGAGAGTTTATTATATTCATTTTGTAAAGTGAGCCACAACGAGTTTTTATTTTTTTAAATTGTATTTATTTAATTCTTCGTTTTATATTATTTATGAAAAGTAAATTTATTTACCCTTGCAAATATTAACCGGATTTAATGTACTGGAAATTAATTATTCTCGGACCGAACTATGTTCCTTGCTACACATAGTTAATATTGCACATAGCAGTGTCCCTAATGGGTTTATATATTATTGCGTTTATCACTATAATAATAATAATAATTTTTTTTTTTTATTAATACGAAGTTCGAAAGTTGAGTGGAAGTGGCAACCCCCAAGGGAGATCATTACAATAGCCGTCACGAAATGTAAATGGAGAATAGCACTTCCGGACCATTATGGATGCTTCCTGTTTGAGCTTGGTATACAAGTCAAATTCCAGATTATTATTCCATCCAAACCTACTGTAATCAGGCTCATTGTTAGAATTTTAACTGCGCCATGAGAACAAAAGTGGGGAAAAAGTGGAGTGAATATCGCATCCAGTGCCTTGTATTGAACTTCAATGTGGAAAATCAGCATCACTTTTAGATGTGTTCCATTTTAAAGTATTGTTTTTTACATATGGAGTTTAATTATTTCAATTATATATGTAGCACTTTTTTATCACCCTTCAAACAAGATTTATTCGGATTAAAACGATAATTATGATCTGCCTGTGACGTATCTCAAGCATCTTTTATCAATCAACTCCAATTCGTTCTTCGGCATTTTAAAGAATCAAAATTATAAGAGAAACTAAGTTTGGAAAAAATTATTATCTATCCGTCCTGGCATTATCTCTTTCGAGTATTCTTTTTAGAACTAACCATAAGCAGCGTATGCTATTTTATTTCACGTCGAAAGTTTTGTAACAATGTTATTGCGCGAAGTATTGTATGATATTGGAATAGTCGATTTGTAGATTGAAGAAACTAATTTCTTACGAAATCTTTTGTACATATGAATGTTAATAAAATAAAATAAAAAGACGAAAACCCACAAGATCGTCCGTGAAACTTTCTTAGTACGCTTATCCTATTTCAGTCGGAATATTCAACGCAAGCATACTTTATCTTTAAAACTTTAAGGTATCGTTCTTACCTTTACCTAAGCGGCATCTGTATACAGTTGATATAATTTTGTTTAATTAATAGGTCCTATAGTTGATTCATGAACAAGTGCAATCGCAATTAAAGAGCAGCTTTGGTTATTTATCTGTCAGTTGATGCAATGGTAACGTTTAGGTCTGCTTAGGTTTCGGCCTAGCTGGAGGGAAATACACTATGTATATCTTTGCATAGATTTTTCATTAACCAACTCATTTGCTTTTTTATTCAAGTTTCAACATTCATAGACATTCAACATTCTTTGAGTATTTCGTTCCATGATTTAAAAAAAAAAAAAACTTTTGATTTATATGCTGTTTAATTTATTTTTATTTTTTTAAAATAATTTTTAGAAAAAAAACAAAACCGACTTCAAGATTAAACCTACATATACAAACTTAAACTAAAAAATAATATTTTAATTGCTTCGAAACAAAAACCATTAAATGACAATCAACGAAATTATCGATACTTATATACCTATTCACAATTTATGATCAGTTATTTTTAGAGTCGGTGCCAGCCATGAAGGGCAGTTTAATCTTGCCTTAGCAATAAACTTTCCATGACCGTAGACAGTGGAGAGGCGGTGATGAAACAGTGGGAGCATCTTTACAATTACCATTTCTTTTCAAATTCTTTTTGTTTTGGTTGGCACCGACTCCAAAAATAACTGATCATAAATTGTGAATAGGTATATAAGTATCGATAATTTCGTTGATTGTCATTTAATGGTTTTCGTTTCGGAGCAATTAAAATACTATTTTTTATTTTTTAGTTCAAGTTTGTATATGTAGGTTTAATCTTGAAGTCGGTTTTGTTTTTTGTTTTTCTAAAAATTATTTTTGTTTTTTACTTTTTAGTGGTGAGTGTATTTTTGTTTATACAGTCAATTCTCGATCTTCAACCTACCCTGAAAAATAGTTCGAGTTACTGAACAAAGAATTATCGAGATTATCATTCCACTTATCTGCATGTGAATGGGAAAATTGAACACAAAATTGTAGTTGAAATCATTACGTACATTTTCATTAATGGGATTGTTGTTTGTATATACATATAAAATCATTGATACAGAAAATTAAATACCCGGTACCAATTTATCATATAACTTTCAACTGGATTGCGCTTTTTTCTGAGGGTGTATAAAAGTTGATTTACTGACTTCCACCAGTGGCAATCTTTTCTTTATTCTTTAGGATGGTTGAAAGACAGCTACGCGGAATTCGGAATTCACTAGCAACAAACGCCCAACTTCTTTCTCATTTCTCCACTTTGCAAATCAATTTTAACTTTTCGTTAATTGAAAGAATTTTCAATAGCCACTGTAAAACCACTCGAGTGAATAACTAATAATAAGGGACCGGTGTAACTATGAATTGGAAAGATAAACAATGACGGGAAACCGGATTATAAATTACACATGCAATTCTTTTAATTTGAGTTCGAGTTATAGAGGCGATGACTTCTAATAGTTCATTTCATAGAGATGGTCCTAAAAGTTCTCTCTTTTTATCCCTATTTTCAGTTCGACTGAAATTTAAGAATTAAGCTTATCAAAGTACGACACATCGAGTTGACTGTATATGTAAATTATTTTTGTTAATAATTTAGATTTAGTAACTATGGAGATTTTAGATTATCATAATTATAAATATGTTTAAAATGGAAGGTTATATAACAGTGATTTTTATTAACTCTTTTTTTGATTTTTCTTAAAAAGTGCTGAGTTGATTTCAAAATATTTGTTATGGGACCACCTCTGAAGTATGCCCTACCGATCTAAAAATGAATCATCAAAATTGATTTAGAATTGACCGAGTAATCGCGTAACATACACACAAAAAAATAATAATAATAATAATAATAAATAAATACAGATGAGTTGAGAACCTCCTCTTTTTTGAAGTCGGTTGAAAAATAACGTTAAAAACAACAGAAAAAACATTGATAAACCTGATAGTTCCCACCCTTTTTAATAAGAACCATTCCACTAAAATATATCCACTGACCTGGACGTTCCCCTTACAGAAATATCTAAAAGTCCCCTAAACTTGTGATAGCACCGTTGCATCCGCTTGTAGGCACATTCATCAAGTGGCCTGGATGTCGCCCACAGTTGCCCCTGAAACGGAAGGGGCACCCTAAATTTGGGGTAGGATCCTCTTTTTTTTTTTGAGTGGAATATTTTTAGTATTTCCACCTCAACCCCTAAAATCTTCCACATTAACTAAATCCCTCCCGTGCCTTCCTAGGAAACCATTAAGAATTCTTTTATTTTTGTAAGTTATTAAGACCTTAGTTTTCATGGGGAGATAACATGTTATATTTTATTTTAATTCGCTTCACCAATCTGAGCTGATGGAAGTTTGATGAAGTCTCTTTGGTTATTGTCTTACTTTAGGGATGAATTGAAAAATATGATAAATGCTGATTTAGACAATGCAATATTTGACTAGGATACAATTTTAAATAAGATACTAATTTTCCGAAAATAATTATTTGAAACAATAACTTATGTGTATCCTCTAGGCTTTGAAAAGAAACTTTAATTTTTCCGTCAAACTCCACCATTTAAATCCATTAGTATCACAACTTGCTTCTCATTCCATTCCAGATAACCCTCCGAGGTGCCTGAAAAGAAGATAGCCTCGGGACCTTCCAATATAGTGCTTCATTATATAGAATCTTTATAAATGCTATCAATGGGTAGTTGCTTTAAAAATAAGTGATGTGTCACTTTTATCTATGCCATCACATTTACTTGATGTATTATATTTTATATTGTATATACAGTTGTAAATTTCAATAAATAATTTTTAAAAAAAATAACATTTTCCAACATTATCTAATCCATGTTGTAGAGGAACCTGTTGTAAAATCACCATTGGCTTGTGTTCACAATAAAATACTCTGATGAAGCAATGAAATGACTCACAGGGAAGACATCATTGTTTTATCAAAGCGTGTGGGAATCAGTTAATAAGAATTATCGAGTTTATATTATTATAATTAATCAAAACTCTCTCTGTTCGCCTTTAAAAAATGATACATTGTATATATACAGCCTAAATAGAATGTTGGTCGTAGAAGATCTTAGTTTTGTGTAACAGTATATCAATCCATTCCTAGCGACTCCGCAAGAGTTAGTTTTCTTTAAAGATATTGTAGATTTATTTATAATTCTTAATTATCCGCTTTAATTCGTACGAATTAAATACTTCTTTTTAATGAGGTATCTTTCTATAAGTTGAGTGCTGAACGTTTTCCCTTAAGAGTTGCCACTTAAACCCCCCACCCCCTCCAGTCTGCTCAGAGGATCTTACAAATCTTATTGCGTCGTTTAAACTTAGCTATTATACTAGAAGTGTTAGTTATTGCTGTAACTTAGAGCTAAATGTTTACTTTCGAATGTCTGTTTAGATAATGGAGCCCATGGCTTATCTGAGACTTATCAACCGGCTTCTGTTCCACTCTAAAAACCACGTGTAGTTTTTATAGAAGTATTAATGTCCGATGGTTTCAATCATTTTATCTTTCTTTCCTTATATTAGATTTGATTATTTATTCTTTCAACTTTTTTTTACTTTTATCTATAAACTTGAAAATATTTCAATTTATGAAAATTCTTGCAGTCTCTTTTGAAAAAAAAAAAAAAAATAGGTTAGCACGGAAAAGGACGATATTTATTTATACATTTCATAAATATTTTTGTTATAAAATAAATAATAACGTAAAAATATAATTTCACTCTACACCAAAGTAATTGTATATTATAGAATTTAAATGTAACTTTTTGAATTTATTTACAACTATTTTAAACATAAACTTTTATGAATCTAAAATATGCTACTTGAGTTTTGAGCTCCATTTAAGTCATTTATTGTTAGAGTTATAAATACTTTACATTTTATAAACTCACTAGCATCCCCCGTCGCGACTTCGCCCGCTCTTAAAAGTAAGGAACTCAGATAATTTTCTGTAATAATTGAAGGTTTATTTGTTTACCGATAAAAATCTAGTCGGAAGTATGCAAATAAGCATTATTTCTTCATGATATTTTCCGCATTGCAGTAATTTTTAATCTCGGTAAAATTGCACTGATTATCTGTTTAAAAGGATTATTAGACATCCAATTTTTAATTTTAATGTATTAGTTGGTAATCCAGATGGACAGAATTAAGAAAATCTTGCGGATAATAGACTGCATTATCAGTGATTACAACTTAAGGGTCATGAATCATATTTTTACACGCTATAACAAAAAGCAACAAAGGACGCTATTTGAATTTGTAAATAATTTTCATTAATTAAATTACAATACAAAATAATTTGCAAATAATTTTGATTCGGCAGAAATAATGGTATTGATGTCATCTGGTTGGGTGTTTATGTATAACCATAAAAGTACATGACAGTGTGGCAAACCTCGTTTCTGCTTCTCAACTTTGCACATTTAAATTTTTAATATAGCTAAATCTCCCTAGAAAAATGATAATGTTGTAGTTAACAAGATGGGTTCGTTTTTTTATTATTATTGTTAACTCTATTGCGGAATGGTGCTAACCACAAATCGGCAAATTTAAAACCTCACTGTTATCCATATATTTTCGCTTTTTAACGATAAATTAATTGAAAACTAGTAGGTTTTATTACTGCTGAACCTTCCTAGAACTATGAAGATGATTTAGTACGGATTGGTTTAGTAGATTTTATATAATAGTATAGATTAACTTGTAGTTAATTAACAACCCGTGTGCTCCTCATTATAACATTCTGTATATCCCATAGTTCTATTGAAAGGGAAGCTAGTTTATATTTATTAGCCTATAGTACACAATATGTTCTGTGTTATTGATATTTAATTATATATCCGACTTGGGTAGGCCCGAAAAGGGAATAATACAATTTAAGTTCTCTAAGATAAACTTAGAGAGTGATGAATGGATCTGACGGTAAAAAAAAAGAACAGGTGAGGTCTGTTTCCTGGATCGTGGAGGATGTGCTGGCACGAGCCGCTCCCCTCCAATGGCTTCCCACTTCCTCAGTTCCACATTGAACCCATACAGCGCCCGTTTTTTTTTTTGCTAGTGATCGAAGTGATACTTCCTACTTAATGCCTGCCATTTGATAAGGATAAGACATTTAAGTTAGATAAAGCATCGGTGTATATTGTATCAGCTCAAAAGGAGATATTTTTTGTCATAGTTTCCAAGTGATGTATGTACTCACAAACCGATTTATTAACACACTGATTGCCAAAGATCTTCAGTTTCTATATATTGATCCATGCTACTTTCTTATCAGGACATTTAGTTCAATATTAATCTTAATAAGTTTTAAAGTATTGCCTACAACTAATTACATCCTCAAATAATAAGTCACATAAATTGCAACATCTTAGATATAATTGTTAAATGTTTAATAATTTTCAGGAACTTATTGATTAATATTATCCCACAAGAGTCATAATATTGTAATTGAAGGGTTTTGTGGATGAAGGGGTTCTGTAACATAACACAATTTTGAGTAATTTATATTTATTTTTTTTTTTTACATTTTCCTTAAGCAAGAAAATGTTACCCTTCATCTTCTCCATACATCTTTTTCTAGATGTTTTAAAATATTCATATTTTGGTCCATAACACTTCTGCGCATGAATTTTTCATCCAATGACTAGATTGTATTATTTTTTTTTTAAAGTTACATAACACCTTCATCACCAAATACTTCAATGGTACAATCAAGAATGGTTTGTTTTAGATATTCCTAATAAAATATTTTGTACTTAAATAGTAAGTAAATTTGATTTTTTTTTTTTTTTTAATTATTCATTTTTTATAATTAACTATTTACTATTTCCTCTTCAGTTGGGGTTCTTCACCTACTACACAGTGGCTACAGGTGAGATGAACCCAGCCGGTCCAGTACCCATTGATAGTGTCTTCATCTATAGACCAGACAAGCGGGAGGAAATATGGAGGTTTTTCTTCTACATGGTCCTACATGCTGGGTAAGTGAGGACTTGCTAGCTCCTTTGTCTTAGTTTAGGTAGCTTGAACTTTGTTTGAATTTATTCATACCTTTCTTTTCTTCAGGTGGCTACATCTTCTATTCAACCTTCTTGTGCAAGTCCTAGTCGGGCTACCATTGGAAATGGTGCATGGTTCTTTAAGAATTGGCACAGTATACATGGCTGGTGTTTTAGCTGGTAAATATTTTTGTTAACTTTTTCTGTGTATTTATTATACATATATATTTTTAAGTAAACTAATCTTAAGTTTTATTAATGTAAAAATAAGCCAATGAATAATTAACTGGCAATAAACTGGTACCATAGGTCTAATAACATAAGGAATGTAAAGTTCATTGATGCCTTGATTCTTAATATTATGAACATGATATGCATAATGAGGATCCTGTATAAAGGTGAAATCTCATATCCCAAACGTGGCGTGTGGGATATGAGGGCCCCATTCAGTGCGCAAGCCAGCCAACCTTGGCAGTAATTATTTCCGTTATCTCCATGATGCGGAACAGTATGTTTTCCTCTGTTTCAAAAGTTGCCTTTCCTCTCTTTCACTTTTGACCTGTTTTGGATCATGTACCATCTTTATTCATTGCCATATTAAGGATTATTTTCATGAAGAAATAATTTATTAATTAATTTTTAAAAAATTTTGTGTAGCCTCTAAAATTTATTTAATATAATGATTGCATAGCTAAAACTAAGTTATTATTTGTTTTCAGGTTCGCTGGGAACATCTGTTTTTGATATGGATGTCTACCTTGTTGGAGCATCTGGTGGTGTGTATGCTTTGTTGGCCGCTCACCTAGCGAATGTACTTTTGGTTAGTATTTACTCTAGTTTTTTTATGAGATTAGTAATAGAAAGCTAGTGATCAAAGCTATACTTTTTAATATTGTGTAAATCTTCTGTTTATAAATTTTCCATTATTTAACATTTTAAGAATAATCATATTTAAAAACACCCCTGTGCTTGTAAATGTAACTTTTATATAAATGTTTTTAAAGCCGTCATGTTATAACATCTCTGCTTTACCTTAATTTGAAATGTTTGCAACCCAAATTACTATTACTCAAATTATGCATTGTTCAGGTGATTATAATTTCCTTAAAATAATTGAGATTTAACAGATCATATTTAATTATTATCAGCAATTTTTATTATTACTTTTACTTAGCATTTTAAGGTTTAAATTTAATATCGCTCTGAAGAAACTTTCAATTTTTCAGAATTACAACAATATGGAGTTTGGCATTGTGAGGCTGGTTGGAATATTCGTTGTTGGTGAGTAATAACATACAGCTTTTGATTTATTAGATCTATGCCTGTCCTGTATTGGTGGGGGGGGGGGGGGGGGGGGGGGGGGGGGGGGGGGGGAGTACAGTAGTTGAAGGGTGAAGAGCAGCTAAGTTTTTTTTTAATACCATCTGCCTATGGCTTATGGGTGATGTAAATCTCTTGTAATGATTCAGTAATTGAAATTATTTAATCCATATTGTTGAGTATAAACTACATAATGGTATATACAGTAAAACTTTAATTGTATAAAGGATATCATAATGATGTTTTTTGCAATTTAGAATTTGCAAATTGCAAATCCCATTTTCTAATTCTTTAATTTATTCTTATAATTGTAATTTATGTTGAAAAAGGGAGACTAACTTTGCTTCTAAACTGTAAAAACATCATAACAGAATCCTTTACAAAAATAAAGTTTTACCTGTTATAAACTACTTATATATGTGAGGTTTGATAAAATTTTAGAAATTTTGTCTTATTTGACATTTTAATTTCAATATTATCAATTGAGGGTAATTTTTCCCTAAATCCTTTTCAGTCTCCAATTGTAAATTTTGCCAAAGCATAAGATATGCCATGTTCAAATTTATTGTGACAGCATATAGCATACTTAATTCTAATTATTATTATATATTTTATGGTTTCTAAAATCATTAACTAAAATAAAAATTAAGTATTCAAATTCTAGGATCCATAAAGAAAAAAAAACCATTTAAATAAGTATGCTATATATATCCTACATTTTGACCTGGGTGTACAAAATATCAACAATTTTAAAATCATATTTATCATCAATTGCTATTTTAAATTTAAATGTATGGCACTTTTACATTAATATTTATTTAGCAATCATCAATCTTAATAAATAAGTTTCATATTATGTATATTTTCAAATGCTGTTTTTAAAATGGTATTAGTATGTTGTAACAATAGGAACAGAATACTATGTGGGGTTAATAATCAAATTTTTTTTTTGTAGTTACAAGATATATTTAAATAACAATGTTTCCATCTATTGATTTACTTATTAATTTTTATTTTTTCTGTTTTCAGCAAGCGCAGATGTTGGGTTTGCGATATATGACAGGTACGCCAGTGAGGCAGCTGGCCCTCCCGTCAGCTATGTCGCTCACCTGACGGGTGCCTTAGCTGGCCTCACTATTGGGCTTCTCGTCTTGAAAAATTTTGAGCAGAAACTCCATGAGCAGCTAATATGGTGGGTGGCGCTGGGGGTCTATGCAGCATGTACTATATTTGCCGTCCTCTTCAATCTATTCACACCATCTTTTCCTCCTTAAATTATCTATTTCTTAATTAATATGTTATATTTGTAAACTCTCTATTTCTATGATTTGATTTATTTTCTTCTTTTTTTTATTATTTGTTTAATACCATTGTATATTTATTATATATTGTTATAATAACAATAATTGTTGTAATGAAATGAAAATTATGTGCCCGTTAAAGAGCATAATGGACTGAAGAAATAAATTATTGTATGTCTTTATTTATTCATTTTTATCGTTTATATGTCTGGCTTATTGTTTGTTTGTTTATTTGTTAAGGAGCAACTTCTAAAATAGAAATAATTGATGTTAAATACATAGAAAATATAAGTTTTTTTTTAATTAGCAGTTAATGATAACATTATACTGTTAAAGACATCATTAAAAGCTGGTCACTCTCTTGAGAAACCTTGATACATAATAGGCAATAAGCCAGAATGTTAATTTTTTTGAAAGCTATATACCAAAGAAAGACTGATAAATTGACATGCATCTCTATCATCATATGTTGGAAACAGAATCATTAAAGACTGTTGGCATTGGCACCTAAATTCAAATCTAATTGTCTTAATTGATTTATTAGTTATATTTTTAGGTTTAATTATTTGTAGTTTTCTCTCATTATAGTGATGCATGAAGCTAGTCAAACATTGATAAATCATGTAATTTAATTTAAATAAGTGTAAATCTAACTGTTGTGCATATGTATAGATTTTACCTGAGTATTGTATATTTGATTTGTAAATTTAGATGTAAATCTCATTAGTTAAAGTTTATTTATTTTGTCCAGCTTTTAGCCTGTTATAAATATTGAACATTTACCTTGTTAAGTATAGTTATCTATTTATATTAAGTTATACATTTTAAAATATTATGAGTCAGAATTGAATATTGTTTTATTTATTTATTATCCAACCATTTTCTATACCAAAATGCGGTTATTTTTTTATTTGTATTTCCTATTTGTATATTGTTATTTAATTGTTTATTAGCCTATAAGTTTTTATAATACTTATTTAAAATCGAGATGTGAGCTTTTAGGGTTATTCCAGTAATAATGGATGGAATTATATTTATAAGAGTACAGTGTTAACCAAAGAAACTTCCTGTGTGGCCCCATGGCCAAAAATACTTTGCTTTTTCTTTATCTGCATTTCTGCACTAGCACATTTCTTCATTCTTTTTTATATTTTACATGCACTTATTTACCAACAATCATGATCAAATAGCATAATCAAATATGGTATCAATAACAAATAAGATCATATCGTATAAGATACACTGCCTTAATACTAAGTCTAGGCGAATAGTTAAAACTTATATTTGGTTCTGTGAACCCAACTCACTGATTAAAATACATAATAATCTCACTTAATAAGAATGAATGTGAATCATATATGTATCGTTGTTATATTATTAATATTGTGTATATATTTACATGTAAATATAATACAAAGTAATCCAAATTGTTACACGCTAATGATGTTTCCAGTCAGAAAGAAATATTAATAAACTGTAAGGTTCACGTTACTGTAACATAACAACACTCATGACAACAAATACCTCGTAGTATTGTATATGTGGCAAAGTATTATCTGTGGCAATTTTGTATTATTTTTCTAGTTCACTAAATATAACTTGTATATTTATAACAGAATTTTTTATTTATTTTTTTGATTATAAGAGACCTTTCTTCTGTCTTGTTCCTCCCATTTATTGACCCTTTAGTCTAGACAATCCATTCTATCTTGTAAAGCTTGTCTGTAAAATTTACCTTCTCTTATGGTACCCAACTAGAACATCTGATTAGTTCATCTTTGGTATTCACTAATAGGTTCCTCTTGCTCCTCCTCTCCTCTCTCCCCACCTCCCCTATAACTATAGAAGAAGCTTTACTTTTCTGGATTTATCTTCTACATTATTTTTCAAACTTTATAAACTTAAATTTTAATTTTAAAAGACATAAACAGGCAGTAATTCTTGTAAAGATAACAAAATTAACAGAAATTATCACATTCATCCACTATTAAAGACGCCCATCATCTATTATAGTGAAATCTCTACAAGTTTGGCCAGAGGGATTAAATTTATCTCTGATGATTCAATCTATAAAAAAGCTAAACAACTAAAAGGGGCTTTTAAAATTACATAAACATTATTTAAACCAATATTGCATATTTGGAGCAAGATCCATCCACACATTTTCCAAAAATCATGTGAGTCATTAATTGTCAAGTGCTATTAAAACCTAAAACTAATTTCTATTCTTACGATTGGCTTGCAATAAAGTAAAAAAAAAAAAAAAATTATAAAAAACCAAAAACTTGTCTCACCAATCTTTAGAAACCCACATCCTTAAAAGCACAAAGAAATGTACATGTTTATATACTACATTTGCTTGAATAAGGGAGAAATACAAAAATATTTAAAAGAGGATGAGAATGATTCATTCATCCAAGGTGCTATGTTTAAACTGTGGTCAAAATCCTAATTGAAGAAGAGTGAGTGGACTTAAATGGTACATAAGAGAGGTGGCTGCAGATGGATTTGCTTGCGTAAATCCACGTCAAAATATTTTTTGAATATGAATGTATATTCATATACATACATATATACATATTTATATATATATATATATATATATATATATATATATATATATACACACATATATATATATATATATATATATATATATATATTTATATATATATATATATATATATATGTTTAGTAAGGTTCTTGAGGTTCAGTCATAAAATAAAAAAAACAACTATTTTGGCAACGTTTCGAGACTATATTGTTCTCATAATCATGCCCTGCATTTTAGTAGGAATGTCCTAGTGTTCTTCACGCTTGCTAATTTCCCGTTGGCTTTCTGGAGTTCCTTCATCACTGTAACTGCTTCAGGACCGTGGGTTGTCCTAATATCTTCATAAAATCCCATTTTTCCACTATAGATATTTTCCAGTATTGACTCGATATGTAAATACGGATAAATTTCTTGACTGTTACTATTAAATGTTTAGTAAGGTTCTTGAGGTTCAGTCATAAAATAAAAAAAACAACTATTTTGGCGACGTTTCGAGACTATATTGTTCTCATAATCATGCCCTGCATCTTCAAAATCGCCAAAATAGTTGTTTTTTTTATTTTATGACTATATATTTAAAAGTATATGATGTGTGATATAGTTGAATTTTTTTTTTAGGTAAAACTAGTAAAAAGAATTACTAGGAACTCTTCTGGGTGAATTTTTAATTAACTTTATGGCTTTTTGGCACCATAATGAGATTTTTATTCAACCGATTCTGTATTCGATAAAAGTAATACATTCTTTAAAACCTAATCTAAAACTTGTGTACTTATGTTTTTTTGAGATGAGAAACTGGAATCACATTCCTTTTGTCAAACAAATTTATTCATATTATTTTCATATTAATTTATAAACATGTGTTTTTTTTTCCCTTGAAATTTTGCACCTTTATATCTTGATTGATATTTAATATGGCATTTTTATTTTATTTTCCAATATTTTTTTCCCGAGACATCAACCAATCATCTTAGTATGCTTTCTAGAACCTGAAGTATAACATTTTATAATATAAAGAAAGTTTATTATTTAAAAAATTAAAAAAATCCTCTTGCAAACATGTTTAATATTTTCTTGTATAGTTTCTAACAAATCTGAGACCAATAATAGAAAGGTTGATATTTCTCTGTTTTCCTTGGTCACAAACTAATACTCACATCATACTCAGCTGAATGTTTCTAATTATTAGTCTCACTCTGCAAATAATTATGCCTTGTATTTTTGGCTTCTAACACTGATAACTTTTTTTTCTTGCAGTGAGGGATACTCCAAGCATGTCTGATTTATTTCTTCATCCAGATCAGCTCATGTGAAATTTATCATGATAGGGATCAATAGAACTCCTAACATGAATCTAAATGATTTAACAAAGATTACTAACTACATGCAATTTGAGTCAAAAGTTTAAAACACAGAATTAACAGAACCAATCTATTTGCAAATAAGTGATAAAACACATCCCAATTAAATTTTATTGGGCTAAAATAAATCATTTGGCAGTCTGACTTTATTGTTGGATTAGTGGTTGATTAATCCAATGTTAAGAGTAAATGTTATTTTAACCAACAGCAATTAAATATTTTAAAATTTGGTATTCAGAAATTCTTCAATTGTGGTCATATCAAGTTTTCTGTTCAGTTAATTATTCTTAATCAATTAAAGTACCAACCCTCATCCTTAATATTTTGTTTTGGAATGGAAGTCTTTATTTTTTCTTTTTTTTTAAGGATACAGCTCCTAAAACAAACCTCTCCCTAAAACTTTGGTAAAAGGTTTAAAGATCGGTAAGGTGAAATCAGCATTAATATAACGTTTTTAATTATTAATGAGCAGAGAATTGATGTTTGAGTTAAAATATATCGATATTAGTTAATTTCTTTATAATCTGGTAATTCTATTTAAGTCAATAGTCTAAATCAATCAATTTCTAAATATCAAACAGCTACATCAGAAAAGTTCCACAGTACAATGATAAATGTGATATTAAGTCAATTTGACCAGAGCTTAAAAATTAGCTATCACTACTAAAAGTAAACTTATAGTAAGTACATTAAACCTTCTTTATAAACTATTGTTAGTTGTGAGCATGTCCTCATTTTATGTAACTATAATAATATTATTAATGAAAATGGCTATTGATGAGGTCAATGGGTTTGATATGCCATTGAAATAAATTTTGTATTTGCAATTGAAATTTACACAAGTTGTGAACTAGCATTATGAGGAAGAAATATTTAAATTTTTTTGAAAAACATTTTCAAGTAGGTTTGTTTGTACGTTTGATGTTTGCAATTGACCTACAATTGCTTCAATCCTAAACATTGCTTACATGGTTCAGGGCTTTACATTTTTATTTATCATCCTTAGTTTACTCAGAGCCCTCATAGCCCAGTCAATAAAGGTTTCGTGTCGCAACTAATTAGGGGAAAGCTGAATTTTAGCAGGGTGTTAGTACATAAAGTATACACTAAAAAACACTAAGTCCCGACCCCCCACCCCTCTTGCTTTTCCCCCCACCCCTTCAGCAACATTACAAGTACAGAACTCTGGTTATATGCCGACAGCTCGAAACCTTTACTTCTAATAATAGATATATACAATGTAGATAGCTTAAAATGATCATATGAAAACTGTACTCATAACGCAATTACATGTGTCTTAACGCATAACATTAAAACGATGGCTTCATGGAGAGCGTTGAAAGAGCAGTGGACACCGCTCCGCCGGTCTTAGCAGGGCCGTGCTGAGGTGCACAAACGCATATACTGCTGCTGTTCATCATCATGAATAGTCATTTAGTTGAAATGCAGCAACAATGTAATAACGTTCATTTTTAGGTTATAACTTCCTGTGCTATAATAGTCTACAGTTTACTTGTATCACTTATATAGTACAAAATTTAGCATCGAAGATTCAACTCCAAAATTCAGAAGATCTGACTGCTGGACATTGTTCACCACCCTTAGCTGTAAGTGTGATAAAGAGTCTTTCTCAAAATATCTTCGGATTTAGGGGAGAGAGGGGGTGAAAGTCGTATGTTGCTGGCTGTCTGATCTCGGAACTCGGAAAACGTTAGTTTTAGCACATATATACATAAAAAAGCAAAGAAAATTTGCAAAAAATGTCATTTTAGTTCTCTCTTTTCCATATCATAATTTTAGAGCTATGGAAGATGGAAAAATAGAAGATTTTTTACTTGAGGTAAGTCGCAGTTTTCCGGAATAACACGTTTGTCGATACTCATTTGGGTATAACTCCGAAACTATTTATCCGACTCAAATTTCCCTTTTTTCATATGAAAGCTGGTTTAATTTACTATAATAACTCACACATTAAATTTTTATCTAGTCCCGTAAAACACCCATGGCAGAATATTGAGAAACCCGTACTGTTGTGAAAAACTCTTATTTTTCGGCACATTTATCACAACTCCAGAACTATTTCTCCGATTCAAAATCTATTTTTTCCATCTGAAGGGTGGTTAAATTTACTATAAGACCGTTTGTATTATTTTGATAATAATACAATAATAATGCTTTGTGTACAGCATTTCTTTTAACTTCGGGTTGGCTCTCTTTGTTTATTAACCGCTTTCCTGCTTATTTCAGGATGATTTGTTCTGTATTTCTTAACAGCTTCCCTGTTGACCTCTACATGTGATTAACCATATTTCGTAGCCGATTTCCTTAGTTGTTTGTTGCGAACTGAATCTGTGAATCATTTCCTACTTCGTTTACGAAACTCTATTAATGAGTTTAATTCAATGTTGCAATAGGCTCATCTAAACTTAGAACAATGGTAGATTATAGGTTCAAAGAATTGAATTCAGAAAGGCCAGGTACAACTTGTTCAGATACGAGAAATACAACTTGGGCCTGTTTGAGAAAAACCGATTTGAGAAGGGCAGAACAATTATCTTATAACCGCAAAGGTGAAGGAAGGGTAGTTAGGGACGAAGCTACTGGTGAAGTAAGGTTGGTGGGTTGCTTATAAGGAATATGTATACCTAACTGGTCTTCCATTTCATCACCAGAGAACGTAAGTCCTAACCCACTCAACTTCCTCTCCATAGCAGGCTAATAGCTTTTCGTCACGAAACAACTTAAACTTGTAAGGGTACACCTCTGCAGCCACCATGAGTTCACAGAAAGTACCATAAAATAAGGTTTTGATATGGCAGTAACGTATTTTTGTTTGTTTAAAACTGTAAGGAACTTTATTTGTGGTCAAAGTTTGCGGCTTAAGCATCTAATCTATTTTTAAACTTAGCTTATCACCATATACCAGATGGCAATAAATCTATTATTATTCTCCCAGTAAAAATTGTGATTACTGTTATTTTACACTTTTGTAGTACCGACACAGAACAAACTACTTAGAAAATAATTGTTATCGTGCATCTAACATCTAATTAGAAACAATGTACTAAGTTTCTTTATGATGTTATTTCAAAGAATTCCCAATGCGTGCGAAATCGAGTTTGTCGCTATATACCAAATTTCATTCATTCCGTTCGGTGGTTTCTGAGATTTCGTGATGAATGAGTGAGTGGTATTTGACAAATATACATATAGTAGATGATAATTCTTCTAAGATGCACTTTCGAATCATTAGATGAAGAAGAAGAAGAATCAGAAAAAATACCGAAACGAAAGAAAATGAAGCCTAAATATCTTGAAGATTTTGTCACAACACTGGCGTTTGAGATGGCACTCTCTGTATGTGATACTCCTCAATGTTATGATGAAGCCATCAAGGACGTGGGTTGGCGGGAAGCCATAAACAGTGAATTGAAGTCATAAGAACTTTAAGAAAATCACACTTGGGAGGTGGTGGATCCTCCAGAAGACCAGCCAATAATTGATAGTAGATGGGTCTTCACCTCAAAAATTGTGGATGGTGCACTCAAGAAGAAAGCCCGTTTGGTTGCAAGGGGCTAGCAACAGCCTACGACAGAGGACGAAGACTTGTTCGCACTAGTAGCGAGGATGGTCACTCTTCGAATCCTGCTCACTGTAGCTGTTGAACGTGATCTCCACATCAACCAACTAGATGTGCGTTCAGCATTTTTAAAAAGTGAGTTATCGGTTCCTGTGTATATGAGGCCACCGGATGCTCTCAAGTGCAGTGAAGTGCAGTTATTGAAATTAGTTAAAGCACTATATGGTCTAAGCAATTCTTCATTTTGGATTTAAAAGATCTAAAGTAGATCCCTGTTTATATTATAAAGGTCAAAGTTACATTTTAATCTGGGTCTGGGACTTATTAACTAAGGCATTACCAGAAAATAAGTTTGAATATTTCTGTAAACTTTTAAATCTTGTTAAAGTATAATCTTAGACCGAATGTGGAATTAAGGGTGTGTGTTGTTGATAATTGCCCATTTAATTAATATTGTTTGTTAAGTGTAATTATTTAATTAGTCTTATTATGTATGTTTGATCATGGCAACACTGTGTATGTATGGCAGTGGCAGTTCTGTCATCTAACAGAATCCGTAACATGATTGTATAAATACATGTTTTGCTAATAAAACAATTCACACTACATTTTTTTTATAAATCAATTCATTCAATAAAATTAAAACAGAAATCTTTTTAAACTGTAGGAAAAACTGACAAAAACCTACTAAAAAAAAAAATAAAATAAAATAAAAATAAATAATAATAATAATAAAATAATATAAAGTAATAAAATAAATAAATGAAAAATATATAAAAATAAGCAAAAGTTTTAGGCATTAAAATTAATTACTATTTAAGAATAAATTAACTCTTACAATCCTTTGATTTGCTAAATTTGAATTTTAACTAAAACTAATATATTCTAAGAATGTCTTATTAAATAAATTTTATTTTAGTAGTATGTGTCTAGTTCGTTTGTGTACGTATCTTCTTAAGGTTAGCTTATTATATTTGCCTATTGCTTGTATTATGGGATTGTCTGAGTTTATTGTTGAGTTGAAAAAGTTCTGAGTCTGGGAGTAAATAAACTGTTTAATTGTTTGAAAATCTAGATCGTGCAGCATGTCAGTTATTTTTGTGTATCTTGGGTAGTCGTTAATGATTCTCAAGCATTGGTTTTAAATTTTTACTATTTTTTTGTAATTGGAGTCACACGTGGAGCTCCATACCGGAGAGGCGTATGTTAGTAATGGTCGAATGACTGATTTATATAGAATGATTTTGTTTCGAGTTGATAGTGGGGATTTTCTTCGGAAATATGGTGACATTGTACTGATAAGTTTTTTGGCTTTGCAACATTTATTATTAATGTGGGATGTGAAAGTTAAACGTTTATCTAATTCGAGACTTAGGTAGGTAACAGTTTGTTCCCAAGGTATTCGAATTTTATTTAGAATGATATGATCCGCTATTTTAGGTCTTCTTTTTGTAAACATTGTTGCTGCAGTTTTGTGTTCATTTATTTGTATTTTCCATCTTTTGTAATATTTATTGAATTTGGAGTATAATGATTTTAATCTCTTTTCTATTGTATCTATTCTGTTGGAACTAGTGTAAATGGCGGTGTCATCTGCGTAAAACGATCTTTCAACTGAAGGAAGAGAAGGAAGGTCGGATATATACAGGTTAAAGAGAGTAGGGGAAAGACAGGATCCTTGGGGAAGACCAGCTGATAGGGAATGTTTAGATGTGGTATTGTTAATTGTGTTTTGAATGGATCTATTAGAAAGGAATGAATGGATAATATGAATGATGTAGGGTGGGAAATGGTAAGTGATAAGCTTGTAAATTAGTCCGTTATGCCATATTGTGTCAAAAGCCTTTTCGATGTCTATTAAGATCATCCCAGTATGTTTTTTTCATTAAAACCTGCTGTAATAAAATCTGTCAATCTAGCTAATTGTGCCACTGTAGAATGGCGGTTTCTAAAACCAAATTGTTCATTAATCATGATATTGTTGTCCGATATAAACTTGTTTAACCTCTTCAAGAATATTTTTTCAAATATTTTTGAAAGAATGTTAAAAAGGCTAATTGGTCTATAGCTAACAGCTTCTGAGGGGTCTTTATTTGGTTTAGGTATTGGTATAGTTTTTGCTGTTTTCCAGGAAGCAGGGAAATGTCGGAGGCGGACATTAGGTTATAGATTAGATAGAAAGAAACTAGATAGAGGGGCAAATCTCTTTGGCTAAATAAGTTGAGACACCTGTTATGTACACATCAGAAAGTGCATGTTAGAAGAATTATCTTCTACTATATGTATATTTGTCAAATACCACTCACTCATTCATCACGAAATCTCAGAAACCACTGAACGGAATGAATGAAATTTGGTATATAGCGACAAACTCGATTTCGAACGCATTGGAAATTCTTTGAAATAACATCATAAAGAAACTTAGTACATTGTTTCTAATTAGATGTTAGATGCACGATAACAATTATTTTCTAAGTAGTTTGTTCTGTGTCGGTACTACAAAAGTGTAAAATAACAGTAATCATTCAACTTGCAATTGGTGTTATGCTGTAAAATGGACGAAAGGCCTGTCATGTGCTGCAGTAACGGGAAAGTCCAACTTCCTCCCTTTCAAAAATATCCTGATCTCTTCCAAAACCTCCTTACTAACGAACATCCTGAGGCTAAGAATTTTCTAAATAGTACTTGGAAATAGAACGGTTGTTTCCAAATTACGTCTTTTTGAGCAAAATTGATAAAGGGGAACATTTCATGACAACATTTAAGGTGCGAGGACAGGTATATCACAGAATAGAGAGTTTGATGCCTGGAACACAACAGCAGCCGTATTTTATTCTGATAAATTTTGTTGGTGATGACAACCATGAAAGATTAATTCACTGTGGTTACTTTCAAAATGTCAAGCCTGCATTGGTAGGCAACTCCAAGAAATTCTTCATGGACATAACAAGTATATCAAGGACTTCAGAGCTGCTGTTGAGTCTGTTCCCAAAGATGTACAAGATTTTAATAAGCACTCTTTTGACTAATATAAAGTATTTAATTTATGAAAATTGCAATATAATCCCGAAATTTTACTGAGAATATATATTAAAAACATAGGTGTTTTTAAATAATTCATTAAATTATCTGTTATATATTGAATTAACACTCAATTAGGAAAGGAACAAACTTATAAACCTTGTTTATTGAAGCGAAAAATATACATTATAAATGTAACATGTGTTTAAATTTAAATTACAAATAAAGTAGGAAGGTTTCACATAAGAAGGGGACAACAAACTCGAATAATAATAATTGATTATCATTAATCTATTGCATTTTTAAGGGAGTTTTAGGTCAAGCCAGGCTCTAGGTTAAAATAATAAAATCATCGCTTTTATCATCTTCACTCATCAGTTATTGGATGATGAACCAACATAGCATGGTTTTCCTTTTCGCCTCATTCTTTCTACACGAGTGGAGTCTCCCAGGTCTTTTATGATCCATTCCTAGGAGGTGTCACATCCACCTAAGCTTATCCTCTTCTAGGATGGTCTCAGCCATTATGAATTTGAGATTAGCTCTGATGATGGTATTCATTTTTGTAATATAAAAAAATCATATTTTTCCCTTTTTTCACTTACACCTTTTTAACTGAAGTACCCTGCTTTTTCTTCACCACTCTAACAAGATGGAGTATATAGAAAATAAAATTACTAAACAATTCATTTAAAAAGTGTTATATCTGTAATATTTTTCGTTCATTTCTTGGATCTAATTGATCAAAAAGATCTAATTGTGACAAGATCTAATTCTGCAAAAATGCCATCACAAGGAAAAAATAGACGTTAATTTTTTATCTAGCACCTTCTCTTAAATAAATAGTGTTGTTGATAATTCCCCATTTATGGCTTGACCTAAAACTCGCTTAAAAATACAATAGATTAATGATAATGTTGTGTATCGAATTTATATCAATTGTTATTATTCGAGTTTGGGGTCCCCTTCTCATGTGAAACCTTCCTACTTTATTTGTAACTAGCTGAAAGTACCCTGCTCCGCTACGGTTTAATATCATTAGGATGAAGGACAACTTAAATTAGGAAAAGTTAAGCTTAACGTTGATAATTATTATTACTTAAATAAACCTAAAGAATTCCATTCTTAGAATACTTTCAATAATTAAATTTGACAGTTTGCAAAAGTTCATTTTATATTATTTTGATAGTCCTCCAGTGAATCTTCGAGACAGCACTACCATCAGTGAATCTTCGAGACAGCACTACCATCTTACCCAGCACTACACACCTATTACCCAGCTCTGACACCAGACCATCAGCTTTTCTTATGGCATACTTTAAGTGAATATAGTCTCAACTACTCAACTTTTTTGATTTTTTCGAATAAATTTTAGTCTTTCTGTTTCTATTTTTGCGTACATATCAAGCATAAATTGTTTGAGGAGATTACGAAATTAAAGTAAATAAGGTTCTTCACCTCCTCGCTCCACTAACATTTAGGCTTAAAAATCAGCTGCAGACACAGTTTTCTTCAGTAGTGTATTGGTGTTTGGGTCTCGCTGAGGGATGTTAATACTTTAGCCATCTTCTCCATGGCAGAACATGAGACTATACTGAAGAGAATCATACACTTGATAGAACTCGCTGATTCTTATCAGTTTTTTGTCCCTACATCGAACTGGCCTTACATGTCATCACCAGAGAACATAAGTCTTTTAACCTCCTCTTTAACATAAGTCTTTTAATAGCTTCTAGTCACGGAACAACTCAAACTTGTGAGGGTCCACCTCTGCAGCCATCATGAGTTCACAGAAAGTACCATATTATAAGGTTTCGACATCGATCGTGTTTTTGTTTGTTTACAACTATAAGGAACTTAATTTGTGGTCAAAGTGTGCGGCTTAAACATCTAACCTATTTTTTAACATAGCTTATCTCCAAATACCATATGACAATTAATATTTTATTATGCACCCAATTAAAATCGTAATCGCATTTTTCGCGAATTAGCCGCGACGCAGGCTGATTTTTTTAAATTCCTTTCTTAGCGAGCACCTACGGCCCTAGAGGAAGCTACATATCGAATTTCATTCCAATCCGTTCGGTAGTTTCTGAGATTTCGTGTTAAATGAGTGAGTGGTATTTGACAAATATATAGTAGATTTAAATTTAAACACATGTTACATTTATAATGTATATTTTTCTCTTCAATAAACAAGGTTTATAAGTTTGTTCCTTTCCTAATTGAGTGTTAATTCAATATATAACAGATAATTTAACGAATTATTTAAAAACACCTATGTTTTTAATATATATTCTCAGGAAAATTTCAGGATTATATTGCAATTTTCATAAATTAAATACTTTATATTAGTGAAATGAGTGCTTATTACAATCGATTATTTATTTTTAATAGGATTTGGAGTTAAGATTAAAAACCTGTTTCAAAGCATTACTGTTATTCCAATACTCTAGGTGTGAATAAAAATTTGAATGAGAGAAAAAAAATAAGCTTCGCTTAAAAAAAAAATAAAGACATTGTTTACCCAAGTAACCCACTGAAATATATCGAATTGTACCTTGAGTGTATTGCGGGTCAGAATTAGGTATTCTGAGCAACCATTGTTTTTAAATGGAAATTACTCTTCTTTTATTATAGGTTTATTTTCCTTACATTTTCAGTAATTATAGAATAAAATCAATTAAGTATTGTAAATATGTATTTAAACAGATGAGTATTAAAAGAAAAAAAAAATAGAATAATATTATAAAATCGTTTTTTCTTAAACAAACGATCACAAAACACAATGTCCTTAGTACAGGAACTGGTTTCAGTGAAATACAACTTGCCTTCTTCTCCTAAACCAGGTGACAAGGATTTCTTGTTTGCACTGGAGGTTCCGTCAGACGCTAGTGTAAACTATTCGGACTGTAAGATTATTAAATCTGGTGAGAATGAAATTAAGAGTCCAGTTCGGAAGGTAAGGATTGTTTAAAATATTATTTGGTATTGAACCAAGAAATATACTTCTCAATCTTAACAGATAAAAAGCAGTTATTCAGCCATCGATATATTGGTAAATTCCTAGCTATAAAAATATTGATTACAGCAGCTCAATGGGAAGGGGCCAGGCTAGCCTTCTTTGCTAAGAAAACAGCCTGATCCACGTTTGGAAAATGTGGCTGACATTTTGCCCACCCCTCTCTAAGAAGACTGGATCCAATTTCCAACGTTCGTAATTGAAAGACTGGAAACTGATAACCTGCTCTCGTTGAGTGAGTTTATAGTCGATGGTCAGCTGGTCTCTTCTCCCTTTGACAATGAATCCGAAAAATAGCAGGAATCGATTGTGGAGATCACTTCTTTGTGCATGGCCGTCAGGTTTTGCTAGTTCTCTTGCAAGTTTTCTTTTCCCCAGTTCAACCTGAGAGATCCCAACACGTACTGTAAGAAATACAATTTTCGATATATCTGGTCATCAATGTCTTAAGGTGGGGTTCGGCATGGAGCAGCCGACCGCAGCTGCTGCGTCTCGCAACGCCGCGGCTGGAGGCGAAGCACTGCTTCAGTGTATTTTAAAAGAGACTGTTGCGAGAGGCTACGTCCAGAAAATTGAGAAGCTGAGCAGCTGCGTTCGGACTGCTCTAGGGACCAGTCCAGACGCACTCCTTCGCGTCTATGGTATGCAAACCCACATCACAAAAGTTTCTTGTACCACTTTAAACTGCATATGTATATATGGTATTTTTGAAAAACAATTCTTAAAAATACATTACAGAACACAGTTTTCAGGGTTTTATAAATGTTCGCGCCAATCGGCGCTCTTGTGAGGGAGGAAAGGAAAAAAGTGGAGTATATCGTACATAGTCACGCCCTCTACCGAATTCCTTGATTAGTCGGCCCTTTAGTTTTACCATAGCTACCCAGAGGGCAGTTGACTTTGACTCTCGGAAACTATAAGATTTGGCTTCTTATCGCATACGCTAATCCCTACAGGAATAGCCCTCACTCACTCTCTTTTTTGCTGTCTTCTGAACCAGTACGAGCGAATTACCTTTGTCCAAGGCCCTATGGTCTTCCTGTATATTTATGCCCAAGGCTAAGATAAGCTTTCCAAAATTTTGTTTAAAGTGTTTTTTGTTTCTTATGATATTTAATAAAGACATAGTATCCCCAACAAATGAGTGGTGATTGGAGAGAAAGATATCTTGACTGAGTATTTCAGCCTGCAGGAATCATTCATCCGCCCGCAATTCTCTTCGGAGGCCTCCGAGAAGTCGCGGAGGTACATCGGCGGCTACACCGAGGTGAGTGATTTTTTCTTAAATATTTGGTTCAGTTGTCTTCTGAACAATATTCCCCCTAAATTGCGAACACTCGTTTTAATAGCTTTACATACAGTCCATTATTTAAAGGCTGATGCGAGTTCTGAGGAGTCGCATCGGAAAATATCACGATCTTTGATTAAACAGTATATTTAATATCCATTTATAAATAATTTGATACAACCTCAGGTTGAGATACCACAATTTATTTATATATAAATATCTCTTACATAATTATATTATATCTTACATGATAACAATTCTTTAACGAAAACAGGGTTGTCAATAAAATGTTCATTGGACAAAACAGTAATAAAAAACCTGGAACATACATCATCTGAAAAAATAATAAAATAGTGGTTCCAGCGAGTTTTCTGAATTGTCTTTCTATGTATTGTGAAATCACCAAAGGGAAAACGTGGGATTCACAGCAATGGAGAATTCCACGTATTGGTTTGTTTTCTGTTTTCAGAAATTGAACAAATTTTTCCCACACTTTGCTAGATTTCAGGTCTGCCCATAGTTTGTTAGTTTTCATGATACGCCTCATACGCAACAGTACTATTAAAATAAACTGAAGCAGTACCTCACCTCCTGCTCTATGCGGAACACCGCCTTTATGCAACCTAGACGCTTCATTGAGGGTAGTGATTATCATGAGGCAGAAAATTGTCTTCTGCAATTGTTTGTGGATTTGTGGACACCTGATTTCGATGGATTTTAGAAACCAACTGTGGAGGATGCCTTGGAATATTCAGGTACGGGGCAAATTCATTGTCGAGGCACTTTAAACCACCCAGTCACCTTAGCTCGGGCCCCCAAGAGCCAGAACCCCGTAGATTTTTTGTCCCATCTGCCCTGTCAGCGGCCCTGAGGAGCAGTGGATCAGGGACTGGTTCCTTGACTTCTTCTGATTCCTGCAAAAGTACGGTCTTTACTTCTTTAGGTTACATTTTTTTAATAAACGGGGAGTGTTGGGGTTAAGGATTTAATTCACCTAAATAGGCTTTGCCTGCACTCGCTCCCTAACCACATGGCTGTCTAGAATTGTTCAATAGATCACCTATCTCTAGTTGCTACTAGTCTCTAAAGGAGAATGTTCACCAAACCTAATGTACAGACAGCCATACTTCTAAGTTTATTTATTAATTTATCCAAATTAATCTTACTTCTTTGTCTTAATTAGAAAATGTATGGGAAAAATAAAATAGGATTCCATCTCCTTTGCTGCCCTAGGTGCATAACTGAAAAGATTAATGGTTGGGGAAAGGGATTTTATACGACGTATTTATCTGGTCTGAGGGCTCCTTAGACGTTTTGAGAAATAGGTAAAATAAATTAAATAAAATAAGCTATGTATAATTAATTTTGTTTCCAGTGTTCACGAGGAATAACAGATGCGTGGTTTAAAGAAGAATATAATTCAATTCTCTATTTGACCCTAGAGGACATTAACAACGTCAGGAAAAAATGGAGGAAAATAAAAAACGATCCAACAACATTTGGGACACTTCTGATGATAACGTAGATATAATTTAATTTTGTTCAGTTAGTCTTTACGTTTTTTTTTATCAAGGCAACAAATGCGAAAACCTCACTCCCCCTTTTGCCTTAGTATATGGAGTAAGGTTGAAAGAAACAGCTGAAGAATGTTTCAAAAAAATAATTAAACAAACGTTAACTTTTTCACCCGCATTTGACCTGATGTCACAATCACAGATTTACTTCTTTTTTGGTTTCATTTCTTTCTTTTTTTTCAGTAGGAATTGAAGAAAAACGTTTCCAGTTTTTTTTTTACTTCTTAAGTTGTTGTAACTTATAAATGGTCTTTAAAAAAGCAGGATATTACTATAGAACCGATCAAAGATCGCCTAAGATCACTTAGCAAGTTGAGCCGCAGCCTCGTGGCTTGAAGCGCTGTGATTCACTTTACTAGCCATATACGGACGGATTTCTCCGACGGATCTCAATATCTCTGGGTAAATCCGTCTCTAAATCCGTGCGTTAGTGGGGAAGCAAGAGGTCTTAAGGGCGCGGACTGTAAAAGATGTTTCCAGGGATTTTCGGTTGTGAAATTCACGCGTTAGTGGAGAACGGGAGGGCGCAATCAGCGACGGAATCCGGCGGGCCTGGATCCGAGCGTTCCTCCACTTAGCCCAGTCAATGAAAGCAAGAAATTAGCCTTTGTCGCAACTAATTAGGGGAAAGCTGAAATTTGCAGGGTGTTAGTACATAAAGTATAAACTAAAAAACACAAAGTAAAGTCGTATGTTGCTGGCTGTCTGATCTCGGAACTCGGAAAACGTTAGTTTTAGCACATATATACATAAAAAAGGAAAGAAAATTTTCAAAAAATGTCATTTTATTCCTCTCTTTCCCATATCATAATTTCAGAGCTATGGAAGATGGAAAAATAGAAGATTTTTTAATTGAGGTAAGTAGCAGTTTTCCGGCCTAACACGTTTGTCGGTCTCATTTGGCTATAACTCCGAAACTATTTGTCAGACTCAAAGCTGTTTAAATTTTCTACGAGATCCTATATATGAAATTTCGATTGAATTCCGGGAAATACCTATGACAGCCCTTCTTCAACAGCCTCAATTAATTTTTCTTCCATTTCTACAAATCACGGTGACGATGATGATCCGTGGCGCTACAGCCCAGCATGGACCTTGGCCTCCTCTATGAGCTTTCGCCATGTAGCTCTTTCTTGTGTGGTCGCTCGCCAGTTGCGGGCTTTCAGAAGGTCCCTGGAGTACCTGCTCACAGCATCCTCCCATCTAAGTCGCAGTCTACCTTTTCCTCTAGCTCCATGAAGCCTCCCGTCCAACAGCTTCCTCGGGATTTTGTCAGCTGGCATCCGGGCAACATGGCCCGGCCAGCGCTGTCACAAGTCACAGTGACAGTCGGTGAAAAAATGCAGCATGCAAACTGCGGTCCGCGGAGTCACAGACAGAGAATACTGCCTGCGGTAAAACTGCGGTCCAACATGCTGGGTTCCTATCATTTCTGGGTTTCACAGAAACTCACTGGTGAGTCACAGCGCTTCAAGTCACGAGGCTGTGGCTCAACTTGCGGCGGGCCTTAGCAGTATTAGAATTTATCACGACACAACTGCTTCCAACATCATTCTATTTTATCATTATTTATATTATTTTAGACTGCATTTTCAGTGACTTTGCAATGAAAATTGGATCGAGATAATATAACAAATAGCTGAATACATACCTCAGATCAGTACTAAAGAAATTGGAAATTTTTTAAAACTTAAGAAATCATATTTAAGTCCACTCAAATTAAGACAGAATACTTTTTTTTTCTTCTCTGAGTTAGTTCATAGTTTCACCATCAAATTGAACTGGTATCCCAGATTTCCTTATTCCTCTAAATTGATCATTGTTCGGTTGATGATGTTTTCATTGTTTGCGTAAAACGTGTTTTAAATCCTCTTCCTAAACTCATTCTTCACGTTTTATAATTTAGTATTGAAAACTTTTAAATCAATGTAGAAGATTATATCTTCTTATATTTTCAACTTTACTGATAAATATTACAAAATGAAACATTGAAGGGCAATATGCAACAATGATATGATATTATGCATTCATTGGTGAATGTATGATATCCAATCCATATTGTTAAAAAAATTACAAAGATATATTCCATGAATTAGATAAAAATTCTCAGGATAATTTTTAATGAAATTGTTAAAACATCGTTGATAAATGAATTATAGTGTTTAATCTTAGTTTATTCACACTTTATACAATTTCATGACAAACTCCACGGACATTACAACAAACTTATAACAATTAACAACTTTGTTTTAAATTAAAACACAAACTTAAGAACATGAAGATTATGTATATTCCTCAGCCAACCAGAAGAGGGCTTAAGAGGAGCTCTGGCTAAGAGATCTCTAGATAGAAGATAAAGCAGTAAATTCTGGTAAAAGTGGTGTGTAGGTACCGATGGGTGCTGAACTCGTACATGCCTACCATACCTACCAGTTGTATTCCATTTTATATTACGTCCGCTTATTTTAGAGGTTTGAGCGACAGGTGTTGATAAAATAAATAAAATGAAAAATAGAATCCAATCATATTTTATGTTGAAAATAGATTCTAAGAAAAATTAAAATGATCTTCACCTAGTACTGCTAGTACAGAAAGTACAGGAATACCAACAAAACTTTTGGTTTTACACGTTTTTTAACTAGAATAAATTTTTGGAGAGTACAAAGCTGGTTACATACAATTTTAATTGACTCTAAATTAAAGATATACCGAAGAAATCACATTTCAACTATATCCTGAAATAATTATATTAATGTCGGAAAAAGCTAAAGAAACAGGCGCAGAAAGTATTGGAACACTATTATATTGTTATATAAAAGAAGGGGATTGCTGCAGATTATCCCTTTGCTGCGAGTGGAATTACGGCCAGAGGCCATAGGCATACTTATCAGGCCCTATATATATTTACTGTCATTCATGTTTAACGATGGGTTGGAGAGGAAAACGAAATCATACTGAATTATTAAAAATAATGGTAATGGTTCGGATCGGCGACACCAACCCCTAAACGCGCTCAGAATACCTTTTATCGATTCTTACCTTGTTCCGATTTATTTCGATGTTCTAGTCGCTGCTAAGGTAAGGTTATAGGAATGAACTATCGAAAAATGTAAACATGAAGTGAAGCGTAAGGATCGAACTGGTCGGAGTAGCGCGGGTCAACCTGGTTTGGTGGTGTCGCCGATCCGAACCGTTACCAAAATAATAAATAGAATCGATAATCAGTGCCATAGTTTGCGTGAAATATAAAAATTGTAAAATTTAAGCCACGTAACCGTTTCAAATATTATAAATAGATACAGTTCAAGAATGTTTTATGGTGCAAAGCCTTGTTCCGGGCTCCTAAAAGTTCCATATTTAACAGTTGTCACTGAGTTCTTGGTTTTGAGCTCCTGATTCACTCTTCTCTGGCAATGTCATTCAATGACATTCTGGCAATCTCTTAGACAAAAAACATCCATTTTGCACTCGTTAGTAAATAACACCTACTTCCAAAATTCAATAGAGCGATTAACATTTTCTGCTGCACTAAGATATTTTTTCTTTCGATTCAGTTTGCTTGCATAATATTTCTTAGGTGCTGATTATCAATGTAAATTGTTTCTTTTAAGTTCATTTCTTACAGTACTAGGACTGACGATTTGTCTGTTCATAAAACGCGCTTTACCAGCTATTTTTGAAGCGCTAAGCCGCGGATTTTAATAATAAATCCGCGGAACGAGGCTTTGCACCATAAAACTTTCTTAAACCGTACCTATTTATAATATTTAAGACGGTTACGTGGCATAAATTTTACAATTTTTATATTTCACGCAAACTAAAGCACTCATTTATCGATTCTATTTATTATTTTTTATAATTCATTATGATTTCGTTTTCCTCTCGAACCCATTGTTAAACATGAATGACTGTAAATATATGTATATAGGACCTGATAGGTATGCTTGAGACCACTGGCTGTTATTCCACTCACAACAAAGTGATAATCTGCAGAAATCCCCTTCTTTTATATAAAAATATCATAGTGTTCCAATACTTTCTGCGCCTGTTTCTTTAGCATTTTCCGACATTAATGTATTATTTCTTTATATAGCTGAAATGTCGTGATTTCTTCGAAATATATTTAATTTAGAATCAATTAACATTGCATTGATAGCAGCTGTGCAGTCTCCGAAAATTTATTCTAGTTAAAAAACGGGTAAAACCAACATTTTTGTTGGTGTTTTATACTTTCTACACGAGCTGTAAGTAGTTGAATGAGCACTTTAGTTTCCTTTAACATTTCATCTTATTCCTAGCAGAATTGGAAAAGGGTAACTTAGTTTTCTTTGTATGAAAACCACAACACCATCAAAGGCATAAATTTTTATAGAGCCATTTTTTTTTTCTTCACATAATGAAATATCGTTAAATTTATTCCGCGATAACTCCGAACATGACATTATAAAAATTAACGTATAAACCTTAAATAGATTAAAATAAATTTATTTTATTTTGCTGACAGCCTGTTAAACGATGCTCCGAAAACTGCAGAGAAAATGCCAGCAAATCCTGGTGTCCTCTACAAAGGAGTGATAGTGTATGATGATATCACCATAACTTCCGGTAAAAACAAAGCTGAACGATTGAATAAAGTCATCAAATACATTGATAAACCAGAATATGTAACAGTCCTCATGCACAGGAGTGGCTTAGAGATGTCATTCCACGAACCCAAGCTAGACAAAAATGATTTTGAGGTAATGTACGTCTTACAATAAAGGATTACACTTCTTCTTCTTTCGAATTCGGCCATCTGTGGACCATGCTCTACCTCTTACTCAGCCGTTGCTACCAATACTTCTTCACCACCTCTGCCTGATCTGACCGCTGTCCATTAATTTGTATATTAACTACTTCTGGAAATTTGATCTTGTTTACTGCTGTCCGAAATTTGTCTCTATCCCACATTATAAAGCATTACATTGCTCAACAAAATTTAACTTTATGAATTTGACTTAATCAAATTTTTTCAACAGGTAAGGATTTTTAGTAAACGATTTCGGCGGGAAGATAATTGTTCAATATTAAGACTATTTTCAGCTAAAAGTTCATTTCTAATTATTTTGAACTTTTATTTCTTATATCATATATTTTTGTATTCTACAGGTACAGGTCGATTGCGTAACAAAAATAGTTACCAGATAGTGTTAGGTAGATTATGCTGAATGTAGAATGACTGGAAACGCGGAGAGTTCATTCCTGACTCTCCCACTCCTCCCCGGGCTAGAGGCTCGGTAATCATATCAACGGAGCCAAATAGTATTCGGGAAGAGATACAGTTCCATGTAATAAATGAACCAACTTAATCACTTTTCGAACGAACAACACTTACTTTGCCATGTAGATGGAGAGAGGTTGAAAAAGTTGAATAATCGTCTGTGAAAAATATTTCGTTAGATCCCACAATTGGGACGAATATCTGCCAGTGGCTGTGAGTAAATGTAAGCTTCCCTTTTCCCGTTTCCTTTCCTTAACTTTCCCGCTATCTTGGAGTTAGGCTGGACTATCAAGGAAAATAATGAGAACCAAGCCAGCCCAAGAGGAGGAGATAGGGCTAATTGTTAAGTCGTAACAAAAAAAGGACTCAACGTCTGTTAAAGTAGAAATATTTTCTTTAAATGATTTGAAGATAAAAATATTTGATACTGTGAGTCAGAAAATAAGGTACCATAAAAGATCTTCAGGCTTTATTATCACCAGCTGGTAAAAATATAACGGTTTCGGACTTGCTTCTTGGTCATTAAACAAAACAGTTTTATAATGATAAAATACTGTGAATTTTATTTTTCTTCTGTAAATCGTTTTACAAATCAAAAATTATTGATGGAAAATATACACATGACCAGAAGCAGAGGGAGACCCGTTTATGCAGCGTTACGTAATTCGTACGGTATGTAGGGAAATTCAAATGAGCCGAATGGTGTTGTAATGGAAGTTTTGCAAACGTCTTCTGGCGTAACTGGAATTTATTGGTAAGCGTCTGACTCACGCTTACCAATAAATCCAATTGAAGTCCAGAGTTCAAAAGATGGTTTTGTTTTCTAAAAAGTTAGTAAAATCTTGAATATTAGGTAGGGGATACCTGTCAGGTATAGTTACGTCATTTAATTGTCTGTAGTCCCCACAAGGTCTCCTAGTGCCATCTTTCTTCCTTACTAAATGTAGTGGGCTGGCCCATGGACTATCTGAAGGTCGACATAGCCCCAAGTCGAGTATATTGTCAAATACTGTCTTAGCTGCTGTTATTTTATCTGGTCCTATCAGTCTGGGTTTGGAATATATCGGAGGTCCTATTGTTTTTATGTGGTGTTGCGTGGATAATGGAGACGTCCGCTCCTGTATCAATGAGAAAACGAAGTTTTGTTGTCGTATCAATTAAGAAAAGGGACTATTGGGGCCGTGGCAGGAACAGGTCGCCGCAGACCCCTGGCTATTTAGTTTTTTGGAACATACTTGCAGGGAACTACACATCTCCGTGCCCTGTCTCCGAAAGAGGAATGGTACCAACTAAAGCCGTCCTCCAACGGTCTCTGAAGTAAGGGAGGAGAACGCCGGCGAGATTTAGAAGAGGAGCGAGAGCGGTGGTATCTAGTGAGGTTTCGAATTTCTTGTGTTAATGCCCCGATTTCTTTGTAAATAAGGTGGCTTTGATTTTGTAGTTCTACCTTGGATACGGATGGCTGAGTTTGAGATACATCTAAAATTTTATCCGCGGCTGTAGCTAATTCATCAAGAGTAGCGGTATGCATAACTTGTAGTATGGATTGTGTAGTTACGGGTAGCCTCTGGATCCATAGCCGCTCTATAATATCTTCGCCGGTATTAGGAGTAGCTAAGGATTTCATATTCCTTAGTAATATAGAAGGTTTTAAATCTCCTAACTCGAGGCCGGATAACAGTTTTCGCAAACGTTGTACTTCAGAATCACTGCAACGGGAGACTATGGCTTTTTTAAGTTCTTTATAAGACGGAGGGGGGGTCTCGCTTATTAACATCGGCAACTACGGTTAGCATGTTGCCGTCCAGTGATGATAATAGATGATTATATTTAGTTTTATCTACTGTCAAGTGGGCGAGTTCAAACTGGGCCTCAAGCTGATTGAACCATAAAGTTGGGTCCGGGGCCCATAAAGGGGGTAATTTTACATTGACGTGTATAATATTGGGTGCTGGGGCCGTGTTTAGCTTTAACTCTAGTGCCACCAATTGCCTCTGAAGGGACAGAAATTCTTCAGCTGTCGGTGTACTCATATTAAAATAATAGAAAAAAATGTTCTCACCAACAGAAGGCTTTAACTGTTCTTCTTGGGGTCACCAGTATAGTAGTCTTAAATAAGATTAATGATAAGGTATAGTTGACTGTGATATATATAGGGACATGATATATGATATATAGGGATATATATATAATTAGGGTAGGCAGTCAAAGATATTCAGCAGATCAAAATAAAATGTTTATTTTATTCTAATTCTTAAAGCCAACGTTTCGACTTGCAATGCAAGTCTTCATCAGGGCTAGAAAAAAAGAAAACAAGCAAAGAGGTATGACTACATTGTAAAAATATATGAATAAACACAAACCAGAACATATAGGAATGAGTGAGAAAAATGAATAAACATAAAATGAAACATAAATAACTGTATAAGAGTAAGGATAGTAACTTAAAGGCAATATATAAAGGCCATAAGGCCAGTAAAGACTATTGAATTGAGGCTAAAATGAGAATTAAAATGGGTGATAGTTACTTAAATGCTAATGAGTAATCTCGACAAAATAATTGGTAAACATAAACAGTGTAGATGCTAAGTTGTTGAGATAATGAGAACAAGTTACTGAGTTAATACTTAAAGGAGTTAATACTTAATGAGTAGATACAGAGTTACTGATATATTGAGGACAGATAACTGAAATAATATCTGAAGTCAATGAAGCCAGTACAATAAATGTAAACTATTGAATTAGAATTGAAAAGAATATTTCAGGAGTGATAATGAATGAGTAAATATAACAATATAATAGGTAAATATAAGAAATGGTAGATATATAGTTAATGAGATATAGTGGTTAAGCTAATGAGTTGGTACAGAATGAATAAAATTACTGGTAACAGTAGGGAGTTAACTAGATAGTTAATAATAAATCAAATATGTAAAGTACAACTATAGAGTAGTGATAAATATATTGATACACATGGTAAATATTGGGACATATATAGTAGGGTAATTATAAGTGTGTACAGTGGAAAGAGAAAGGAAATGAAATAAGGGGCAAAAGTGAGGAAAAAGAAATTTAGCAAAAGATTGTGCACTAACATTTAAATTGGAGAAAGGAAAAGGATATATTAATGAATAAAGGATGAATATTGAGTGGTAAAGAACAAACAACAAAAACAAAAAACCACAAATAATAAAATAAAACTAAATAAAAATATTTTTAAAATGACTTACGTTCAGGTAAAGGTAAACAAACAAACTGAAGAAAGTAAACTACGGTGATATTGAGCTGGCGGTGATATTGAGTTGGCGCGTTGAAGTATCAATAAAACGAGAGGGTGGAAGGGAGTCGAAAAATTAAAGTAAGGAAGATAGTACAGTATTAATAACATTTAAATATATACATATACAATGGGAGGAATTTAGGGTTTTTTGAGAAGGTTTAAAACTTGGGAATACGTGTGGGAAATGTATTCCTTATCTATTTTTTGATTAACAGGTAAGGGTTCTAGGTGGATGTGGATAGATTCGCAAATTAATCGTTTTTCTAAGTTGCTAAAGGAGTCTAGGATAGTGGTTTTTTCAAAGTCAAAATTATGGTTAAGGGATAAGGAATGTTCAGAAAGTTTTGTTGCAAACGGGTTACGGGATGTGATAGAGCGTTGATGTTGTGAGATGCGGGTTTTTAGATGGTTTTTAGTCTCACCGATATACGAGAAATTGCAATTGGGGAAGGCACAGGGGATACGGTAAATGACATTGGAACGGAGAGGAAGTGGTATGGGATCTTTAAGTTTGGAGTAAATATTCAAGAGTTTGTTGTGGGGTTTGAGGCCTAGGCGTAGATTGGGTTCCCAGTATGTTGATAGCATTTACCAACTCCTTTCCGACCAAACCACCTATACCCCCACCAAACGAGACCCTACCTCTTCCCTCATTACCAAATTTAATAGACACCTCAAGAGCCTCCTAGATTCCAAACAAATTAATTACTCCTCTTACAGAAACCTCATTTCCTACAACTCCATCGCTCCCCGTTTTCATGGCCTTCCAAAAATTCATAAACCTAATAACCCACTTCGACCTATTACTTCTAACATTAATTCTCCTTCTTTAAAATTGAGCAAATTCCTCCTGTCTTCTCTCCAATCCCTCAACCATAATAATACCTACGATATCCACAATTCCTTCCACCTACGTGAAATCCTATTACCTGTTCAAAATCCTGATAACTTTATCCTAGCCTCCTTTGACGTAGAAAGCTTATTCACCAACATTCCTATTGATAAAGCCCTTACCATAGTAAACAATAACTGGCACACTATAGAACCCCATACTCCTCTTAACCAAACTTCCTACCTCGAATCCCTTGAACTATGTCTAAAATCTGGATACCTTACCTTCTAAAACAATTTCTATTACCAAATCTCTGGACTAGCCATGGACAACCCCCTTGCTCCAGATATCTCTAATATAGTCCTTAATGATCTCCTCAACTCCATCATTCCTATGTTTCCTTTAGACATCTACTTTATTAAAAAATATGTAGATGACCTTATACTTATCCTAAATCCCAACAGTATTCCCACCATCCTATCAGCTTTCAACTCATATCATCCCCGCCTCCGTTTCACTGTGGAACTTGAAATTAATAATTCCTTACCCTTCCTAGACCTACTTATTATTAGAAATCCTGACAACTCTATATCCACCAATCGGTATACTAAACCTACCTACTCAGGTAGGCTATTAAATTTCCACTCCCAACACCCCTATCATCAAAAAATCAATACTGCAAAAAACCTAATCCACCGTATTCTTTCCCTTTCCGATCCCTAATTCCACGCTTCTAATACCATTCGAATAAAAAACATACTCAGCTCTAATAACTTCCCCATAACCATTATCAACAAACTCCTTAATAACTACAATAACCAATCATCTACCACTCCCGCCTTATCCAACTCCCCATTACCCCCGCCCTTATATCTATATAGATCCCTCCCCTATATACCCATCCTTTCAGATAAAATACAAAAGACTCTACGCCCAATCTACCCCAATCTACGCCTAGGCCTCAAACCCCACAACAAACTCTTGAATATTTACTCCAAACTTAAAGATCCCATACCACTTCCTCTCCGTTCCAATGTAATTTACCGTATCCCCTGTTCCTTCCCCAATTGCAATTCCTCGTATATCGGTGAGACTAAAAACCATCTAAAAACCTGCATCTCACAACACCAACGCTCTATCACATCCCGTAACCCGTTTGCAACAAATCTTTCTGAACATTCCTTATCCCTTAACCATAATTTTGACTTTGAAAAAACCACTATCCAAGACTCCTTTAGCAACTTAGAAAAACGACTAATTTGCGAATCTATCCACATCCACCTAGAACCCTTACCTGTTAATCAAAAAATAGATAAGGAATACATTTCCCACACGTATTCCCAAGTTTTAAACCTTCTCAAAAAAACCCTAAATTCCTCCCATTGTATATGTATATATTTAAATGTTATTAATACTGTACTATCTTCCTTACTCCAATTTTTCGACTCCCTTCCACCCTCTCGTTTTATTGATACTTCAACGCGCCAACTCAATATCACCGCCAGCTCAATATCACCGTATTGTACTTCATAAACGAATATTTTCCCGCTCCCACCTTGGTCTGTAGTTCAGATACCATACGCTAGATCTCTCCACCCTCCTTTCCTCCCTGTATCATCTATTCCCCCTTTCTTCAGTTTGTTTGTTTACCTTTACCTGAACGTAAGTCATTTTAAAAATATTTTTCATGTCATGGGAGTCATGACATGGAATCATCTTCATGTATATAATTTTGAAATACAGTATTATATTTGCCTTAATTATGTAATAAAATAAGATTATTGATTTTAGTTTATATGTATATTGAATGGTTTAGTAACCTTCCGAACCCTTCCAAGCATATTTTGCTTATTCGAGTTTGCTCATGGTACTGGAAAGTATTGTGTAGAAAAGTACCCATGGTACCCGATGTCACCGACCCTCGACAAATTTCTTATTCATGGTACAGGAAGCTCGAAACAAGGATTTTAAAAAATATCGTGAACATTACGGAAGTGTAGTCGAGATCCAACCAGGATATATTCATTAACTTTTTGTTGAGTTCAGACCCAGTTCTAACAAGCAAACAAAAACTACCTAAGAAAAAATCTGTCACTACCAACAGAGGCTTTAAACTTTCTTTCTTTTCCTTTTGAAAATAGGTCTGACACAGAAAAAGAAAACAGCGAAGATGATGAGGAAATGTTGTTGATAAAAAGTGTGTTTCTTATTTTAATGAAAAGTGTGAATTTTTTAATTTACTGTTTTCTAAGTTTTTCCGTATTGTACACAAATAAAGTGAGTGATTTAGGTTTTTCAATGTTTCAAGGTATGATATATAGCTTTAAGAACCAATGTTGATGATTATTTAAGATGTAAGTAAGAATATTTAGTTTATGCCAACAATTAGGGCTGCTTGCCCTACTGGGCGTCGGTCAAATATATCAAAGGCGTAAGGAATATAGTAGCCGACTGCTTGTCACGGATTGAAGCACTAGCGAACAATAGTTTACTGAATGAAACTGACATCGTCAAGGCTCAAATGGAAGACCAAGAACTACCAAGGCTCCGCGAAGCATCGACCAACTTAGTCCTAGCACCAACCACACTGCCTGGCAACTTGTCACTCTACTGCGATATGTCCCTTGGATACTTACGACCTTACATCCCCAAATCCTTAAGATCGACAGTTTGCGCTAAACTTCACAATCTTTCACACCCTGGCCGTAGAGCTACTCTTGATCAACTCCGTAAAAGATTTGTCTGGCCACATATGTCTAACTTTGTCGCGAACTTTGTAAAGAACTGTGCCACATGTCAACAAACAAAGATACATCGGCATGAGGAATCTCCTCTTCAGCACTCACACCGCCAGATGAACGATTTGCCTTTATTCACATCGATATCGTTTGCCCCCTACCATTGTCAATACCTCTTGACATGCATCGACCGTTTCACTATGTGGCCAGAAGCCATTCCAATTGCGGATCAATCTGCGCTGACGGTCACAAAAGCGTTCTGGACCCACTGGATTAGCCGGTTTGGGACGCCTATTCAAGTTGTAACTGACCAGGGTCGGAATTTCGAATCCGAACTTTTCCGTTCCTTAGCAGCTATCTCAGGAATCAAACTGGTTCATACAACGGCATATCACCCGCAGTCCAACGGACTTATAGAGAGGTGGCATAGAACACTCAAGACATCACTCACTTGTAAGCTTTTGGAGACGCAAGACACTTGAATTTCTTCTCGTCGCACTCCTCGGCCTTCGGACAGCCATCAAAAATGATCATAATGCCTCTACAGCCGAGCTCGTTTACGGATCTTGGCTGCGACTACCAGTCGACATCCATAGCCAACTGGCACCGGAAAAGGTGGAACCTCCTGACCCCTACCCTAAGGTTATTGCTTAACCTTGTTATCTTGTTATACTAGTACAACACGTTTATGTATTATTCAGTTTGCGTTTTATTTAATCTTATTTAAGACTACTATAATACAAATTCGAAGTACTTGGATTTTGATGGGAGGCGCGGTAAATCAGTGGGTAAAGCGCTTGACTACCACGTTCTGGGGCCAGGGGCCAGGTTTGAGTCCGACTGAAGGCAGAAAATTTACTAACCAAAATCCTCAACAAATCTTATTTTATCATTAAAAAACACCCTTATAAGACATTGCAGCGCTTCTTATTGTCTATGCGTTCTCAAACTACATTTAGTGAGCACCTGCTCGTGTAAGATGGCTTATTTTTTTCATCCTTCACTCCGCTTTCGAGATTTTCTATATCAGGAGAAACTCTTCTACAATTCTATCCTTTCCCAAGTTTTTATAGCAGCTTTCTGGTTCTGTCTCTAACGAAACCATCGTATGTTTCTTTCCGATCTTCTAAATTACTGATAACTGTTTTATATTTCATAATCAAGCAAAGGCGACAACAAAACTTAAAGAAAATGATGGTTTTCTCCACTACCACAACTTTACTTTTCTTTCACAAAATTGTTTTTCAACAGAAAAGATCTGTATTTATTTTGGGATTTAGCGTATTGAGCACAGGCTTTAGTATACAATATTTGGCAAGTTCTGAACTCAAAATCCTTCTTATTAATTCGTCTTCATCAACTTAAATATATTAGAAATGCATTTGAAAGATTGATCCAATATGTAATAATTAAAAAAAAATAAATTAATTTTTTCAGGCTTTGCATTCAGCAATCATCAAGACAGTGACAACACATTACAAAATGGATAACACACCAGAAATAATTGCTTCTTTGAAGAAAACATTCTGGATTATATTAGGGCTCATTGAGGATGCTAATCACTGGAACGACTTTGGTTTAAGATGATAAATCCAGGCAGAATAAATTGCTACACATGGAAATCGGAAAATCACTTCTCTTCTCTCAAATATACATATTATTTATCAAAAACATCTATTATTGCAATATATACATACATACACACACACACACACACACACACACACACACACACACACACACACACACACACACACACATATATATATATATATATATATATATATATATATATATATATATATATATATAATGAAATGGAAAAAAAAAAAAATCTTTATTCTGGGACATATTGTCCCTTAAGAATCAAAGACATGTATAATAAGTTGTACTATAGTCTGGCTATCTTAATTTCAAACGAAGACAATAATATGTGTAAATGGTAATATATGTATATACAATTGAAAATAACACTTATTGGTATAAATATATAAATAAGAAAAAGCAGAGAGAGAAAAGAGATAATGATAATAATAACAATATGATGATGTAATAATTAAATGCTAATATAATTACAATGTGTTCGAGAAAAATAAAGAAATATATAAAATAAATCAATAAAATAAACTACAAATAATGAATAGCAACGAAAAATATATAGAAAAAATTTAAGAACTACTTGAATGTTGATAAGACGAAATATTTACAGATACATAAAACATAATTCACACATCTTCTTTCAGCTTGTGTAGATATAGGTGTTCACATATACCTGTGCACACCTATTAATCTATACAATGCTACATGCCCTGAAGCACTCCATTAATTTTTAAAATTGATCGGCCTCCATGCATTAATGGATTTGTCTATAAAACAATTACTTTCTATAAATTAAAACTGAAATTATCTTCTGTTAATTTTTTTATCATAAATATTGATTTTTACAAAAAGAAATTCTAGATATCTATTCTAATAATGTTAAAATAAAAAATCTAATATTCAGTGAAATGATATAGGAATGAAAAAAGTGGCCATTATCTTTAATTTTATTATATTTCACATATAGATTTATAAGTTATTAAGTCCACCTGGATAAATATGTATCATTACTAGCATCCCCAGTCACGGCTTCGCCCGCTCCTATTAGTAAAGAACTTAAGATAGGTTTAACTAATAACAAAAGTTTTATTTGTTAACAATAAAAATCTTATAATGCAGTTGAGAATTATTTTCTCACAATATTTCTAGATATTTTCACCCAAAGCTGTAACCCGGTATTATTGCAATGATTTACTCAAAAGCATTATTGGATATTCAATCCTTAAATCTAATCTATGAGTTGGTAATTTAGAGGAACAGAGACGTTTTAGGAAGAAACTCTGGCGGATAATGGATTGCATTATCGGTGCTTACAACCCTATCAATAGAGATATTCTGTATGTCACAATATACTATTTACAATAATGTTGTTAATATTCACTGCTATAGTATTTGTTGGTAATATTACTGCTCTTTCACACAACCAATGGTACAATTTAATAAATAAACCTGAAACATTAAAATGAATTTGAAATCATTGAAATATTAGTCTTCTTAAAACCTTCATCGAAAGCTATGGTTAGGTCGCCCATTTTTTAAACACAATATCAAAAAATAATCGATATTTTGATAAGGCAATAATGTTTAGTGCAGCAAAAATAATTTTATTGACTTCATTTGGTTGGATTTTAATTTCTATCTAACTATAAAAGTTAATGACAGAGTGAAAAACTTCTGCCACTTAACACTGTGAATTTAAATTATTATTATAGTAAACTATACTATTTAAAATCTCCCTAGAATTATGAATATTTTGTAGTTAAAATTTGGTACAGAGGGGTTTCATAATTTTACCATTGCAAATTGGTATAGAATGCCGCTAACCACATATCGTTCGATTATTAAATCCCTAGGATCAAGGATAAACACGTCACACTAAATATTTATAGATTTTTTTATAACAATTTATTTGAATCAAGCCAATTTTATTTTCAATTTCTAGCTCTATATAACATTGTACCGTTATAACCAACGCAAAATGGCTTGTCCTTTTATAAATAGCACTAGCATCCCCGTCGCGGCTTCGCCCGCCCTCATAATTAAAGATAATTTCAACTAAAAATTTTATTTATTTATTTTTTTTTATTACATTCCGCATCTACTCACATGAGTCATTAGCGGCTCAATATACATATTAGATTTTGTCGAACAGTTTACAAAATTTTAGAAATTCAAAATTTTTTTTGATTTTTTCCTCTGTGTCTTCCAGTGCTTTATCTATATCTGAGGGTATATTGTACTTTGTTCTGGCGTCAGAGTATAGTGTACATGTTGTTACAATGTGTTTCAATGTCAGTGTTGTCATGCATGTTGTACAAATCGGTGGTTCTAGGCTTCTCATATACTTCTTACCGTTCTTAGATCGGTTCTCAATAACTGTTGAGTAATTTCTGTTATCGAATAACTCATATGGCTGTCCTATTATTGAAGAACCGATAGGTCACGTGATCTAATAACGCAAACAAGAACTGGTCGCAGATGGGTTATGACGCTCCTAGCGGCCGTGGTTCGAACTAAAACAGAAATTCGTGATCATAGTACAATCATATCACAATAGATGGAGTTCGAAACTGTGAACAAAAATAAATGCTTTGATTTTAATTTGTATATAAATCTTCATGATTTCCTTTTTTGTTTCATTGCGAATCGATAAAAAATCTCTTGGTTAAGAGAGGTTCTACTTTAATACAAAGTGCTGAAACTTTTAGATGAGCTTTGTAACACCAAATTTTATTTAAATTTTGCTTGGATTGAAATAGTTCCCCAATATTCAGGGTCTTAGTGTTTTCTAATCGAAATATTAAAAAGTTGAAATGGCTAGTTAATATCAAATGCTTTTTCTTATGTTATATTACAAATAATAATGTAATGACAAATGAATGTCATTAAAATCTTATGATTATAATGAATAGTTAAAATCTTGCAATGATTATTAAAGCATAAATATATTAGCTTGTTGTAAAATCTATTTAAACTTTTGTAATTTATAATTATTCCATGGATATTTACACTTTTATTAGATTCCATCGAGACACTACCTTTTTGCCTGTTTGTAAAATATAATACTGCTTTTTGAAGTATTTAGTCCTTTGATATATAGTTTTTTTATTTTTGTGAATGGTTTCTTTCATACCACTTTTTAATTATAATTTTTATAGTTATATCCATTGGAATATTTGTAAATAGATCTGTTAATAAATAAACTGAATATTTTTAATTCATTTTGTTTTTTTTTTTTTTTTTTTTTCCTTTAAAAACTCTGATGTAAATTGATTGTATCTGTATGGTTATTAATATTGTCCAATATTTTGGTGAAGTATTAATGAGAACAGTTCTTTTAAATAAAAACTCATTGTGATTGTACAATGATAATGTGGGGTGTTGATAAATTTGTACAACCTTTATTGTAATTTTTTTTTTTTTTTTTTTTTTATATAGTTTTAGTCCATACATTATCTCATTCTGTGATTTTTATAATTACCCTTTCTGTTCTGGAAACTTATAAAATGAAAAATACCTTCAGGCTTGTTCACTTATTGTATCCTAATCTTTATCAGTTATTTGTTCAAACCATCTTTTGATCAACTAATCTTTCTCTTGTTATCTTTTTGCTGCCATTCCTTTCTTTACATCCCCTATCAACAATTTCCTCAGGCATCCTCTTACTCTCTAATGTGTCCAGGAAAATTTACTTTGGCCTCTGTTTTGATACATCCTTTTTGAATGAGCTCCTGGTTTAAATGCTCTTTAAAATATTTTTTCCTCAATTAAGATTGATGAATTAATCCCAATAGAAGTGGCAATTAATTCATGAAACCCTAATTGTATTGATCCTTCTGTACCAGCATGCGTACCTCAAGTGATTTTTTCCTCTCTCATATATTGTCTTATGATATTATTAGAAACATGTTGGACTCTTGTTATGAAATAACTTCCACTCTGAGTACCCATCTCTAAAGATAGTAGCTACAGATTTCAGCAAATTTAAAGACAATTTACAGTGATAAGGAAAGATATAATCTTATTTTTTTTTATTTTTTTTTTTTAAGGAAACATTTTTATTCCACAGGAACGAGTTTAGAATTCCTACAGTCTTCCTTTCTCTTAATATTTTGAATTTTAAAAACTTTTTCTTCTCCACACCACAGATTTTAGCAAATTTAAAGACAATTTATAGTGATAAGGAAAGATATAATCATCTTTTTTTTTTTTTTTTTTAAAGGAAACATTTTTATTCCACAGGAACGAGTTTAGGATTCCTACAGTCTTCCTTTCTCTTAATATTTTGAATGAAATATCTTAATTAATAGAGGGTTCCTTTCCAGGAAGGATAAGAAGAGCTCCATATCTCTAATCTTCAATGCTAAAAAATGTGCTTAAAGAGTTAAAGGACACAAACTGTCTACTTTAGATTTATTTCCATGCCCTGTTCAGAATACTCCTTAGAGTTTCCTCACTATGTATTCCAGATCACATTCCTCAGTTGCAATGAGTTAATAAACTCCTGCAATTTGTAGCATGAATTAGATATCTTTCAAAATCTCCAAACCCATGTATTAATATTTTTCTCCTATTTCTAGAAAGCTTGTTTAATAACCATGTTAAAGAGAGTAGGTGATTAGCAGCAACTTTGATTTAATCCTTTGGTGATGTGTAACGCTGAGTGGACATATCAAAACTTTTTTTTTTAAATACTTTCGTATGCAATTAGTAACGCTGCTATTTCAAAATTTAATTCCCAATTCTGCACCTTTATAAAGGTGGATAAAGGCTAAATGTACCTCCTGGACCAGAAGTCTTGGAAGTCCACCAAATGCTTTAAAAAAAAATTGGGATATAGTAAAAACTTGACCTAAGATGGCCCAGCATGAATCCTGCTTCTACCTCTCTTTTTTCTTTATTTTATCTTACAGCCTATATTTTAAGACACAATAAATGCTTAGGTAACAGATAGATACAGGCTATAATGTTGAGTCTTCATAATTGTTCAAATATGTTTTACTAACACCTACCAGGTATGCAAGTTTAAAATGTCGTTTTAATTCCAATAGAATGCGCTCTTAGCCTATTGAAGGATTTGCTTATCTCTAAACGCTATTTTGTTTGTTAGTTATTTGTTTACAAAAGTCAGTTGTTTTAAGTCGTTTACGTGGACGTATCATACCTTTCTTTGGTGTTAAAAATGTCTAATTTTAAGCCAAATAAAGAGCATTTGCGGCATGTCATGATTTTCTTATTTAATCAAAAGAGAAAGGCATCTGAATGTCATCGAATTCTTGTTGAGACTTATGGCGATGTTGCTCCAACCGTCAGGACATGTGAACGTTGGTTTCAAAGTTTCAAACGTGGTGATTTTGATGTTACTGATCAAAAACGAGAAAATCGACCAAAAAAGTTTGAGGACTTCGAATTGCAATCTTTATTAGACGAAGACAATACCCAAACCACACAAATGATGGCAGAACAGTTGAATGTCACTAGGCAAGCCATTTCCGATCGCCTGAGAGCTATGGGAAAGATTCAAAAGGTTGGAAAATGGGTTCCACATGAATTGGACGAACGACAGATGGAAAAACGAAAAACTGTGCGAAATGCTGCTTTTACGCCACGAAAGAAAGGGTTTTTTGCATCGAGTTGTAACTGGCGATGAAAAATGGATTTATTTTCAGAATCCCAAACGAAAAAAATCATGGGTAACGCCAGGACAACCATCCACATCGAGTGCAAGACCGGATCGTTTTGGGAAGAAGACAATGCTGTGTGTGTGGTGGGATCAGAAGGGAGTAGTCTACTACAAGCTTCTCAAACCCGGCGAAACAGTCAATACCGAGCGCTACCGACAACAAATGATCAATTTGAGTCACGCGTTGATCGAAAAAAACGCCCAGAATGGGCTCACAGGCACGCCAAAGTCATTCTTCAGCATGATAACGCTCCTGCACATTCAGCCAGATTGACTAAGGAAACGATTTCTTCGCTTGGTTAGGAACTCCTACCCCACCCGCCGTATTCACCTGACCTGGCGCCTTCTGATTATCACCTCTTCTCATCGATGGGACACTCATTGGCGGAGCAAAACTTCAACAATTTCGAAAACGTACGAAAATGGCTCGATGAATGGATTTCAAATAAAGATGAAGCATTCTTTTGGAATGGTATCCATATATTGCCCGAGAGATGGACAAAATGTGTAGAAAGCGAGGGTCAGTACTTTGAATAAAATATATTATATATTTTTTTTTTAAATTACTGTGTATATATTTTAAGAAATAAACGACATTTTAAACTTGCATACCTGTATATATATTTTATATATTTAAATATATATAGTTAAGACAGTAACCTTTGTAAAAGGGGTCATCACCTCTTATCCTACGCCCTTCGATTCCTTATTTACTATTTGCTTTCACATCGATAACAACCCCTATAAGTTAAGACAGTAAACTTTATAAAAGGTCATCACCTATTATCCCACGCCCTTCGATTCCTTATTCACTATTTGCTTTCACATCGATAACAACCCCTATAAGTTAAGACAGTAATCTTTATAAAAGGTCATCACCTCTTATCCTACGCCCTTCGATTCCTTATTCACTATTTGCTTTCACACCGATAACAACCCCTATATATGACCTCGTCTTTTAGGACGAAAGAGAGAAGTAAGTTAGGATTGTCGCGGTCAGTACGACCCGTCTTATAGCTATCAGTCAGTCATTGTTAGACACAAGTGTTGTATTTATTGTATTTGAAATAAACCTTTTTTAAAAAAGTCTAAGTTGGAGTAAGCTTATTTAACTGGCGCCCGAACTCAGGGACTTGAGAGCTTATTTTTGAAGAATTAGTAACTTTGCGGAGCTTAGGCTGAGTGTAATACCAGTACCGTAGCAGCATAACCACGCCTCCACGTCTAGAGGAAGATTTGCCACTGAGTCTTGAACAAGATCAAGCATTCTCCACGACTACGAGGATCTTCTTTCCAGTAAGCAGAAATTTCAATTTCTACAATCTCAACCCAACATCTCTTTTGTTAAGAAGCCAAATCAACTGAAGACATCTTAGGGTAATTATTTTTATATAAATTGTAACATTTGTATGTCATTACTAGACAGACTTAACGCTTTAAGACTAACCGACCAGACAAAAGAAAACACAATGGCGTTAGAAATTAAAGAAAGTGAATTTAAAATGATTCCAGATTATGATGGAAATCTAATAGGTCTAGTGAATTTTATTCGTAATACTAAGTTTTTAACAGAATTATACTGTAAAGAAAATAATCCACATAGACATATTAATCATACAAAGATTATTTTAAATTTATTATGTAAATTAAAAGGGAAAGTAGCCGCAGCTGTACATGATAAAGAATTTAATAGCGTAGAAGGAATTTTAATTCTCAAATTCTCGAGAACAATTAATTGCGGAATTATTATATGTCAGGCCACATAGTAACGAAAATCCTCATAATTATTTAGAAAGATTAATAGAACGACGTTGTGACTTATATACTCGAGTTTACACCGACGATACGATCTTAGATAAACAAGCAGAAATGAAAAGATATGATAGACAAATATCCCATCACGCGGTGCATAATCTCCACCCTTCTTTAACAGATTTCATTTATCATATAACATGGAATACATTAGAAGATATTGAAGATATCCTTAAAAACAGTGCCGCACAATTGTTCAAAGGTTATACGGTAAACATCAGTATAATCCACAACAAAAATATTTTCAAAATCCAAATTATAAAGGGAAACATTTTGATCCCAACTTTCAAAAGAAAAAAAACTGGGAACATCAGAAACCCCACTATGAAAAACCAAGGTACGAACAAAAACCGTATCAACAACCGTATCAATCGTATTATAATCAAAACCCAAACTATAAGCAGTATCAAAAGCCAATATACAACAAACCATGGGACCCGCAATCTCAACATCAATTTTTTAACAAACCTCCATCGGGAAACTGGAGAAACCAACAAAATCCAAATCGAGAACAAGTTTCATTACCGCCAACTGAAAAAGATTCCAATACAGTATCTATGAGGACTGTGTCCAATAGAGTTCATTATACAGAAAATGAAAAAGACGAGCAGATTCGAATCCTAACGGAAAGACTGAACGCTATAGAAGCTCGACAGGATAATTTTTTAGGCTCAGGTCCATGCAACAACGACCCGCCGGACCAATAGAAGTTCACGAATTGAATAATACGAACAATGATCTACCGGAATTGAAAGATGACAAAGGAAACAAATGGCTGATCGATACCGGAGCAACGAAAAATTATATTAATCTGAAAGCATTACCAAAAGACGCCAAAATAATAAATGAACGCTTTGCGATAAAAACACCTACAGGTCGCGCAGAAGGTACAAAAAGTGCACTAATAAATCTGCTTCCACTGATAGGAATAAATCAAAAAGCAAAATTTCTTATTTTTCCCTTTAGTGATCGATTCGACATACTACTGGGCTATGAGACAGTGAAAGTTTTACAAATAAGTATCGATTTAAACAAAAAAGAATTAAAGGTCAAGGAAAAACGATATAAATTAGAAAACGAAATATTTTATATCGAGGATAAAAACGAAATAAAAAAGCTAATAAGACTTGACCACATCGACGAAAGTTTAAAAGAAAAATTAATTAATATAATAAGTGAAAATGGAGATATGATAAAAAAAGAAAATGAACAATTAAAAATAACGGGTTTATTAAAACATAAAATTATTACTACCAATGAAAATCCTATTTACACTAGGAATTACAGATACCCAGAACAATTCAAACAACAAATTCACGAGGAAGTGGAAAAATTGTTAAAAAAATAATATTATTAGACCGAGTAAGTCGCCATATAACTCTCCACTGTGGATAGTTCCAAAGAAAATGGACGCGTCAGGAATAAAGAAAGTAAGAATGGTGATAGATTACCGAAAGCTAAACCAATCTACGATAAAAGATAAATTTCCTCTCCCTAATATAGAAGACCTCTTGAACAGATTAAAAGGAGCAAAAATATTTTCGACAATAGATCTAACCTCAGGTTTTCATCAGATTGAAATGGATCCGGAAAGCATAGAAAAAACAGCCTTTTCTACGGAAAATGGTCACTATGAATTCACAAGGATGCCATTTGGACTTTGTAACGCACCACCTACGTTTCAAAGAGCCATGACCATGATGATAGAAAATATACCAAACGCTATGATTTATGTAGATGATATTATAGTTTACTCAAAAACAGAGGAGGAACATTTAAGAAATTTAAAACAGATTTTCGAAGCCTTGAAAAACATAATTTATCAATTCAGTTAGACAAAACTGATTTTTTTAAACGGCAATTAAAATTTTTAGGCTACATTGTAACACCGGAAGGCTTAAGAACCGATCCCAACAAAATAGAAGCGATCCAAAATTTTCCTTTACCACATGATGAAAAAAAAAACGACACGTCAATTTCTGGGTATGACAGGTTATTATCGAAAATTTGTAAAAGGATACGCAAAAATAACTAAACCATTATGTCAATCTTTACAAACGAAAGTTTATAAAACGACAGAAATAAAGAACGCATGTAAAGCCTTAATCGATCTAATGACAAATGCACCAATTCTAAATTATCCGGATTGGAACAAACAATTTATTCTTACTACGGATGCAAGTAATCAAGCTTTAGGATCAGTATTATCACAAAAGGACGAGAATGATGTAGAACACCCTATAGCATTTGCCTCGAGAGTTCTGCAAAAAGCTGAACTTAACTATAGTACAATCGAAAAGGAATTATTGGTTGTAATATGGGCAACACAACATTTCAAACCCTATTTATATGGTACCAAATTCTTATTACAGGCAGACCATAAACCACTGACATGGATATTCACGATGAAAAATGAAAACACGAGAATAATGAAGTGGATATGGAAACTGCAAGAATTTGAGTTCGATATAAAACACGTAATTTTTACAGCAGTAGATACATTTTCAAAAGATTATTTGCACAAGTGATACCGAATCACAATGCGATTAATATTTGCGAAGGTATAAAAAGCTATTTATTATTTTACCCCACACCGCTACAAATTTCACTCGATCAAGGAACGGAAATAAAAAATAAACTAGTCAAACAATTCTGTGAAAAGAATGACATTTTATTACATTAAACATCAAGTAACCATTCAAACTCACTCGGTTTATTAAACAAAACTCACGCAACATTAGGAGAAATTTTGAGGTCAATCTCGGACCAGCACAATTATAAATTCGGAGAAAAATTAAGAATAGCAATTACAGCTTTCAACAATATGCTTAATTCTAATCTTAAACTAACCCCTAATGAGATAGCATTCGGAACAATAAATAATCTAAAAATTAGAGAAATAGATTTAACAGAAGCCTATGTTCAAAAGTACCATAAGGACTTACAACTAATACATGAAATAATTAAAAACAAAATTACTAAAGAGAAAGCAGATAGAACTGATAAATTGAATAGAGATCGGGAAGAACCACCAATTCTAGGAGACGAAGAATATTTGAAAAATACACAAGCAAAAATTAAAAGCCGGAATAAGTTTAGGAAAGTGAACATCATAGTAAAAGAAAAAAGAGAACAAACCACCCATATCGACAATATCAAAAGACCAGCGAAAAATAAGAGTAAAACCTATGTTACAGATGACGCCTCTATGCAAGCTCACAACTCTGATCATGGTTCTAGCTCTGATGGAGAAGATCCAAGCGATTGAAGTGCATGATCTGACTAACTCGCCAGGAATACTTCATTATTATATAAATGATATGAAAGTTATAAATTCTTATTTTGAAACATATCATTTCTTTAACATTAGTTATTTAGAAATTGAATTAGAGAACATATATAACCATTTAAAATTTTTTAAAGGACATTATCTTTATTCTATACTAAAAGATTTAACCAATAATGTTAATCATCAATTAGAACTATTACAATATAAGCATAGGACAAAAAGAGGATTAATTAACGGTTTAGGAAGTATAATTAGTTGGCTAACTGGCAATATGGATGCCAATGATAAAGCACACTACGATAAAATAATAGGAACGATAGAAGAAAATAATTATAGAATTGAACATAATATAGAAACCTCAGTTAATATTGACAAACAATTAATATCTGATTATAAAAATAAAATTAAAACACTAAATAAAAATTTCGAGCTTATCACCAATAATACGATGACATTAAAAACAAATGAAGACGCTTATAATTTATACATACATATTTCTCAATTACTAAACCAAGTAAAAGAAATAACTCTATCACTAGAATTTTGCAAATTAGGTATAATTCATTCCAGTCTTATGACTAACGTTTTGAAAAATCTTCCTAACACAGTTCATTTAGTATCTAACAATACAGAAATTTTATGGGCAAATAGTAAAATATTTTGTTCAACACACAGGAAGGTAATTCATACTTTTATAAGACTACCAACTCACGAGAACAAATACCAAGGATACGTAGTTCATACAGTACCTAAATACCATATATTAATGGCACATTTTACGAAATCGAGCTTGACAACGATTTATCCATCCAAAACCAAAACAACATTTTTACAGCAGACTGTATATACGAGGAGGAATATTATTGTAAAAATCTTATTAAAGTTAATAACAGTTGTATTTATTCAATAATTCAAAATGGCAATGTAAAAACTTGTAAACTTAAGCATAGATTAGATAAAAATATAAGATACCTGGATGTTACAAAACAATATTTAACTTATAATATAAGTAAGATAACCAATTGTAATAATATTAGCCAATTTTTACCTAAAGTAAGTCTGATAAATATAGGCATAAATGATTGTTACCCCACATTAACACAAATTTATTATCACAATTATCACAACATATTACAACCATTTTATGATGTATCAATTTCAGAAACATTAAACTTAAATACCACAAATGTAACTATACCAACACTCAACATTCTTAGATTTAGCGAAAATATCGCAGTGTATTATTATTATTCAATTATTATCACTATTATACTATTAATCATTATTATAACCGCATATGTATACTATTATAGATATAAGAAAACACAAAAAGTATTGACACCCAGTGCTCCATCCACTGAGGACTCTTGTAAAATTATCCTATCTAAATTGTATGAATCAACATTTTAGCAAAAATTGTTATCAGGAGCTAACAATCTTAAAGAAGGGAAGAGTTAAGACAGTAACCTTTGTAAAAGGGGTCATCACCTCTTATCCTACGCCCTTCGATTCCTTATTTACTATTTGCTTTCACATCGGTAACAACCCCTATAAGTTAAGACAGTAAACTTTATAAAAGGTCATCACCTCTTATCCTACGCCCTTCGATTCCTTATTCACTATTTGCTTTCACACCGATAACAACCCCTATATATGACCTCGTCTTTTAGGACGAAAGAGAGAAGTAAGTTAGGATTGTCGCGGTCAGTACGACCCGTCTTATAGCTATCAGTCAGTCATTGTTAGACACAAGTGTTGTATTTATTGTATTTGAAATAAACCTTTTTTAAAAAAGTCTAAGTTGGAGTAAGCTTATTTAACTATATATATATATATATATATATATATATATATATATATATATATATATATATATATATATATATATTTTAAATAAAATCTTGGCAGTACAATTAAATATGGACAATGTTTTTTAAATATTTATTTAGTTGAATTCGTTTGTATCATAGTTGGCCTATTTATTTTTAATTTGTATATATTTTGACAACTTTTAATTGGCTTCTAAAATTTTTTGTTAAAAAAAAATATTAAACACAATATTTTTGGTTGATTTTGTGTTATTTATCATTTGTAGGATTACTAATATACAAATTATTAACACTATTAGCAATGTCGAGGAGGATAAATTAATGAATTACCAGTCAAAATGTCTAAAAGTAAGTTTTTAATAGGTTAGAACCACTAGCGCCAGGTCGGTGATCGATAACAGCACTAGCAACAGGAGTTATTCTAATAACTGCATTGTTTCTGATAGCTGGCGTTATTGTAAGAACTGCAGTGATTTTAAGCGTTATTGGATCCCGAAAAGGAACCTATTCAGCTCTAGACCTCTCTTTCTGTAACCCTACACTATTTAATTTCATAGACTGGACAGTTCTACCTGACCTTTACAGTAGCGATCATTTCCCCATTGTTATTAAATTTCTAAATTTTAAAAAGACACGCTTAAAACAGAGATGGGTACTAGATAAAGCAAATTGGTCTCTTTTTTCCTCCTTAGTCCAACCTCCCCGTTCACCGCCTTCCCATATAAGTATTGACTTAGCATGTGAAGAAATTACGACCTCTATTATAAAAGCAGCTAACGTGTCGATACCAAGGACATCAGGTATGCCAAAAAGACCTCTAGTCCCTTGGTTTAATGATACTTGTAAAAATGCAATAAAAGATCGACGCAAAGCATACAAAAAATTCCAAAAATCCATGACTCAAAAAAACTTAATAGAATATAAAAGGCAGAGGGCAATATGCAGAAAAATTCTCAACAACTGTAAAAATGAATCATGGAAAAAAAATTTGTAAACTCAATAAATTCGAATACAAATATGACTGAAATATGGAGCAAAGTTTGTAAAATCACCAAAAATCCCATTTCCAACCGCTATACCATTTCAGCGAATGGACAGTTGACTGACGACCCAAAACTTGTTTCCAATATATTTGCTCAATTCTTTTCGGAAATATACAATGTAAGCCAAAACTCTGCCAACATCGAACAAACTGAGCGTCACGATTCTGATAATAACGAATCCCAAACATATAACATGCCTTTCTCAATGTGGGAATTAAAATACATCTTAAACTCCATCAAAGGAACTACTCCTGGTCCGGACAACATACACTACGAGATGATAAAAAACCTACCAAGCGAAACCCTAGAGTGGCTGCTCGCATTTTACAATCACATCTGGTCCACTGGTCAATTCCCAAATTCCTGGCGTGACTAAGTGGTAATTCCGATTCTGAAAAATGGAAAAGACAAACGGGAACTAACCAATTATCGCCCTATATTCCTCACAAGCTGTGTAAGTAAGATCATGGAACGTATGGTAAATAAAAGATTGATGTGGATTACAGAAAAGAACAATTTAATTCAACCCTTTCAATCCGGTTTTCGCAAGGGCAGAGGGACAATAGACCATTTAGTGGCTCTAGAAGCTGAAATCCAGTACGCCTTTATAAATTCACAACATACTATCGCCGTTTTCTTTGATATGTACAAAGCATTCGACAATATAAGCCATCATGTGATCCTCAAAAAACTGTCATCCGTCGGAATCAAAGGTAATATGCTTATCTACATTAGACAATTTCTAATAAATCGAAGTTTTAGGGTTCAAATAGGTTGTGAACTGTCAGAAAGTCACAAACAACTCAAAGGAGTCCCACAGGGTTGTGTCTTAAGCCCTACCTTATTTTGCCTGGCGATAAATGATCTAGGGATCACTTTACCAAGAGGTGTTAAGCCGCTACTATTCGCGGATGACTTAGCCATAGTTTGTAGATCCGAGAACACTGACATAATAAAAAAACAAATTACAGGAAGCTATAGGACGAATAACTAAATGGGGACTCTCCACTGGTCTCAATTTTTCAACTGAAAAAACCAAATCCATCCACTTTAACCGAAAGAGAAATACTCCCCACTCTCCTGAACTTTATCTCGATAATTTTCTGATTCCGTACACAAATAGTCATAAATTTCTGGGTTTAATTTTCGATAAAAAATTAAATTGGGAATCACATATCTCCACATTAAAAATAAATGCTACAAAAAAACTAAATATACTAAGATTTCTTAGTAGAACTTCTTGGGGTGCAGACAGACATACGATGTTAAAATTATATAACTGCTTGATATGCTCCAAGCTCGATTATGGCTCTTTCATTTATGGATCCGCTCGATATCCAATACTCACTAAGCTAGACTCAATCCACAACACTGGAATCCGGATTGCAACCGGCGCTTTCAGAACTAGCCCGATCCTCAGCATATGTTCTGAGGCTGCTTCTCCCCCACTTTCATTCAGAAGACAAAAACTAGCAATAAATTATATCTCAAAACTATTCTCACAGACCCAACACCCAACGTACAAATACATATTTAAACCAAAATTTCATGGAGCCTTTCAGAACAATACCAAGTCAACTCTTCCATTAGTTGAAAGAATCTATCCAGCAACAATAGCTCTAAAAGAAATAACTTTATATACAGAAGAAAACGAAAACCCTCCCTGGACGCACAAACCTCCAAAAACAATGCTTAACCTTACTAAGTTATCCAAAAACAATACCCCTCCGATCGACTTCCAAACCAGACTCTCCTGTATGCTCCAAAACTTTCAAAATCCTTTTGTGATCTACACTGACGGATCCAGATCGGATAATGCAACAGCTTGTTCTTTCGTCACCCTTAATTCAACGTACAAATTTAAATTGCACAAAGTAATATATATACAGCCGAACTACATGCAATATCCTCAGCTCTCCACTTCTCTATGTCAATTAATCAAAAAACAATAATAATCATAACTGATTCATTGAGCTCACTAAAAGGTCTAAACAACATGTACTCAATTCATCCTACTATACAGAAAATTCATAGATACCTAAATATGTTACACAACTTAGACAAAACAGTTTACTTTATTTGGGTACCGAGTCACGTGGGAATTGTGGGCAACGAGCTCGCTGATATAGCTGCTAAAGAAGCCCTTGCACTCCCAGGCAGAGGAACAGCCATCTTGACTCCACAAGATATTAGCTCTCCTTTAAAAATTGAAGTTCATGATCGGTGGCAGTCCATGTGGAACGAGAGCCCACCTAGTAAACTGAAAAACATCAAAAAATCAGTCAAACCATGGACCACATCCGTTCGATCAAACCGTAGAGAGGAAGTAGTCTTGTGCAGGCTAAGGATTGGTCACACTAACCTTACACACTCGCATCTAATAAACAAGCAACCACCGCCAAAATGCCAATACTGCGGTGAGATAATCACGGTTAGTCATATATTCCAAGAATGTCCATACTATATAATGCAACTAAAAAATCTAGGACTTACACCCGGCATTATTCAAATTCTTGGTGATAATGAAAAAAATGTAAAAGCTCTATTCACCTTTTTAAAAGCACAAAATTTACTAAGTAAAATATAGACCCACAAAAAAAAAAAAAAAAAAAAAAAAAAAAAAAAAAAAAAAAAAAAAAAAAAAAAAAAAAAAAAAAAAAAAAAAAAAAAAAAAAAAAAAAAAAAAAAAAAAAAAAAAAAAAATTTAAGTGGAAAAAAAAAAGAAAAGAGAAATAATAAAATAAATAGCTAAAAGTTTATAAAAATCAGCAGGCGTTTATGACCTTTGTAGTTTTACGCCTATAAACAATAACAAACAAACAACTTAGATTTTCAAAAGTTTATTCTATTGAATGTTAATTAATGACAAATGTCATTAAGCAAATGTTTTTAATAATTTAAAAATGATTATTCATTAATGAACAACTAGAACTATAAAGATAATCTAAATATTAATACAACACAGTCTAACAAACAGCGAGGAGATAAACAAATAGAGCTGCTATTGAGATAGGGCGGGGCTACAGGCAGGTGGGACTAGTATTCCCCCACCACTACGCTACCCAGGGTTACCCCAGTTCCAAACTCACCAACATTATTTTAGACTGCTGCTGATGCAGGTATAGGTAATAAAATTCCTTCAAAAACAGTGTATAATTTTTTACTTAAACTTTGTTAATAAAAAGGATTTTTATTGAATATAAAAGTTATAATTACTAATAAAAATTCAAATATTTCCAAGTATTGTGATACTTTTGACGTGGAATTTATTATAAAAAAGTAATTGTATTTAAGACCATCGCGAAATATTTGACTAGGTGCAATGAAAGAATTTTGCGTTAGTTACTTACCTATGAAAGCTAAGCTGCTTATCATTTTTAGACCCACTCTTGTTGTTCTTACATCCAATTGCAGCACAAAAAAGCATACTTAATGTGGAATGAATTTATAAACAAAATAAAAACTCAACGAAAATTTCTTCGAAAAATTCTTTCAGCTGCTCAAAAACTGGAAAGAGTTCACTGCTGCAAAGAATTTTTATGCGAGTATACCATAATGCCAACCCAAAGAATTTTTTGGACTCAGTTGTAACTGGGGATGAGACAATGGTTCTATATAATGACCCTCTCAGCAAAAGAGAGTCCATGGAATGGTCACCAGGAGAAGCGCCTCCTTTAAAGGTGAAAGTCACGCAGTCAACAAAAAAGGTAATGGCCACAACTTTTAGGGACTGTAAAGGAATACTACTGATAGATTTTAAAGAAAGGAATACCACAATGAATGGTGAGTATTATGCAGCCCTACTTCACAGGTTACGAGACGCCATTAAAGAGAAGAGGAAGTTAAGCAGAGGTGTCCGCCTCCTTCACGACAATGCCCCTGTCCACACGGCATTGATTTCCAAGGCTGCTGTGAAGGACTGTGAATTCCAAGAAATCTCTCATCCATCCTACAGCCCAGACTTGGCCTCTAGCGACTTCTACCTCTTCTCAAAGTTAAAATCTTACCTTTTTGGGAGTCGATTTAACACCGACGAAGAGCTCCAAGCAGCAATGGAAGAGCACTCTTTTAACAAAGAAGAAAATTATTTTTTTCATGGTAAAGAAATGTTGCCAAAGCGTTGTATTAAGGGTGTTGAACTTAGAGGAGAATACATTAAAAAACAGTAAGACCAGTTTTTTTCTTTCCTTTCCTTATATCCCAGGCCGGAAACTTTTGGACCTTACTACGTAGGAATGTATTTTTGTAAATTATCGTCTTTCAATATTTCCGGTTTTCTTAAACAGCAGTAGCCATCCACGAAGTACAGAATACAATTAACTCTATTGACTAGTAATGGCCACCTAAGGCCCAATTCACACAGAACGGACGTGGCGCTTTTGTCTCTTCCACGTTTGTCCTATTAAAAAAAGTCCGCGCCACGTCCGTTCTGTGTGAATTGGAACGTTTGTTTAATAGGAGTGGCGCGGAAGAGACAAAAGTCCGCGCCACGTCTCTTTGCCGTCTCTCGTGGCGTACAAGAAGAGGCACGCCACTTCCTCGCCACGAGTTTAGTTAGCTTTCTTTTTTTTGGTTAAGGGGGTGAACGGACGTGGCGCTTTTCTCTCTTCGGACATAAAAACAACATTAATAAAATTTGATATTGGAGTTACATACATATATACCAACTATTAATAGGGGTGAAACATCACTGATTTAATTTTTTTTTTTTTTTTGGGTGGGGGTGAGGGTGAATCAGACATAAAAACAACTTTGATGAAATTTGATATTGGAGTTACATACATATACACCAACAATTTAATAGGGGTGAAACATTACCAATTTAATTTTTTTGGGGGGGGGGGTGGTGGGTTTTTCGGGAAAATCAGTCCAGTTTTTTCATGTCCAATTCACCCCCCCCCCCCAAAAAAAAAAAAAAATTAAATCAGTGATGTTTCACCCCTATTAATTTTTCAGTAATGTTTCAACCCCCCTATGTATGTAACTCCAATATCAAATTTTATTAATGTTTTTATGTCCGAAGAGAGAAAAGCGCCACGTCCGTTCTGTGTGAATTGGGCCTAAGAGACATAAGATCAAACATGACCACTACTAGAAAGGGATGTAGTATATTAGTTTTAAAATGACATAATCAAATTAAGAAAATTCTATCTTCTCTTTATTAGGAGAAAGAAGGTTTGTAACATCAAAAAAAATTGAAATAGGGGTGACCTATCCCATATTTTTATACACCGGTTATGGATAGTTTAAAATTATTGTTAGTTAAAATCAGAGACTCCAACATAATGGAGCTTGTATGGAATCCTGAATTCTAATGAAAAGTTAAATAACTCAAAAACTAAAAATTAATAAAGCAATTTCACTATAATTCATTAAGAATCCTTACTTTTAAAAATGATCATACTATAAAAAAAAGAGGTATATCAGGACACTATTTGAGGAAAATATTTATCTTGGTGATACTCCAAATGGATTAGACCCTTATTATTGCGATAATTGTATTAGCCTGGCCATGACTAAGTGATTTATCCTATTCAACATTGATTCCCTCAATAATTTTAAACCCTCAGAAAGAAAACTGCAACAGACGGGACAAATTTTCCTGTACAGTTTCAAGTTTATTCTCTCCTTCTAGTCCATATTTTGCTTTAAAAAATTTTCATACCTTCTCCTACCAAGCATTGTTTGATGTGTAATTAACAAAAAAGATTAAGGTAATTGTAGCTTTAAATATACAGTAGCTGTAATATGTTGACTTGGAAAGAATATACAATTTTGTAAAGATCGTTATGGAAAGATCTGCAAAAAGCAGAAATCAATAATTCCCTTGAAACAATTTTTGAGAGAAATGTATAATTATAAAAGGCTCCTCCAAGGGTGTAGTGTGTGTTAAAGATTGACTAGAAACTATGATTGAAAGAACGGAGAAGGAAATTTAAAACCATAGGTTTTAAAGCTTAAAAGAGGATATGCCATATTTTAGGAGCATTATTGAGATGAATGGTTCTTGTTAAAAAAAGGAAATTCAAAAGAGGATGGCAGATGGGAAAAAAGTTATTTCCATCTTAAATTCAATACTTTGGAGTAGGAGTATCATTCCTAAATGAAAACAAAATATATTTAAAAGTATTATATTGATCAGAATGCCATAACGAGTGGAAACAATTATCTGGAAGAAGCTTCTTGCCACTGAAATTCTAAAGTGACTATTCTATTGGCGCTGAGGAGGGAAAAAGAAACAAATAAAAATAAAAAAATATCAAATCAAAAATATATGGTAGGCAACCAAGGAAAGTATATGGGTAGAAGATAGATAGAAGACTGAAACGAGTTAGGAGATATGAAAACATGGATGGTGGAAACAGAATATATGATGGGAAGTGGACTAAGATAGGAATGAGTAATAGACATAAGAATATGGAGTTTAAACTATTGCAAAAAGGTTAAGGAAAAAAGCCATTGCACTGTGGGGTAAATCCAAAAAAAAATATGTCTCATTTTTCTAAAATTAAACAATATTTTCTCCTGACCTCAACGAAACCAATAACATGCCATTTAATGTCCTCAAGAGCATGATTGAGCTCCTCCAATCTTTCTTCACTTAACAATGTCCTAACATTTAATGAACAAACCTTGAGAATACCTTTGTTATCATCTTGGAAATTTGAATCTTCTTTCTGCTATGAATCAGTACCGACAATTTCTTTTTTATTCAATTCTCTTTTATCTCCTTCATGAGTTACCAGAAATCTGTCTTAACTAGATCTAGAGTGGGTTTGTTTTTTTCTTTTAGAAATTGGCTCTTGTTTTTTGTACATATTTTTTACAGTTACTTCACTCCTTTCCCTTTTTTTACTTAAAGTTTCTTGAGCTTTTAATTCTTCTAATGAGAAAAGCTGATCATTTATGAAAAGTTTGTCATACCTCAAGGTCGCCTTATTGCCTTTCTCCCAATGAGCTTTCATGAATGGAAACAATTCTTTTCTGGTATCCCTTACAGCCTTTGAAAGATCATCTTTAATTTTAATTCTTTTAATATCATCAGATTTCGCTAATTTACATTTGTTTATCAGTAGCTGTAAACTTCCACTCTTTGAAAATAGAAACCCAAGGATCACACCAACACATTGGTATTCCTCATTGGAAGATGCCTCAAAGGTCAAAAAAAATTTTACCATTGTAAAACAAGCAATTAAAGAGAAATAAACCATCAGTTCCATTATAATATGCTGTTGTAGAGAATATGTAAATGTTCAATACAATAAAATAAAAAAATTAATTTTGTGGTGATCCAACATTGTAACTTAAATTGAAAGAGAAATATTAAAGAAATAGAAATGCTGTGCAAATAAAATAATATGTATTAGTATGAATTTATACATATTGAACAAGACTTTAACCGTTTATACATTTATACATATTGAACAAGACCTTAACCGTTTATACATTTATACATATTGAACAAGACTTTAACCGTCACATATGGTGGAGAGACGTGGAGAAGAATATTAACCTACTTGATAGAGTTTGAAAGAGTAATTATTATAATTCAGAGGGCTATGTGTGAGGATGGTCAGTGGTGGCAAAGGAAAAATAGCGAACTGCTCCAGCTCTAGAGACATGAGGCATCATCTCTCACATGAGGACACAGAGGCTAAAATGGCTTGGCAATGTGATGAGGATGAGTAATAATAGAGTGGGCAGAACAGTACACAAAAATGTTCCAGATGGCCGGGGTCCATAGGCCATAGGGCCGATGGAGGGATGGCATAGGACAGGATCTACGACAGCTAAGGATCTCTGTCATGGAAGCGACTGATCGAGGAAGATGGTTGGCTAATATTGAGCAGGCCAAGGGTAGCATAAGCACCTGTTGAGCTGATAGAAGGAGAAGTATGAATTTATTAATATAAATATTAGGTATAAATTTATTTTGATCAAATAAAAAATATTGAAGTTCCGAGCATTATCACGAGCTGCAAAAGTAATCCTGTATAAAACAGTCATAAGGCCGTGGTAATGTATGGAAGTGAGTGCTGGACATTAACAAAAGGGAACGAAACAATACTTAAAGTGTGGGAAAGGAAAGTACTCAGAAAAATTATCGGCCCAGTAAACGACCATGGGAATTGGAGAATAAGGAAGAACAAGGAATTGGAAGAGCTATTCGGGGAACCGAATATAGTGGCGGTCATCAAGGAAGGAAGGTTGCGGTGGCTGGGACATGTCCAACGGATGCCGGACGAGAGGCTGCCGAAGAGGATGATGAGTGACAGACTAGATGGTAGCAGATTGAGAGGAAGGCCTAGAATAAGGTGGCAGGATAATGTGGAGGCGGACCTGAAAAATCTGGGAGTGAGAGGATGGCGAAGAAAAGCTATGGATAAACTCCAATGGTCATCTCTTCTGCGTGAGGCCAAGGCCCATCTAGGGCTGTAGAGCCAACCAATAAAAATAAAAAATAAATAAAAAAAAACTTGTAATAGTGATTCAGTTTAGTTTTAGGAACCATCGGGAGGAATGGAAGAAAAAAATATGAGATTTCAAATTAAATGTTTATTGTATAAAACAAAAAAATAAAATAAAATAAAATCATTTCTTCAAATCACTTAACTTCCTTGACTTGAAGGCCTGAAAAAAAAAAAAATCAACGTATTAGCTAAATAATCTAATAAATATTATTTTTAATGGTTAATTTAATAAAAACAAATACATCTATAAAATTGCTATCATGAAATTAAACTCTTGGGATGAATTAGATGTGTTGAAAGTAAAGTAAAGCTAGAGATGGTAATGTACATGATAAAGGCAGAGCAGGGTTCGATGAACAAGATTTCTTTAAGAAGGCAACAGGACTTTCCCGTTGTGCCATCCTTGCCTCCCTTTTTCCATTTCCTATGAAGATACAACAGAAGTAGTGCACAGAGTGGCATAAAGGCTACATTTATTGATGGTTCCATGCTTTCAATTTGATGACAGCAATTATAATTTTAAATAATTTTCAAAGTTTTGTTTCATTTTAGCAGATAAAATTTGAAAGATCTATTATAAATAAAGAGAGCATTTGCCATTCATATTTACATTTCTTTTTAAAAATTCAATCATTACTTTTTTTTCACATTACCTAAAAAAAATAAAATGAAACAAACAAAAGAATAAAAATGAAAAATAGGATATTTTCAGTAAACAAAACATACATCTGTATATAACCAGATATAACGGCTTATAAATTTATTTTAAATAAAGAAAAATTATGTGCATGAATGAATTATTCATAAAACTAGTTTAAATCGATTTATTTTTATTGATACAAATCAATTAAGAAAGAAAGAGGATAACTGATTCATATAACTAAAATTTTAACACAAATTTAATGTAATTTAATAATAAAGATAAGAATGATAAAATTATAATTCACTTCTTAGGGAGTGATAAAAGTATAATTTACTTCAACCCTGTAAGAGTTGAAGTAGTAAAACTTTTTTTTTTTTTTTCAATTCACACCTATATTCAAGCAAAAAGACACTGAACAAATATGCTGAATTTATATTATATAAAAGAGCGTCATTTTTTGTTGGTGATCACTAGAGCTGTGAAATATATAAATTGGCATATTTTTCCTAGCCTTCTAAAACATCTATTATCATAATGGATAAGTTTTGAGGCATTTGGAATCTATTCCTTATTTTAATTTTGCATATTTTGACATAAATACATTTTGTGGACTATAATTTCATATGTATATACTTGGCACATCCGCATTTGACCTTTAATATTTTTGTTTCTGAGGACACACACACATAAAAAAGAAAAAAAAAAAAAAAAGCTGGGGGGGGGGGGGGAACACCTATTCTTTTTTCCCCTGCCTGATGGATAAGCTCCTGTATGTCCAGGTGCTGATTCTTCCCTTTGCTTGAACTTACAATTTGATTTTCAAGGAATTGTTTAATCGGATTAATATAAGGTTCTCCTTCAGTGCAAATACTTGGAATATTACTACACTATTCTTTTTTCCTTTCTTCCTACCATCATTTAATTACCCAGCCCCTTGTGCAGTGTCTACCAAGAAACATCATTCAGTAACTGCTTACTTGTGTACTCCTAAAATGTCGAATTGATATTGTGTTAAACTATGATCCATGGGCCTTAAGCACTGCTAATGCAGTCTATTATCGGCAAGAGTTAGAGTCTCTGTCCATCTGGATTACCAATTCATACATTAAAATAAAACATTGGATGTCCAATTGTGCTTTTGTGTAATCTTTAAACACCTAACCAAAGTAATTGTAACAAGGGTAAAAATTACAGCTATGCATGAAAGTATAATTGAAGATATTATGCTTAATTCTATACTTTAACAAAAGACTGTTATCGATAAACTAATAAACCTCAGTTATTAGTTCAAATTATTTAAGTTGTTTACTTATGAGAGCGGGCGAAGCCATGATAGAAAATGCTAGTACATAATACATAAACAATGCCTTAACAAAAGGCATAAAGGAGAGCAGTAACCATTACTATCTCCTCGCTTGATTTGTTATTTAAGGAGATCTCTCATACTTCTTTTTAGCCTTTAATATTTATCAGTGAGAATATTGTTTTAATTGAGTCTGTTAGGATGGGCATTAATTCAATAATAAAATATTCTGCATTTTGTTTTGATATGGTCTAGTACTGCGGGTTTGTGAAGTTCTATCATATGTATATACTACTAGCATACCTCATTGCGGCTTTGCTCGCACTCATAAATGAAGAACTTAAATTATTTTAGCTAATAATTGAATTTAATTAGTTTATCGATAAAAATCTTGTATTAAAGTATGGTATTTAGCAATGTTTCAAGCATGGCAATAATTTTATATCTGGTTAAAATTGCATTGATTAAGTGTATGAAGAGTACGTAACAGCATAATTAGCCATCCAATTTGGCAGAATTAATTTCATAAATTCATCTGGTTGGATTTTAATTTATAACCATAAACGTATGTGACGGTTTGACAAACCTCATTTCTGGCACTTAAGACTATCCATTTTAATTATTATTATTATATATTTTCCTAGCACTATGAAGATATTGTAGTTAAAATTTGGTACAGTTGGATTTAATAGTTTTACCATTGCAAACATTGTTGCAGATATGCCACATATTGGTCAATTTTTAAAATGCATTGGGAACGAACCACACGCCGCTCCATATATTTTTAGCTTTTTTAATAACAATTAAATTGAAAATAAGTAAATTTTTTAATAAATTTATAATTCCATATAACCGTACCTTTGTAACCTCTGTCGAATGGTGCATGCCGCCTATCATTCAATTATCAAACTTCTCTACGCACCTCATATTAATCGCTTTTATAAGGCAATATAATACAGATTTTTAAATTATATTATTGCTACACCATCCTTGAACTATGAAGATGATGTGGTTAAAATTTGATACAGATTGGTTCAGTAGGTAGTCAGCGGTTGGTGATAACAAACAAAAAATGGCTTATCCTTTTATATAATAATATAGATAAGTAAAAGCAGTGTGAGGATTGAGCCTTGAGGTCATAGCAGAATGCAAAAAGATTTCCAAACCTAGTCAGAAATAAAAAACCAAAATTTGAAAAAAGGAGGATAAGAAACAAAAAATCTTTTTCTAATGACAACTTATAATAACTAAATATAAAAAGTTACCAAGTACCATTAACAACAAACAATAAAGAACATACCTGGTGGTAATGACTGCTTAAGTTTTTCTGCTTTTTCCTTGTCTGTAATTACAAGGGTGTAAAGGAACCTTGAGCATCTAACCTTGAATTTCACATTTTCTGGGTTTTTCTTTATCTTAACAGCTATTAAAAAAAAACAAAGAAATGAATAAAATTATAATCAATATATAAAACAAATTATATCAGGAGAAAAGACTAAATATGGGTCTATGATTTTTAATAAAAAAAGAAACTATTTCAAAAGAAAAATAATACCTCACAAAGGTTTTTTTTTTTTTTATTTTAAATCTTTATATTCTTAGTTACAATAATTCGACCTGCCTTACATGTCTTCTTCAGGGCAAAAATAACAAACATGGATTGACCAAGATGATACAAAGTAAATTAATTTACCGAAGAATTAATTGTGCAACAAACTTTTGTTACAGAGGGACGGATGGACCGACACCATTGAGATTTTATTATTATTTCATAAAAACTCTACTTTTATAAATAGTCAACAATAAAATTTTTGTAACATATAGTATCAAGCACACCTTGCCTTTTTACTATAAATTGAACCATTTCGTTAATACCTTAAGTTTTGCTTCAATTTTATTCCAAATTAATTAATCATAATTGATTTCCTGGCTTTTTATTTTTATGGCTTTTTAGTTCGGTTGCTATCAAAGCGTGTGTTTTTAAACTATAATTTATTTTCTTAATTTTTAATCTCCATACGATATCAATGATATTTATAATAAATTTCGATATAAACTTATATAATATGAATATATAAACTTAGAGCAATCAAGTTCTCCTATTTCAATAACCAGCTTGACATCTCTGGGACAACAATCACTACCATTAATATTCTTCAATTATCTTCCATTGCTAAGATTTTTTTATCGGTAAAGAAGAACAAAATTCAAAGACGTCCTGTGAATGATAATTAGTTAACCTGCAAACTTATCTAAATATTTTATTATATTCTGGTCATACTAATGAGGACAGTAGAACAAAAATTAATGTGGAGTGATTGAACATATCAAACATTTAAATGGGACCTTATCCTTCCCCCTCCCCACCATATGCTTATCTCTCAAGGGTGAGGACTTAAAAGATATTTATAAAACTATTGATCTGAGCAAAAAAATGAACAGAACCAAATTTGTTTTGCTTTAATAATGTATAGCACAAAATGTTCTAACAGTAACAGTTTTAGAGTTATTTGATCAAACAGCCAAGCCAAGCACATAAGATTTTGAACGAATTCTCACCCCCTCCCCCGCCCAAACCCAATGTTATTTCAAGGAAGACTTTTTACTAAATTTAAAGCTAATGACAGTGAAAAATTATAACACAGTTTATTCAAAATCAACCAACAATTTTTAGTTTCATTGACAGATCTCAGAGTAGGAATGATCAAATTATGACTTAAAAAATCCTATCTAGCACAACATCTAAGTATCTACAACTTTTAATATACAAAATGTTTTGATTGTATAAGCCATTTTTGTGTTATATACTTAAACATGACCAAAACTAACTTTTTGAGCAAGTTGGCAAAATTTGTCAATTTTTAACAATTGATTATGGCTAAACGCTTAAAAAAATTAAGATTTAGGGATGTCTTTAGACACATGACTTAATTAACCTTAATTTTGTAAATAACACATTTTTATTGAAAGAGTTTTCGTATATATTTTAAGTATAAATACGAAAAAGTGCAAACAGTTTAGTATTTTTTGCTTCTCTCCAAAAATATTTTCCCCTTATCAAATTTAGTTACATTTGTGATATTTTATTCTCAGGACCCATCTGGACCATATAAAAACATAAAACCTACAGCTCCACCTTTTGCAAGGCACACCCCCTTTTTTGGGGTTATCTGACTGGACTATATGAGAACTTTAAAACGTAGTTGAGCAATTATAGGGATGTCATCGGTCCTTGACACATGTGCAAATTTTCAAGTTAATCAGATTGTTGGAGATCAGTGAAAATTACGATGAAATATTCCCTTACATACATCAAGTTAATACAAATGACTTATTACAATTTGTACTAAAATTCATTCAATAAACTTTACTCAACTAAAAATAATAAATTACTCGAACTCAGAAAAAACAAGGTAACAAAACATGAATTCAGAAGAGAATTAACCATCAATTTAATGGATAGGAAAGGATAAAGGCCACTAATATTTGTCTACTTAGAAATGAAATAAACTTAAGGCTAATTAAAATTAACAAAACTACATCTAACCACTAGTTTCAAACTTATAAAATCACGTATCATTCCACAACTGATATATATACAAATACAAACAAAAAAAATTGAGAATTCACTAAAGGAACAAGATAATAATGAACTCAACTAGTACATACATTGACACACATTAAGACTAACAATATATTTTTCAAAATAATGACTGCAAGAGAACCATGCTAGGTAAAAATTGAGCACTTAAGTTAAATTGGTGATATTTAAGAAAAATAATTATTGTGAGCCAAAATAGAAATGCTATAAGAAAATTGAAAATAGAGTAAATCTTACTACTTACATTTAGCATCCTTCCTTCTTGCCTTCAGCAGAAAATCCTTAATTTCTTTGATCTCCCTGGGCTAATAAACATAAGTGACGATGACAAAATAATAATACAGAATTCAATGAATAACCAAAGTTAACAAAATAAAAAGGCATCAAACTTTCAGGAAGACAATAAAATACAATACGAATAAGAAAGTTAGGTTACTAAATTGATTTAAAAGAAAAACTTACCATTTTGACACTAAAACTAGTTCCTTCCTGCAACGTAAAGTAATAAGATGATATTAGTGAAAAAGTATAGTACTAAACTATGGTAATATTTACACAAACAGGGTACAATATGGTAAACAATATTCGATGAAATTAGATTAACTTTGATACTTACACGGCGTGTACTGAGAAGAGACTTCTAGCCACTGCTGACTTGATTAATTTTATATTCAATACAAATAGGTACAATCGATTATTATACTGAATAACTTTTAGTTTAATATTAATTTTGATTTAATATTTGCTTAGTACCGATATATTGTTACAAGCAAATTTAACAATAATCTCAAGCATTTTAAGAGACTAAGTATATCAACCTATAAAACAATTGCATAGAAGTAAAAAACAAGTAGGTGACATCTGTTGAAACATTAAAAGGGTCTTTTGCACTTGTTCCCCGCATTTCATTTTGAGTTTGTTAGCATACATAAGTTTAAGTTACGAGTAACCTTCCCAAACGTTATAACACGTCAATAAGAGATCGTTTGAATTGTTCCTATTATTTAATAATTAATTAAAAACAGAAAAAACAGAAAAATTACAAAATACATACACACACACACACACACACACACACACACACACACACACACACACACACACACACATATATGTGTGTGTGTGTGTGTGTGTGTGTGTATATTATTATACGCGACATGTCTTTGTTCGATTTAATTCGTCGAATAAATACAAAAGAAAAAACAATAGAATTTCTTCAGGAAAAAGGTACTTTACATCGAATATTTAAATAAATAATTAAATACATTTTTTTTTTTTTGATTTAATTATTTAATAATAGGAAAAATCAAACGATCTCTCATTGACATGTTATTACATTTGGGTCACTCGTAACCTAAACCTATGATAATAAACTCAAAATGAAATGCGGGGAACAAGTGCAAAAGACCCCATTAAAAATTAATGTCTTCCAACATTTCTTACAGTTAAAATAAATAAAGCAGGTTGTGATAAGGTAAGCAGTTTCAAAATTGTAAATACTGAATTCATATCGATCCTTAAAATCCCAAACCTCACCTTATGAATTTTAGACGATTTTCATGATTTAGTAATTTTTATAGCATTTTAGACATGCTACCGATTGGTGAAGGTGTCTAAATATTGGTGTGTTGGTGTGGGGTAGCAAGGCTACTTGGCGCCCGGGGCTAACTTGATGGTAGTCATCCCCTAACACAAAAAGGTTCAAGGCTGAATGGATTTGGTTTAAACACAGTTTAGTTTTCACAATTATTTATTTTCAATAAGGAGTATGTTACTTTATTACTCAATAAAAAAAAATTAAATAAAACTGTAAGGGTTTGAAAAAACAGAAAGAAAAAAAAGAGAAATGAAGTTATGTCATACCAAGAATTAAAAATGTGCATTCCTTGCTTTACTGGATGCAAACACATTTATAATAGATTCTATTGATAACATAGCAAAGTTACTTATTCTTTCTTGTGCCATTGTGGATCTTAAGTAATTTTTGATAAGCTTCAGCTTACTAAAAGATTATTTACCGATGCCACAGACAATGCAGTCTCCGGCTTGGGCCACATACACCGTTAAATTTTCTTGTGTGCACCTACGACCTATTTCGTATTATCTATAGTTTATAACGAAAAGTTCATTTCCCTCCTAAATAATAATGATCAGTGTAGAAATTTATAAAGATATTAATGAAATTTTACCAATAATACCGTTTACGTTCCTTGAAAAAAATTATTTTTTCTTAAACGTGTTTTTAATTTTGGCACCCCCCCCATTTGCGGCTAGCCCAATTCGGGCGGCCCTTTCGACCTCCCCTCCCTCACCGGTACGCCTCTGTGTGCCATCAAGATTAAACTTCGCGATTATGAAAAAAAACTCAATTTCTCACTGAATGGGGAAAACAATAGATCATGGATATTTTTATCTATAATCTACTGCTTTTATAGAGCTAGAGTGTGTCAAATAAGATCCAACACTTAAAAAATGAAGGCAAAACGTTACTTTTTTTTTCATCCGAACCAATATAGTTCCTAAACGGTAGGTTCTAGTGACAAATGTTATATGACAAAACGTATTCTCCATTAGATTTCTGACAAGATAGCTTTGGTTAAATTTTCGATCTGAGCAACACCAACAGATCTAGAGCGTGTTAATATGTTACATTTTTGAGGGCCAGAAAAATAAAAATAATAAAAAGTAGTGAAAACAATTCGTTTTAAATATTGCGAAGAAAAAAAAAAAAATTATTGTTGAAATTCATAAAAGCCATTGATCAAAAGGTGTCAGATTATACTTATTTAATTATTAGCAGTTGTCTAATTTTGACTATTTTTCAAAACACGTGGAATGATACCCTCATCCCAAAAACAAGTTAACACTGGGATATAGGGATGGTCCGTTACTGTTGTAACGTTACGAGGAACGTTCCCATGGTTGGAACTATTGGTACCGTTACAAGGCCCCGGATTTTTCCGTTCCATTGGTATTTTATCGTTACATCGGTCTCGGTATTTTTTCGTTACTCCGGTCTCGGTATTTTATCGTTACATCGGTCTCGTTCTTTATTCGTTACATCGGTCTCGGTATTTTATCGTTTCATCGGTCTCGTTCTTTTTTCGTTACATCGGTCTCGGTATCTTTTCGTTACATCGGTCTCGGTATCTTTTCGTTATTCGGTCTCGGTATCTTTTCGTTACTTCGGCCTCGGTATTTTATCGTTACATCGGTCTCATTCTTTTTTCGTTACATCGGTCTCGGTATTTTTTCGTTACTTCGGTCTGGGTATTTTATCGTTACATAGGTCTCATTCTTTCTTCGTTCCTCGATCCATCTGGTCTTCGTTCTGTTCATTATAGCACTTTTCCATTCGCTCTTCGGTCCTTGTCTATTTTCCAACGTTAATCCCTTATGGCAGCGGTTCTCAACCTCGGGGCCACGAAACAATAATGAAATAATGATTAAAAAAAAAAAATCATTTATTATAAACTTACTTATAAACAATAAAATTGCAAAAGGAAGACATAAAATTAGTGTAGTTTGATAATATGATATAATAGAACCAATTCTTTGATTTATAACATATTTATTTTTAAAAGTTTCTTTTTATTTCTACACCAACCATATTTCTCAATGTAAAAAAAAAAAAAGGAAAATAATTTTAGGTATTAATATGATCACTGAGTATCAGTATTATCAGAGTATCAGAAAGTATTAAAAGTTTTGTAAAATAGTAAGCATTGATTAATTAAATTCAATATAACAAATGACCTTGCACTTTGTTGTAAAATTAATATAAAAAGCCTAAATTAATATATTTTTTTGAAATATTTAAGTCGATGTAAATAATGCTTACGGTTGTAAAAAAAATTTCTGCACTTGTCAATAAAATTAAACACTTTAAATTAATACGTTTAATAGTCGATAAAATATATCGTTTTATAATATCCATAAACCTAACAAGACGATGTTGGGGTTAAATCCTTATTTTTCAATATAATCCTAAAGGCTTCCAGAACGAAGTCATTAAAATTGTATTATAAAAGGTGAATAATCATGAAATTTCCAGTATATAAGGCGCAGGTTTTTTTTTTTTTTTTTTTTTTATTTTTTTAGGTAACGTAACGAATAAAATACCCGTTCCCGTCATGTAAAGAAACGGTAGGAACGGTTCCCTTAAATTTGTGGAACGACCCATCACTAGTCAGTGCTGCCGATGCCCCCAACCCAAAATACCCGCCACCAAGCATAAAAATTCCCGTTTTTTTTTTTTACCGAGAAATACCCGCCAATGCTTGAAGTAATACCCGTTTTCGGGAATTATCTTTATTAACCCAGCGAGGGGGGGGGGGGGGCATCAAATACTCATAAAGGGGCGCCAAATGGTCCTCAAAACAAAAAATTACTGGATAATTTTTATATTTATTATAATTGATTTCTGGAAAATATATTTTAAATTTAGTGCCAGTGTAATATAATAAATGTTAATTTGTATTACTGTATTAACCCTCTCAAGTTCTTAACCTTTTTTAATTAACAACCTTTCAATATTTACCTAAATTATTATTTTCTTACTGACGTTTTGCTGGGTGACTAAAAGAAAAGGAATGTGTACAGGTACAAAATATAATATTATGAATTATTAATAAAACAATTAGTAGGTAAAAATTTTATTAAAATAAGACATTACTGGAAAAAACATTTCACAGCCGCTGAAGCAACTTGTGAAATTATTAAATATGATGGGGAAGGTGTCCTTGAAGAACACACTGCGCGGCGTTGGTTTGAAAAATTTAGAAGTGGAGATACGACGTTAGAAAGGAAGAAGGGCTCCGGGCGGCCATTAATGGATATTGATGAGGTTCTGAAGGAAGCTGTTGAGTCAAATCCGTCCACAAGTAATTGCGAACTTGCCAGGGAGTGTGGTGTGTCGAAATATACTGTTTGTAAATATACAGCAATCTTCTCTCCACGGGGAAGTTGAAAAATACCTGTAGACTGGTCCCTCTCGAACTTACTCCTCAACGATTTTACAAAATTTTAGAAAAGTTTACAGAACTTCATGGGTTTGAACTCCTGCCTCATCCACCATATAGCCCAGACCTCGCACCTTCGGATCACTACTTGTTTCGATCCATGACCCATTTTCTTCAAGGGAAAAAAATTGATAATTTTGCGAAGTTGAAAATGCTGTCCAAGAGTTCTTTGACAGCCATCCCAAGGAATGGTATCAACGTGGCATCGAGCAATTGGCTAGCAGATGGGTAATGATAGATGAAGGTAAATAACAATGGACTATACTTTGAGTATTAATTGTGTTTTATATCAAAGAAATAATAATACAAATATTTGTTTAAAAACGGTCATTTTTTTTTTTTTTTTTTTTATCACTACAAACAATCCGAAACGTTAGAAGACCTCTAGAAAAACCTTTCATTAGTGAAGTAAATAGGAAGAAGAGATCAGTTAGAGAAGAAGTAGTATTCGTTATCCAGGCCTAATTTAATGGCACTACTTTTCAGGTTGCATCGGAAAACCTCGACATATGAGCGAGCTTTCATAATACCTTAATTACCTAATGAATACCTAAATCAATAATTTCTAAATTTCCAACGCCTGAGTACGCCATTCAGCCCCAAACTATAATATTTCCACCTCCACACTTCACCGTTTTCAATATATTTCTTGTATTTAAAGCTGCTTTATTTTTTCGTCAAATTGTCATAATGTTAGCCGGTTTAAAAACTTTGAATTTGCTTTCATTGAAAATATAACTTTCTTCTAAAAATCTAGTGGTTCATTACATATTTTTTTCGCGAACTCAGATCTCTTCTTCCTATTTACTTCACTAATGAAAGGTTTTTCTAGAGGTCTTCTGCCACGAATGCCTTTACTATGGAGAACGTTTCGGATTGTTTGTAGTGCAACATACTTTCCACTAGATGATGCTAGGTCATGGCAAGATTTTGAGCACTTTTACTGAGTTTTCTTTAAGCTTCTTTAACTACCTATCTTCTTCCTCGCACTGTACGACACCCTTGGACGACCTCTCTGAGGCTGATTTTCAGTAGATCCAGTTCTTATATTTTTTTAATAATATACCGCACTGTAGAGAATGACAATTTTACTTGTTTAGCAATCTCACGGTAACTATGATGGATATGATACTATGATATATACACATATACTATGATATACACGGATACTATGATCATATGATATTGATACAATCATCTCTCTAACAGACAATGGTATTTCCCTAATTTTGCGGGCCATTAAAAACTGAATATGGTGGAAAGTACACTATCACTGGTGGTAACAAACATTTACAGCATTAGTAAGTGTCATAGGTCAATAATTCCTTTCTAAGGTATAAGATAAGAAGTCAACTTCTTAGTAATTCCAAGTGTGCCAATACTTTTTGGGCGGTGAAAAACTACATTTTGTTGTTTATTCAATATTTGTTAAAATTTTTTCTATGTTATATTTATCATGTTAAATTGTCTGCTATTGACTAATTAAAGGTATATCAAGCAGGTTAAAAAAAAAATCTATTATGCATAAAACCTCAAATCGCTGGGAGTGCAAATACTTTTTGTGCCAACTGTATTTATAGTGAATAACATTTTGTGAGTGCTAATATAGATGGTTTCATCAAAGAACAAGATTCTCACTTCTATTGAGGAAATTCAAAAACTTTTATTTGAAGAAAACCTTACTGAAGAGAATGATCTTTTGAACAGTGAAAAATAGAAGATAATTAATAAATGGTAGCTCATCAGGCCACACAAGTTGGTCCGCCGAGACAGACCAACTCAGCAGTCTCCAATTCGAGTTCTTATAAATAAAGTACTCAACTTTGAGCCACCAGAGAAATCAACAACTAATAGGGAATCTTCAGCTGGAAGATGTAGTTTCCACCAACGAAGACCATAAAAGCCGAGGCAAGTGCGGGAAGTGCGAAAAGTTCATATGTTCAGAACACCCAAAGAAAATATTTTCTGAATCTGTTTAAATAATTATTTTTTCTTCCTATTTTTGGTTTATTCTTTGCTAGCACGGTAAATGTGTATGTTTTAGGGGATTTAAAACCGTTGGCTGCCTTGGTAGCAAACTTCAGATTCAGCACCCCAAAAAACATAAAGATCCGTTAAGAAAGTTCGGCAGTGGTTTCTTGAATACGGCCTTTTACTGGACTTTTTTTTTTTTTTTTTTTTTTTTACAATTTATTGAAATTTACAACTGTACAAATATACATTAAGTAAATGTGTTAAAAACGCTTACAATTACATTGTAAAACTTGAAAGTAACTACTCATTAGTAGCACTTTAATAAAAATCTACACAAGATCTCTAGGCCATCTTCTTTCCAGACGCCTCGGAGGATTATCGGGAATCGAGAGGGAAGAAAGTTGAGAAACTAGTGGATTTGAGTGGTTATGGAGCTTACTATGAAAGGATTGGTATCTGTTTTGGGCTAAATCAGCAACATATGGAACATTAATTTCTTTATGGATAAGTTTATAGGTGACAAAATAAGGAGCATTGAGGATTTTGGAATGGATACGGGATGAATTGGATGGTTTAGTAGAGCCCCAAAGCTCAACTCCGTAAGTCCATATTGGTCTAATCACGGTCATGTAAATGAGTCTTTTATAATTTTATTGGAAGCTTTGAACGTTTGTCCAGTAAATGTTGAAGCAGTCTGTAACGACGAGCTGTTTCTTGTCGTTTTAGTCTTGTATGTGGATTCCAAGTAAGACGTTTGTCCAAGTGGAGTCCTAGGTAGCGGATCTGTTCAACTGGGATTAGTGGAATAACATTAAAGGATACTATAGGAAGGATTAATGTTACAGGAGGTCGTAGGGTGAAGGTTATTTGGTGAGATTTGTTCGGATTTATTTTGATTCTCCATTTTTGATACCATTCTTACTGGACTAGTGTTGAATTAATGGTCATTTCCATTTGATTGTATAGTGAAGATGAAATTCTGTGTCTTTAAAGTTGATTGATTATTATATTCCATATGTTCATTAAATCTCTGATTAAGTAATCATTCAGTTTTTTCTCATGTATTTATCTTTACAGTTATTTATTTCAGTTCCTCCACCCTGCTTTTTGGAAAAGATCCATTTTCTCATAAGGTGAAAGACAATAAAATGACAATGGTTTTCCTATTTCAAAAGTGGACTTTACTCCCAATTTTCACAATTCCTTAACCCTTTAACAGGCAGGCCGGGAATTTTTTAATACATTTTTTTTCTTTTTTTTTTCCTTTGAATGACAATAGCCAAGCTAACCCACATGTGTATCATGAATCATATGCCCACATATGTATGACATTCAAGGTTGAATAAAGGATATTAGACAGTAATGAGTAGGATAATGTGTCGTACATTACGACATTTATTCAGCAAAAGGCATCAAATATGAGTATCCTACAGGAGACATCATCTGTTAAAGGGTTAAGATGATGTTTTGATTTTTTCCTATGTTTTAAGAACTGATGATGAATATTTATCTTTCAAACCTAATCATTGAATAAAAAAACAAACAAAAAAAACAATAGAAGTTGCAAATGGTTTATCAATCCTAATTGTATTGATCCTTCTGTACTATCATGCCTCCTGTAAGTGAAAATCATTATTAATGGATGAGGTGAAGTTTTAGATAATTTTCAAGGCACTGAAATTACATGTTACCCAAAGCAATGTAAAGCAAACCTTATAATTCTGATCTGAGAAAAAAAGAAAAACTTGAATTATTAAAAATGTATTATACAATAAAAAAATATTATAATCTGAACTTAAAAATTTTTACTAAATACTTGGCATTGCTTTTTGAAAATAAAAAAATAAGTGCTTTAGGTAACACCGATAACCAATAATATGAATAAAAAACTCATATCAATAATTCCTATAATAGGTAATAAATTTGATTTTGAGAGATTATGAATAATTATTTAAAGGCTAGAAATCCCATATTACAAACCATTATCTATGTTTTTATTTCTTGTTTTCTTAATAGAACATAATTAAAATAAAAGTATGAATACATTGCATACATTCTTTTATACATATTATATTATGCTTTATTTACAAAGAATTCCTTCAAGCACTTATGTCATGAATTCAGTAGACTAAATAACAGGTAAAACCAGAAATATCTTTTAATCAATTTTAGAATTATAACAATATTAAGTACAGTATACACAGAATAAAATATAAATAAATAAAGCTAATATATAATCATATCATGCTTTTAAAATTTTTATTTAATGAGGCACTTAAAGGAAAATATGCTATAAACAATTGATTTTTTTTTTTTTAATAACATATACATGTTTATCATGTATGATAATTGATAATAATCATGATAAGGTCATGATTTAAAAATCCATTTTAACTCATATTTTTTTGTAACAAGTTCAGTCTGTCAAACTTTATTAGGCTTACTAATAAAGTAATTTTGCATAAAGTAATAAAAAATCTCACTGATAGTAAATTATTATTTATTAACAGGCTTTATATACACAAGTATACATAAAATTTCATTTCTATTGAACAAAATTAAATTTTGAAAATAACACAATTAAATTACAAAATCTTTAAAAATAATTCTTTCAATCAATTTAACATTCATAATAGAGTAAATCCATTTTTTTAACATATATATATATATATATATATATATATATATATATATATATATATATATATATATATATATATATATATATATATAAAGAAACATTAATAGAAAAGCCAGATGGTTTAAAAAACAAAATTTTTAAATAATTGATACCTAATTGGCCAGAATAAGGATTTATTTAAAGTTTACAATATAATTGAATTAATAAATGAATTTTAAGCATAATATTTTATTCGATCTTACAGCAGATTATTTTTAACAATTTAGACGGATTGAAAATATATACCTATTTAAATTGATCAATTAAATAAAGTTTAACTTTGTCCTGGTGTCAGACTCAATTCAGCGCTTTAAGGTCCTTGAAGAACATGCATTCAGATCACATAGGAATACATTGCATTCTGGATCTCTCAAATAAATAAATAAAAAGTTTAACAAATTATAGTAATTTTGCACTTTTATGTAAAGATGGGAATATACTTTTATGATGTCTGTTTATTAAATAGATACATAAAAAGCAAACAGGATTTTTATCAGTTTTAATGACAAAATTCACAAAAGTAAAATTTGGTTGATGATCATTGACTAGTGATTTTAAAATACAAAAACTAATTACAAAAAATGAAAAATGATAACATTTGCCTGAAATTGTATGAATATTAATTTATTTAAATTCAGTCTTCAAATGCAAATAATTACAACTAAGGAATGCTAGAAGTGATAACAGTAATGATAAATTTCAATTGGAACTACATAATTCAATGGCGATATTCATTTACAAAACAGCAAAAAAATAATGATTAATACTTTGAAATTGTAAAACAGCAAAAAAATAAGAATTAATACTTTAAAATTGAAACAGTAAAATTTTAACTCAAAAAAAAAAAAAAAAAATTATATACAACTGATTTTATAACATTTGATTTCATTCATAATTAGCAATAAATATCATCATAGAGACACCAAGGATGAGAGCAATAACTTCTTTGATAGACTGCACTAATTTACTATCTTCAAGAAGATCAGGCAACACTGATACTGTTGCGATATAAATAAAGCCACCAGCAGTAAGTGGCAAAAACCCATGAAGATGCTGCTTCATCTGTAAGCAAACAAGAAACAAATTTCAAATGAAAGACATGCTAAAATTAATAATAAATTTATCAATATATATAGATTATTTAAATTAACTTGAAAACTTAAAAGCTGGGAAGGAACCTGCCAAGAGGGGTGAAACCCATGTTATTCGTGGATGACTTGGCCATATTATGCAGGTCAAACAAAATGTCTTCATTTCAGCAGAAAAAGAAATAATCCACCCTCCCGAGAGCTAATAATGGAAAGTACATCTTTGCAAAATGTGGACAGCAATAAATTTCTCGGGCTATAGACACTTGTCATGGGAATGCCATATCAATGCATTGAAGGTATGATGCCTAAATAAATTGCAAATTCTGAGAGTCCTTAGTGGAACTGCATGGGGTGCTGACAGGTTGACCATCTTAAAATCTACCTCGCGTTGGTAGGCTCTGAAATAGACTATGGAAGCTTTATCATGGTGTCTATCGAAATTCCCGACGTATTCCCCAATTTTTTCAAGAATTTTTCTAGAAATTCCCGACTTTTTCAAACATTTTTTTAAAAATTCTAGCCAATCGATATTTTAATAGTGTTTCAATAATAATCTAAACAAATCAATCTATGCATACTTTGCTACTTAAAATACCATAGTTAAACAACATCAAAAAACAAAACATTTTTTTTTTTTATATTTCAGATTACTCTAGATAAATTTTAAGAAACACATCAATGTTGAGTATTGCCATTCGGTTTGAAAATAGTTAGAAGGTTACACGAGGATGTCTGATAAAATAACTCTGAAAATATATGTCTGATCAGAATATTTTTTTTTTTTTTTTTTTTCCATCAGAAAGCTGGTTAAAATTACTATGAGACTTGAAATTTTGATCAAGCCCCATGATATACTCACACCATCATGCTGAGAACCCCTTACTCCTGTGAAATCTAGTTTTTTTTTTCAGTATATTTTTCGCTATAACTCCAAAACTATTTACGAGGATTGTACTGAAAAAGTTTTTTTCACTACGGTATGTGATTCTCAGCGTGCTGGAGTGGGTATTTCATGGGATTTAATACACATTTCATATAAGAGGTCTCATTGCAAATTTGACCAGCTTTCAGATGAAAAAAAAAAGAAATTTGCATCAGACAAATAATTATAGATTTATAGCCAAAGGAGTAGCGACAAACGTGTTTTCGCGATGTGCTACTTACCGCAACTTAGCCAATCTTTAGGCGTTGGTAGTGGCCAAACCGCTGAACCGATTTTAATGTAATATTATTAAAAAGTAAGTTTAATGTGACGTTTTACAGTTTTCAACTAAATATTGTATTTTTCCCTTCCCCATTACTGACTGCGCAGAAAAAAAAAATTAATAGAATCAAATTTGTTGCAAATTTGATTTGCTTTAATGTGTCGATGGCAAACTTTGAATGATTATTTTTCTTTATTATATAATTAACTTTTTCATTATAATCACCTAGTACACGTAAATATTTTCGTTATTATTGTTCGATTTGTAAACATTTAAATAAAAGTTATACCTGTAAAAAATGTTGAACTACAGATCCAGTTAAAAATAAAGTCGCTAAGTTATACATAAAATTAAATTAAATTTAATGCTCTATCAATTTGTTTCTGACTATTCTTCTGAGTGCAGAAGAAGCAAACCTAGTGCCGGCCACGACCCTTTAGCGAAAAGTGAGGTGAAAATGATTTCCTTTGTCACCAATCAATTATTTCAAATAACAAAAATAAATTAATTTTGATTGATAAACTAGCCATAAAAAGACAGAACAGTATTTTCCCCCAGAACCCACTTTTGACTCTTTTTTGTTATCTGCCGTATTTGAGAGAACCGCTGGGCACACAGGTACCATTCTGGTCTCAAATGAGGTATTTCACAAAATAAGTGGCCATATCGAAAAAAAAAAAAAATAACTTTTTGAAAAAAAAAAAAATGGCCTCTTTTCGATGATAATATCCCTGTATATAGAGCTCACCATGATCTCAAATTGTAGCAAATTTAGTTTACTTTATAAGTATGTGGAGTGACTATACCAATCAGACGCTTTCTTAACTCACACATTGAGCAAAAAGTGGAAAAATTCTGAAAATTTTAGCATTAACGACTTTTTTCCCGACTTTCGGCAAATTTTCTGTAAATTCCCGACCACACGAAATTCCGACATATTCTCGAATTTCCCGACTAGTAATACCCTGTTTATTTATGCCTCTGCTCGTCAAAGAACATTATCTAAACTAGATGTAGTCCACCACATTGGAATCCGTAACATTACTGACGCATTTCGAACGAGTCCCATGCTAAGTATCTGTGCAGAATCTGGAATTCCACCATTATTGTTCCGCAGACATAAGTTGGCAGTTAGCTATATCACGAAACTATACCTACAGCCTACTCATCCTACATACAAATACATATTCTGACCCAAATTATCTCGCCAATTTCTACAAAAGCCAAGGGCAACTCTACCACTGGCGGAAAGAATATCAGCTGCAATCGCAGAAACTAAGCAGACAAAAATTACTAAAACAAATTCCCATATTCCTCCATGGACATACCATAAACGAAAATATACCTACATTTATTAAAACTTCGGAAAAAACGAAGCTCTGCCAGCCCTATTTAAAGAAAAACTCGTGCAAATAACTGAAAATATTCCAGATAATCTTATCATCTATACCGATGGTTCGAAAACTGATAGTTCTGCATGTTTAGCATACATTACAACTCATTCCACCCATAAATTCAAGCTCCACCGACTGTGCAACATATATACTGCAGAACTAAACACAATAGCCCAAGCATACCGCCATTCAATGTTGTTTCCCCCCCCCAAAAATTTTTTATAAATAATTATAACTGACGCGCTAAGCGCTCTGTATGGCCTTAAAAATATGTACTCCCAAAACCATTTAATAGCACGTTGTAAGAGTATATTACAACACTGGGAGAAATAGAGAAAAATGTAGACCCATGAGATGTCCATGGGCCTCCGGACAAATAGGTATTATGGGCAACGAAATGGCAGAGAGAGCAGCGAAAGAAGCATTGAGACTACTCGGTCACAGAAGTGCCTTAATAAGTCCTTCAGACCTAGAACAACCACTGCACAAAAAGATAAAAGAGGAATGACAGTCAATGTGGGACGAGAGCCCGGTGAGCAAATTGAAAACAATTAAAAAAAGTGTCGAACCGTTTCGATCTTCCAGCCGAAGCAATCACCACGAGGAGGTGATCCTGACACGCCTGCTGATAGGCCACACAAGATTAACTCATCAACATCTGATTAAAAGAGAACCACAACCTAGATGTCCAGGATGCAACAGAGAATTGTCAATTAGACATATCTTTGAAGACTGTCCTGTTTACGGAAACATCATCCGTCGCAACAATATCCCCACAGACTTGGCCCAAGCATTCAGGATGATGAACAAATCATCAAGCGCCTCTTCAAATTTCTGAATGAAGCGAAGATGGATTAGGCATGGATAGGAGAGTAGGCAGGTAAACAGCTTTGAAGATATGTAACAACATTTTTCTCCACCTCCCTTTTCCCTATAACCGTGTTGCAGAGGTGGTAGTAGATTGAGTTTATTCTATTGGATATCTCCTGGTCTACCTTTCCATTCCTGCTTATCACTGTTCCTAGGTAAGTGTAGTCGTCCACCATTTCCAATGCTTCACCCTTGCAAAATACCTCAACGTATTCCTGCATTACCTTACTTTTCTTGACATTAATGGTCATTCCTTTCCTTTCAAGCTCAGCCTACCATTCAATTACAGCTTGCTGTAGGTTCTTTTTGGTATCAGCTATAAGGACAATGTCATCCGCGAATACCATTACTTGGGCAAAGGTTGTCCTCATATTCCACTTTCCAATAGTAGTAAGGGCTGTTCTACGTTTGCACATCTTCAAAATTTCATCTATGTATATAATAAACAGGAGGGGGCTCAACCACTTTTAAAGATTATAAATAAATAAGAAAAAATATTTTTTTTTAAATAAATCACTTACCAACACCTTCAGCTATGAGAGAAACCAAAGTTCCAGAAAATGCACCCAAAGCAGTCAGAAGCTGTAAATACATTGCCTAAACAGGAGAATAAAAATTAATAGATATAAAAAAAATAAAAATAAAAATTTGATAAAAAATTTATAATCAACACAAATAATTTATAAAGTTTACACATATTTAAGATAAATATTTATATAAGGTTTTCAATAAACCTTTCATATTAAATATCAAGACAACAACAGTATTTTATAAAATAGAAGATTAATTTTAAAGACAGCTGGGTTTAGATCGGAATTATCCAAAATTTAAACATTAAAAAAAGCCAAGTGGAAAATGTCCACATTGACTGAAAATTCTTCTGTCTCCCAATTTTGGTTTGTGAGTGATATTCCATCAATATAAAATAGACCAGAGATAAGCAATAGAACTTAATAAAATATAAGCTGTTGATTATATCCATCAATATAAAATAGACCAGAGATAAGCAATAGAACTTAATAAAATATAAGCTGTTGATTGCTTGCATGCTTTGAAAACTCCATTACCATATGTATCTCCTCTTTTTGGAATACCTTGTCCATCCTATTTTAAAAATGCTTCTCTCTAATTTCTTTTAAATACTATCCATTTGTTTACCTCCTGAATTATCAATCTTCTAAACAAATGAAACAACATGTATATCTAAGTCAGTGTTGGCCATATTTATATTCCTAAATACGAATATGAAAATATTCACATATTTTATTCTCTAAGAATATGAATATAAATATATTTGTACTCCCATGTGTGATTATGAATAGTTGTATTCATACGTATAAATTTTGAATACAGTTGTATTCACACTTCTCATGAGACGTTTTAAAGACATTTTACCCAGAATCAACCAATTTTTTTCAAACTAAAAATTACCTGTAATGAACAATATTGCCAGCATTGGCAGCACTACAAAGAAGAGCAGAAAGAATAAGGCATGAAATGAAATATCTTGAGGTAAGCATGAAGGGATAGAAGGATCAATCCTAATTGAAATAATGAAATCTGTTTTCACTTAAACTAAGCCTCTAGATAACAAATTTTAAAAGGCTAAAAAATAATGATAGTGAAAGTATCAATCAGTTTATTAACATGATGGATGAGATTTTTCAGAAGCAATCTATAAAACATATGTTAAGAAATGAGGATGCACTGTTTAAAACATTAGATTTACAACCGCAGCAAAGAAGAATGAAAAACTTTCATTATATCAAGTTGGCAGAAATATACAAAAAATGAGATCACTCACAAATTTTAAATTAAAAAAAAAACCTGTACAACTTACAACCCATGAAGGGTCTTGGGTTCAGTACTTAGGTAATAAGGCTGTACTGTTTCTGAGCCAACGGTTGTGAAAGGAGTTGATTTGACAAAATTCACGCTTAAACCACCAGGTTTTTTTTTCTCCAATGAAGGGTACCCACTTTTTTAAAGAAGCTGTGTGCCCCAGGAGGGTCTCCCGATGTCGAACTCAGGCCCAGGAGCATGGTAGTCAAGCGCCTTACCCACTGAGCTACCACGCTTCCCAGTATATAAAGATAAAAAAAACTTTAAATACAAATGTAAAATGGATTTATAACATTATATATCTCCTGCACACCATAGTACTTTTAAATTTCCAGCATTCACAAACTGGAGAAGACTGAATATTAATAATAAAACAATTCTAATTTGAATTTAATAACTACTAAGCAAAGCAAAGAAAAAAAATTGTATTAAAATTTCCTAGTGTATACATTTATCTTTATTTCAAGGGAAATCTAATTTTCTTATGGAATTGAGGTTCTTTAACAACCAGAAACATCATTTCATAGATTTTGAATGTGTCAAGTCCAATTGATAGTCAATAAAATCATACTTTTTAAACAAAGCTAACTACTAATTGGTATGGTAGATTAACCACCTTAACATTGAATCGCTCATCTGGCGGAACAACGATGTAACATCAAAATTGGGTAAAAAAATAATACTAAGATTAATACGTCAAAAATACTGAAACAAATTCTACATCTGTTGAAATATCGACTGAATAATAGTTTGGGCTATCCACAAGTATATATGAATATTACTTATACCTATGATGTTAGTTGAAAGTACTTAATTTCAAATTTTTCTTCTCCTATAAAATTTCATTTTTTACAGTTGCGTCTTTGTTCCACTGGATGAGTGATATGATACCTATAGTTTTAAATTTAATTCAACACAAACCCTTCAATATCTTGGAAACATAAATGGGCTAACAACTTTCAAAATAAATAGCTCAGAATCAAGCAGTTCTTACTTTCTTTTTTGAACATCCGGATTGAACCAGAATAGCAAAGTCACCTATCTCATGGGGTACTTCATGGATGAGAATAGTTAGAGTAGTGACAATTCCAACATGATGCCCAGCCAGATATGAAGCTCCAATAGCAAGACCATCAGTGAAATTATGAGCTATATCTGCTGCTAAGTTTAGATAACCAGCAATTTTTATGGAATCTTTACCTAAAAATATATTAAACATAAAACTGATTAAAGAAATATAAAAACAAAATATGGCCAACTTTCAACTGAAGGGTATTAGGCTAGAAAGGGGAGTGTCCCAAAAAATTTAAACATAGATTTCATTGCCACCTGTTTGCTACTTCTATCATACTTTAAGTGGCCAATACTACTTTAATAATCACAATACTACTATCACTTTAAGTGATCTCATAGAGGTTAGAAAGAGGATTGTCACATGTTTTGAAGTTTAAGAACCCATTCCCAATGATAAAAAAATATACTTTGTAATTCACATTTTTTATTTTTTGAGAACTATGGTTACCAGTCATTCCCCCTTCAGCCTCACAACCTTACACTATGGTTAATATTTATTAAAATTAAAGTATACAACAGCACTCTGTTTGAACAGTCTTAGTATTAATTGCATGTATTCCAATAAAAGAAAACTTTCAATTAAGATCTGACAAATGATATAACAGTTATCTTAGTAATGATAGTGATGTTTAGTTTTGGCCTGGCTCATGTCAGTTAGCAAGATATAAAAAAAAAAAATTAAAAAAAATGTACTGTTACTAGACCAATGGTTGTAAAAAAGGTGGTTTGACCAGAAACCACACTCAACCACTAGGTTTTATCCTCTATCAAAGGTACACTTTTTTTAAAAGTGGTGCCCCAGAAGGGTCTCCCAACATCGACCATCCATGGCAGAAACAGAATATAAATTTTATTATCTAAACTGAGACCCAGGAGCCTGGGCAGTTTAGTGCCTGTCCCACTTGCTACCTCGCCACTCTAATTTCTTAAATAAAGAATACTTTCCTAAACTTTTTATTTTAAACATATGTATATACTAAAGGCTGTTGGCAATGAATTCAGCTATTCGAGTGTTACATATAATTACAAAAGAATAATTAAAGATCATTATACAATATACTTACTCGAACTAACATTTTAAATTATATATGACTTTACAGGAAGATTACATTAAGAATTTAGCACCTAAATAACATAATATAAAGCAATTTATATAAAAGATAATGTATTCAAGAAAATAAATCATTCATTCTAGTAAAAAATTATAGGAAGGGTATTACAATTATAGTACTTCTTCATGCATCAAAAGCTCAAAACTAATAATAAGCAATCTCAGAAACTAGAGAGGAACCTAAATAATAGTATTTGTTACTTTATTTATCATGGTATACATTAAATTAAAAAAATATAGGCCATAATGAAGTGCAGTTGTTTGAACAAGGAGGATAAGATAGACTTCAAGACTCGAAGGATAGTTAAAGTTTAAACGAAAACTACTTTATTCAGCCAAATTAAGTCTGACCTTCATATTTATAAAAAAAAATCAATATGATGAATAAAATAAAATTATAGAACAAAAGATAAATACCTTGTGTTGAACTCTCGTTTTCATCATTTTCTTTTTTTTCTTCTGACTTCGACGAATCAACTTCCTTTGTAATACCAGCATCATGAGAATGAGAATGATTATGATTGATTAAACGCACAAACTTTTCAATAAAAAGAAACAATAAGATACCAATAAGTACCCAAAGCCCGACCTTCATGTCAGGCCCATGATCATGACCGTCATGTGAATGAGAGTGAGAGTGTGAATGGGAGTGAGAATGTGAATGAAGATCTTTATTAATAGAATGTGAATGGTCATGTGCCTGAGCACTAAGAGCATGAGGGATTAAATGAAGAAATGCATCACCTAAAAGTCCTCCAGAAGCAAAACTTAACAAAATTTTTAACAAAGGTTCTTGTTCTGATCGATTGTCCAAAGGTACAAGAAACAATATGAAAAAGGGTGCTAGGCTGATAAGAAGAGTGGAGCCTAATGCTTCTATCCAAAGAGTCTGTTTATCTCTTATTCGTTGTCCATCAATTTTTTGTTTTTGAGCTTCATGTACCAAATTAGCTTCTTCTGAGTACTTGAAAGACGGCGATTCTGGTGAATCAAATTCAGTCTCATGATGATCATGAGCACTTACTGTAAATGGAAGAACTAGACAAATAAACACAACTAATAAAGATAAACGACAAAGTTGTGATGTTAAGCAATGTCTCTGACGAAACAGGGACTGAAATTCAAATGACATATTAGAACTAAGATTAATACAAACTGAACTTAAACGCGCCTTGACAAGACATCAATGAGAAGTAACCAACCAAAGATGAGTACGTGTATTGCGTTAATCCACTCCACATTTTAACCGATAAAAATGCCATCTAATTCTAAATGAAGAATATTATTTTGCCAATTGTTTCTATTCTCTAATTAATATGAAAAAAAAAAAAAAGAAGAAGTAAAATTTGTCACATTCTTACAGCTGCCGATTATATTTATGGTAGGTTACTTCAGTTGACAGGTTATTCTTGTCATGTTTAGGAATATAATAAAAATTTGTAGTGCAAGACGTTATTTTGTTTTAAGCAACCATCTCGAAAAAAATAGGAAGTCATGGTGTAGAAAAAATTACGATGTATTAAATTTAAAAAAATCAAATAAAATTGTATCATCTTACCGATCAAATGATTATTTTTCACGTTTGTTTTCTAAATCGAAAAATAATAATAGATTATGGGGTACAATTATGATCTCTGGTTTTTTTTGGTTTATTCAAGCAAAAAGGAGGAAGAAAAACCAGAATCAGAATTGATTATGACTATAAAACGTGCTGTTCTTTTGATACAGGTATTTAAACTATTTCTTTCTTATTGTCATTAGTTTAAAGTTATATTCAACAAAGATTTTACTGTTGAGAATATTGCAGAGAGATGACTTCAAAGGTGCAGAACAGCTATTGCATGTTGCCTTAAAACTAGCCCAAGATCAAAACAATGAAGATGGTGTTACATACATTTATGATTTACTGGCAAACCTTGCGTTTGCACAGGGTCACTTTAATAATGCTGAAAAGTTATTTATCAATGTTATGCAGAGGTTGCTTCAAGTTGGTGTTTCTCAAGATGACTTAAAAATAAATCATATGAGTTTAAAGTTAGCAAAAATTTATGAAGAAAAAAATGAGGATAAGTAAGTGCAGCTATCTTTTTTTTATGTTTCTGTTAACTATCTGGTATGTAGTAAAATTGTATAATTTTATGTATGTATATATATTTTTTTTCTGGTACAGAAATGTTATTTTTATGGAATCTAGTCTGAGAATAATTTTTTTGAACTCTGGTTACAAAACTTTCCCAAAACAATAAAAATGTATGTGTTTTCATTAAAAACTTCACCAGTGAAAAGTCCTCTACCAACCACCTGTGTTCTTTTAAGCAAATCCTGGTGTAGATGGAGAAATTAAACACAAATATGCACTTATGTGTATGTAAATTGTGATAGATCCCTGCTTCTGTGTTAGGCTGCTTCCACACCTAGGTGAACAAAATTTCAAGGAACAAAATTTCGCTAGCAATGTTCGTTAACAATTGTTCATAGAAATGTTTGTGAACATGCTATATCCACACAAAGTGAACAAAGTTTAGTAACAATCATGTCAAGCAGCGAGAAAGATCTCATTTTGTGCAGTGCTCTGGTGACTATTATGAATTATGCACTAGTATGAAGGAAGCAAGAAAAAAAAGAAGATGGTGGGTCAAAGCTGTGCTGAGAAAATCGACTTATGTCTGATTTGCAAAGGAAAGATGGCATGAATGACTCCAGTGGACTTTGAATATTTAATCAATTCAGGGACATAAGTATCTAATAAAGGTACTGTTTATAGATAGAGCATTTCACTTAAGGGATGGTGGGGTTGGCTACGATCATTTCTTTCTTCTGAAGTTCACCGCCTCCTGATGGAACACCCCGTTTTGTTTGTGAACATTGTTATCTTATCAAAATTGTCAACGAACATTCGTTAATTTCCAACAAACAATGCCAGTGAACATTGTTCGTGTTGGTGTGGACGTGGCCTAAGAGTGAAAGGAGAACTCAAAAATTTAAGTGTAAACAAGGCATGAGATAATTAAATACTCTAGCATACACTCTGTTAAACATAGCTGTAGAAAGTTTTCTGCTATTTGCTACCATACAAACAGCAATCACTTTATAATCAAAAAGCATGCATATTCTGGCATATGCCAGTGATTAATATATTATAGGAAGATTCTGTATGGCTATGAAAATCGCCTTCACCTCAATAGAGGCTGGATCAGTTAAGTTGGGACTTATCATAAATAAAAGATCAGACCAAGTTCATGACTAATCTCTATTGTCAAAATGTTCCATCCATCCAAATTGTCAGAAAAATTCAACAATTTAAGTATCCAAGATCAGTGGTGACTGGATAATCAAATGAACCACGAGGTGAGGCAAAGGCTTGTTGCTGCAAATTATAGTCATTGTCGTCTCCTGAAGCAGATGAAATACCATTTCTTACCAAGGTCTCCCCAAGCTGCTCCTGAAAAAAGTATTCATATCACTGATCTTGGCACATGTGTCAGAAACATGAACGCTATTGAAAGAAAGGTACTATAAAAACCATATGCCCCAGTATAAGAGTATAGGCAAAACCATGAACTAGCCACTTTTAAAAGGGAAGAGCCAGATGTGGTACAGAATATTTTGAATAGCTTAACTCGGAGGGAGGGTGTTCTTATGTTGCTGTGCTGATAAGTCTGATCTAATTTTGTCTAATCATATCTTCTTCAACAGTTTCTTCATCCCTTGGTTTAATTTTTTAATAAGGTCTATTGAGGGAACCATTGAGGGACTTTTAAGGTCAATAATATATTGTCAGATAATTGCCATCTCTTTATGAATTCGAGCTTACTGACCCATGGGAAACTAATTTGTTTGATATATACTTAAGTTCTGTCCATTCTTGTTCAAAAAATGGCTTTAGATGGACTCTGCCCCTCTTCCTTATTTTAACATTATACCTTTGTTCTTCTTTGATTCAATCTCCAATAAGCTTTAAACTTCTTTTTTGAAGCTAAACCTCCCTTTATATTATATGTACCTATAACTTCTTATTTTCAAAGGTTTTTTAAATTTTTTTTTTACTCTTAGAAAAGCTGAAGAAGGATACAAATTTTGTTTGAAGAATCTGCAAAGTAAAGTGGATTCATCTCTTGATGACCATGATGCAGTCATGCTGTGGGCTATGACATTAGACTGGTAAGTAATTTGGCTTTAGCTATATATTTTTTGAAATTATAAATACAATTATTATTAAGAACCTTTGATGGTTCATAAGGCTAGTTTGATTATTTATCTTCACAACTTTATTATAGAAATCTTATATTGCCACTATATTATCTACTTTCGTTTTGATATTTTGACCATCGAAAAAATTTCCAATTTTAAATATTAAACAAACGCAATGTTAAGAGTGCAGCAACAAAAATATTGCTAAAAAACTATTAGTAATGTGGTTATATTGAACGTTTTAATGCTTTTTTCTAACTAGTCTAGCAATAGGATTGTTCTATTCCCAGCCAAAATAAATACAGTGAGCAGCAAAAGTTTTTGTACACCTACTAAATTCACTAAAATACAAATACATCTACTCTCGTTGTAGAAAAATAATTTTTTTGGCAATTTCATATTCTTCCTCATTCACATACAGAAATACACCTAATAATTCAAAACCCCAAAATATGGATAAATTTAAGTATTTACTCTATAAATATATAAAAGCATAAACTGACTGCAGCAAAAGTTTTTGTACAGCATCAAATTATCTTCTTTAACCCCTTAATTACCTAAGGTCTGATATAGAGTTTACTAGTTGTTAATCCTACCTCTTTCTAGCTTTGTTCTCATTAATTTCTACTCAAAAAGTGTTTTATAAACAGCCAGAGCCCGATATTCAGAAAACCTCTATTCATCAGTGGTTACATGTATTTTTCATCAGATAATAGAGATATTAATGTGTTCAGATTAGTTCAATGACTAATGTACCTCATTAAATGGTTCAATACATAATCAAATGTATTAAAAAAAAAAATGAAACATTAGATGATAAGAATTAACTTTTGCCGAGATGAGTGGAGTTTGAGATGAAATGAGATGTGAAAAGTTAATGCAGATTTCAAAATACCGGCTAGAAAGACAGTGATAAAAGTAAATTCTGGATTTCGGGACATCTGCAGGTCCTAAAACAATTAGAAGAGACCAAGGAAGAAATGGATTTCAGACCAGAGTAAATAGGAAAAAGATTTATAACTGAGAAAAATATACTTATAAGAATAAAATTTGCTAAAAAATATTTAAAATAGACATTTCATACTGGGATGATGTCCAGTTAGTCAAAGAAAGGAAATTTAATGTGCAAGGATCAGATAGATGATTGTTACACTTCTTACCTATTTACTCTGGCCTGAAACCCTAGGGCACTTCTAATCGTTTTGGGTCCTTTTCAGATGTTTCAAACTCCGGAATTTACCCAATTATAGATATATTTTTTTTCTTTTCTTAAAATTTAATAATTAAACTATTTATGTTAATTTAATCATTCATACTTATATGTTTTTTTTTTTTAAATAATTGCTGCTAGTGAATTGATTTGATGACATGATCATAGAAATAGGCAACATCTGCTATTTTGTGGTATCCTCTGTAACCATCATCACCAAACTTGAAGAAAACATCGTTTTCCCCTTTTTTTCAAGTTTTTAACTAAACATAAAGGAAGTTATACTATTTTAGAATGTTAATTCCTTCCTAGCTTACTTACCTTTTTGATTGAAAAACTTACAGTTTTCCAGGCCAGGAGGCGTGAATTATTTCCATCCTGCATTTGGTATATTAGGTTTTTAGGGTAATGCACTTTGTTTGCTATGCCCACCTCTCATATTTGCCCAATTATAGATTTTTAAAAAATAAATAAATTAAAAAAAAAATTTCTCAATCTTATTTTTTCATGAAAAAATATTTTTAAAATGGGGAAAGGGATTAACCCACATCAACCTAGGGGACTCGAAGGCCGAGCAAGTATGGGCGATGGTCTCAGTACACTGGTTATTGAAGGTCGTAGGTTCAATTCCCACCTGGGTGGGTTAAAATTTATTTTATGGCGGACCCATGAAATTAATCTTGACCTTCCCACCCTGGCAGGAATAGGTTGTTAATCTGTAGGATAACCTGTCCTTCCTGCCTTAGTTGGAGTACATAAGGACATTAAGCCCCAATAAACAAACATGCTAAAAAAAAAAAAAAAAGCCGACATGAACCTAAGTCAAACTACTGTTTGCATGTAGTAAACAGATTAGCTTGTTTTTGAAACCATAATTGAATGGATCCGCCGAAAAACGTTCTAAGCGACAAACATAAAATTTTGAGTAATCAGTGAAAGAAAATCATAATCTAAAGTTTTTGTTAGTTTTGTAGATTAGATTTTATATTTACATATTAATTTTTATATTTACACGTATAATGACATAATGGAGTACTATATCATACTATGACATACTATTACACATTTTAAAACCTTTAAAATTGCCACTTCAGAAATTTTGTCGCTTAGAAGGTTTTTCGGCGGATCCATTCAATTATAATTTACCAGACCTCTCTTCACTGTTCACTATATTGCTTGTAGTGATGTTGCTTGTACTCCTGTATACCCCCTCACATAAAACTGCTTCCTTTGAAAAATTCTTCGTCATTCATGCTACCTCTTTCTGGAATTCCCTACCCACTCCTATTCATGAAGCTGCTTCGCTTCCCTTGCTTCCTTTAAAGATAACTTATTTTTACACCTTTTACATAATCAATCTACTGCAAATATGTAAATATTTAGAATTACATATTTTATGTTTTCATATACGATTGTATTTTATGTTTATTCTGTTTATTTCGTTAAACATCACTTTATGCTGCTATGGCTAATCGGACGATGCTACGGTGGGAGTCCTAAATTTTGCCTATCCAGGTATAATCAGGATAGGGATCTTTAACGAGTACCTGACATCGCACAGGCTCGGGACCCCCATTTTACGTCCCTTCCGAAGGACGGCATAGCTAAATTGTATTTTATGTTATTATGATCATTATCATTTTATTTATTTTTTCCTGGCGACAATATATGTCATGATTACTGAATCATTTAACTTGTAAATAATACAGTCAGACAATTGTACCTTTAATTGTTGATTATTGTTATCCTTAGTAACAAGGACACTAAGTCCCAGAATAAAGTTTATTTTTCATTGCTTCTTAATGTATTTACTGATTTGAGCATGAACATTAAAAAAACAACAAAAAACAAGAAACTAGAATAGGATAGGAATAATTTATCATTAAAAACTTTGATTTTAACTTCTGGAAAAATAGCTTGTATTTGTTGTTTTTCTCTCTTATTGTTGTTTTCCTCTACATGGTTTTTGAAGTATGAATATGAATGGTGATTTTTATGCTTTACTAAGCTGGAAAGGTAATGCTTGCATTTAAATAAATTGATTTAAGTAATAAATTTAGCTATATTTTTGTGGCTTTACCTGTATTTTGTTGTTTTAATTTTTCATAATTTTTCTTTTTTTTAGGTATGCTAGATTTCTCTTGTCTAAGGACAGGCTAGATGATGCTTTGGTCAATTTTGAGAAAGCTTATGAATTGAGTATGAAATTACATGGAGAGGTTCATGAACAGACTGTAGTTCTTCTTAATGATTTAGGTAAAAATTCCTGAAAAATTAATATTGCCTTTGGGTGATAGTTGGCTTATAAATTTATCACATTTAGATCTTATTTCACTGATTATACCCAATAGATATTTATATTTATCCACCCGGGACTAGAAAACGTCTTGGTCATACTTCATTATGTATATTATCATCTTTGAATTCTTGATTATCAGTTTATTTGAAAGTATTTGCATAGTATTCATACACAGTAGCACACACAAATCCCTCTGTAATGCTCCACTGCTGTTAGGATATTGTTTAATAGGCGAGGGAAATGAAAAACTAATTCCTCTCTACTTTTATAGATCTCCAACTAAAACATAATTGTCATCTGTTAGCCAATTATCATTAAGCTTTTAGTGTGTGATTAGGAGGGCCGCCGAGAGCCAAACCGGGCCTGAGGCAAATAAAATGTCCAGGCACCAAAATTCCCTCCCCTCCCTACAGTAGTGAGCCCAGACCCCGGGGATTTGCTCCTGTCAGCGGCCCCGGTGATTAGTTATCTTTATTGAATAGGAAAGGATAATAGTTCTTGACAAGATAAGCTAAATTGAGAAAAAGTTAGTGTGACTGTTTAGGCCAGTAAATGAGACTCTCAGTTGCTAAAACTTATTGTACTTTTTGAACATATTTCAAGTAGTTTCTGTTACATTAAGCATTGAAACGGTGTGGGCCATACTAAAACAACACCATAAGTGGCCGTACCACATTTCACTTCATCAGGCTCTAACTCCCCAAGATGCTGAGAGACCGAGGCTAAGGTTCTGCCATTAAGTGGGTATCCCTGGCTATGTTTTGGATGCTACAACGAGGATACGCTTCCACCGTAGCCAGTACATAATTGATATTAGTTTGATCACGGGCTTGTCGACGATTTGAGCCTCTCGGGGGAAACCTTCCGAGTCGACCTGTTCTCACTGCTCACATTGTACCAGTCGTGGGAAGGCCTTGATTTCATATTTTTGTTCAAAGTTTTTTTTTTTTTTCTTTATTTATCTTAATTCACAACTGTCAAATACATTAATGACAACCAGCGAATGAGATGGCTAAAAAACAATAAGGAGGAGTGTTCAAAGTTTATTTTATTTTTTGCAATACCAGTTTTAAACTGCTTACTTTCTTAAAATGATTTTTCGCGATTTGCGACGAAACAGTGTCCCAGATTAAAAAATTCACCAGTATAAAATTGATTCTAAATTTGATTTTCTATCGAAATCAGTCGTAAAAAATACCACATCCCATTGGGAATTCCAAAGTTAGGGTCGCTGGAGAAGGTTGGAGAGCAGACTATAACCTGAAAAGAAACTTTATTTGACAAAGTTAAGACCCTGAGAGTTTCGCTTCAAAATTTCAAAAAATGTGGAAAAAAAAGGTGGGTGGCCATCGAATATTGAACCCTCTGTATATAGTATTTATTATTAAAAAAATGAATATCTAAGATAATAATGAAATGATAAAATGAATAAAAAAAAAAACATGGCAAGCTGGTATTGTATGAATGTATGTACTAATTCACTTCATATTTTAGGGACGGTGGTAATGTTATCAAGTGGTTTTATGGAACTCCTACAAAACAAAATTATTTACTCAGTTGTACTTTAGTTAACAATTAAATATGGACACAGAATACAGAATATGATAGAAGCGGTGGGTAGGTGGGAGGAGGAGGAGGCTCCCGGCTAGGAGCGCTATCCCCTCCACCTTAACCCCGGCTGTCCCAGTCAGTACCACTGTTTCCCTGTGTTTATTTGGAACAATTGATAATTGTTAGGTCTCTGTTTTGTGTGTATGTGTTTTATTTTTTTTAATTTCTCAATTGGATTAAAAAATGTCGTGTTGTGCTGTGTTTGGATGTTCTAGGAAAGAGTCCAACAAGGATTTAAACCCTCCAATAACCCTTCACCGGTACATTTTAAATGTACACAGTTTACTTTTTTAATAAATTGAGAAAGAAATCTTCTTTCCCTTTCGCCACAGTTAAAATATATTTATTGTGGAGCTTTTTTAACTTTATTGTTAAACTCCCCTATATTAACAATAGTAGGTATTGTAACCACTTAATACAGAATATTCCATATATTCAATTAGGATTGATAAATTAATTGTCAATTCTATTGAAATTATTTTTATTTGAAAACTAGTTTCAAATGTTAAACATTAACCTCTTAAGACGACATTTTACAATAATAATATAGTTTTAGATTTGAATAAATCTTTAAAAGGTAAACAGTTTCAATTTTACCTTTTATTTTTTCCTCAGCTTCCCTTCAGTTGAAGAGGAATGAAATAAGTGGGTTCAAGCCCCGAGGCAAGAAAAATGGAAGCCGAACAAAAACAAGTTTTATTTATTCAAAACATTTTAAATAGGACGATTTTGACAGATCTTCTTCATTTCCAGTAAATCTAAAGAAAGGTGCAATCCAGTCGGTTTTTAGATTTCCCAGATCATTTGAGACAGAAGATTATTAAAGGCATATATAACTTTTTACACTTTACCCATATATGTAGGTATTTAAACTTAAAAGTTTAATGTTAGATTTTTTTTATTTTAGGAAAGGGGGCCAATAAAAAGGCTTGCGACTTCATTGAAAAATATTAGGTCTCCAAATAAAAAGAAATTTAAAAAATATTAGTGATCACTAATAAAAACATAAACGAGCTCACAAAAAAAAAAAAACTTGATGAAAGATCTGTATAGCTTCAAAATACAGCTGATTCATTAAGCTTCACTGAAAGTTCACTTTCTACCACAAAAAAAAAAATACTGGTTGAAAAGAAAAAACAAATTTAAAACCTACACCGAAACGTTTTGCGGTATAAGAAGAAAAATACAGTCTACAAAAACTGTGTGAAGAAAAAGAAAATAAACTAATTAAATGGAAAATAGGAAATTTGCTTTCGTTACTTCTAAAACAATACCTTGGGAGATCCTTTTTTTCTAGATTTCCACATTGTTTAGAAGATGGCTCTCATTACTCATTATTAATCAGATCTATCGGAATGATATTTTTTAAAGTCCTAATCCACCATTTTTTGAAAAATATCAATGATAATATACATACAAATAAAATAAGATCGAAAAGTAATTAATTAGTAATTTTCTTTTAGTAATATTTTGTTTCATTTTCGTTCTAAAACTACCTACCTATGCATGAATGTGATAAATTGCTAAACAATTAGATGGAATCCAATAAAATTCGTAAGAGTCAAAGCCTAAATATTAGATGATAAAGTTGTAAATAAGCCTGAGGTGGAGCAGCCCGGGGTGAAGGTAGTGGGGGGAGAGCCGGCCGAACTGGAGCCAGGGTAACCTTACGCCATTAGTGCATCTGCCCCTTCTACTATATTCTGTATTCTGTGAATATGGAACTGTCAATTACAGCAGAATTGTCTTGCTATGGACAATGAGAACTGATATTTTAAAAGAAATGTTCAGTAAAACAACAAACTAAAATTACTTATTTTTTCTCTAAATGAAAATTTAATACATCTGTACACACTTATATATTTTTGTATATTATAATTTAATAAATGTATGTGCAACCTTTGTTTTTTAATCAAAGTTATTTCCTGCACACTTGTTTTAATTAACCTTTGTATCTGTCGCATTCAGTGAATAATGTAGTTCGATTATCTGGGGTTTTTTGATTATCCGTGAACCCTCATACCCATTATTTCCCCGGATAACAGGTATCCTACTGAATGTTGAGTATCATAAAACCTTCAAAGCATTGGGTGCCAGTAAACTTGTATTCAACTAAAAATCTTAATAGCTTGTTTTTCCCATATGCTCTTCGTATTATTATTATTCCTTGTCCTTACTTTTATTCCTATCTCACCAATCTTATATTTTTTTAAAAGAGGAATATTTATATATTTTTTTTCTATGATTTATATACAATATTTAACTTAAATTTTTTTACTTTTATTTCAGGTACAATTTGTTACCTCAAAGGCGATCATGATAATGCCCTCAACTATTTAACAAAAGCCATTGAAATTGGAAAACATTTGCCTAATATGGAAGATTTCTCCTCGGTTTATGTTAATCTTGGTAACATTTATATGCAACAAAAAATGTTTGATGAGGCTAAAAAATATTGCAAAGAAGGTTGGCAAAATGCAAATCGTCATAAGAACAGTGAAGGGATTCAAGAAGCTACTCTTTGTTTGAAGGAACTGTCAAAAATGATGTCTGCATAGGTTTTAATTACTTTCCAAAACTAAAATAAACTTGTGGTTATTAGCTGTAATTTGATCTATGTTTGTTATGATTTTAAGGCATAAAATCATTAGTAATTGTTTTTCCTTTTAAGTTTTTCAGTTGTAATTGTATATTTTTCATAGGATTTCGTGTAGTATTCCAGTTCTGATTAAAAGTATTATCAATGTTTCATTGATATTTTTTAAAACATTATGAATTAAAATAATAACTTAGTTTTTAACAGATAAGTAATTTAATATAACTAAGAAGAATATTGGCATTATTAGCCATAATTTATTTTAGTGAGGGAGTAGTTGATATTATTGAATATGAATGCCCTTATCTTCGTCTGTTGGTAAATTAAATTTAAAAAATATTGGTTTATTTAATTCAATAATATTTTGAGTAATAATAATTGAGAATACACAAATACACTTACGCACATATGTACATGACTCCAGATTAATTGTGGATAAACTCATTTTGTTGATAATCCACAAAATAGTCAAAGAAGGACATGATTCAAAATATAAGTGCTTTTAAAATATATTTATTTTTAGTAAAAGTCTTAAAACTTATATTACGAGTTTTATTACATTTTTTTTTATATATATAAAACTTTTCTTCACTTGAAAGAAGTTTAATTTATTCTCCATATTGTTCTTTTAGTTACTGAATGATTCCGTAACTAAATCCTGGAACAGTATTTAACTTGTTTTTTAATCTTTTCTTCTCCCTCTTTCATGACTATTTCAATATTCATCTCAATGTCAGTCTCATCTCCAATAGGTATTCTGAAATTAGTAAACATTTATTCTTCCTCCTCTGCAGACTTCTCAAAAGTCTGCACATTTAATAAACTTTCTGAATTTTACTAACCTATATTGTTTATCTGATTTCCTAGCAATGTTTATGTAATTAACAGTCTTAAGAATCCCATAATCTTTCCAGAAACCTCTGAAGTCAATCCTATGTTTCATTAATTTTATTATTTTCCATTAGAACAAGTTTGCTATGGTTCATTTGGCTGCATTAGAAGAATGACTCTTGAAAACAAAAATTTGATGTGAAATTTCCATGTTTTAATTTCACACTTCCCCTGAGTGGAATCTGTTTGGATCACCCCTGTTCCATTTGTTTTATTTGCAGGATTATATTTTCCTCTTTTGAAGTGTAACTTTGGTCCTAAGTAGTATAAGTTCTATTGTTGGGGGAAGGGGTATAGTTTTTTCGAGAAAAACGACAGATAAACTGCAATGTGGATAATCAAGAACACTTATTAATTTTTTTGATTAAATAACATTTTTCTCCATTTCTTAAGTTGTAAACTTTTTATTTATTTTTAGGTCTATTTCAAAAAGTTGTAATTTTGTTTATGTAGTTTATTAAACCGTGATATCTCCTTAATGTGTTAAGATCATTGGGGTGAACAAATACTATAATATCATTTTATTTTTTTTATTTATCGCTTAAGCCATTGACAACGAGGTTATTTGGCTTATGGCAGCCTGATATAATCGTCTTATGTAAATAATTGATCTCAAAATTCTAATTTAAATTTAATTAGTTTCATTACTTTAGTTGTTGAAAAAATTGAATCGTTTTAATTTAAGCAAATCGTTTGCTGGAATGTTTGAAAATTTTCATTTTTTAAATTTATAAAATTCCAACTTCCCAGGAAAACTAATCTATCAAAGGAACTCTTACTAATTAATAACATAGTAGTAAGATTTAATGACATCATTTTTTATTATAATTTAAAATAGAAAAAACAAATAAGAATAGATTTTAATGCACCATAGTTAGTTTGCTAAAATATTGTATTCATATTTTCTTTATTCTTATTCTATAAAAAGGTTCTTTGCAATTAGCCAGTCTTTTTATGTTATTAATATGTTCATTCACATGTGTAAAATAGAATTGTCTTGCTAATGAAATTGATTATTATAATGAGACTTAATGATTTCAATGTTATATTTTTCACTGTAATATACTTATAATCACGAATAATAAAAATTATAATTAGTAATTATTTTCAAGTTATTGTCATTTTCTTTCTCTTAGCAGGTTTTCATTCTTTTAAAAGTTACGGTTATTTCTACTTATATTTTCTTGATTGTTAAACATCCATTATTTCAATTGAAAGTGCCCTCTAAGTCTTTCTTTTGAAGTATGTAGAATATCAGTTGTTTAGGCAAATTTTTGGAGTGTTAATCATAGATGAATTAAAACAATTAATGATCTACCTGAAAAAAAAAAAAAAAAAATATATATATATATATATATATATATATATTATATATATATATAGTATATTAACTCCATTAAGCTAAATCCAAAACAATAAAAATAGTCTTTCTACTTTGAGTGGTGCTGTGGGTTTCTAATATCGTGACCCACACAATTTTTGGATGTAATCGCATAGTATGTAGAAGAAATCTTTAAAATAAAATTTGGTGTCAATTCTTCCATACATTCTTGATAACAATCTGTATTTACCTCATTTACAGATATAGTATGGTTTTTCATATCTTTTTTTTTTTTTTTCCATTCTGATTATGTGTACTATACCATTTATTTATTTGTAATCAAGAGAGGCCTGTAATTTATCTTTTAAGAATCCTTTCTCTATATTTATATACTTCTTGTTAATTATAACAGAATCTTTCCATTTTTAAGATATTTTTATCAAATGTATCTGTCTTCTCTTATTAAGGAATATTTAAGATTATATTCAATCTCTGAAGCTTTTAAAATATAGAAAGTAATGAAGCTTTGTAAAAATGTATATCTCCGAGAATTCTTACAGTATTTATAAAAGATTAAATTAAATTTAACCTAAATATTAAGTATAATTTTACATTTAAGAAAATTTTGTTTTTCTTGGTTCATCTCAACATATATTTAGTTTCTGATTTTTCGTTTCTTGATTTTTTAGAAATTATTCTAATTAAAAATGGATTGATTACTTTTATCAACCTGATCAAAATATGTTATCAAAAATGAGTTACTATATTTGACGTAA